>JANZLQ010000100.1:37769424-37782789 GCA_026212715.1 Elanus axillaris | reverse complement strand
CGGGCCGGGCCGGGCCGCGGGAGCCACAACAAACATGGCGGCGGCAGCGGCGGCGGCAGCGGGCGGCGGCCGCGGCGCGGGGTGGCGGCGGTGAGTATCCCCTCTCTCCTTCTCCGCCGTTCAGAGCGGGCTCGGCGGCAGACGCAGCCCGCGATCCATCCTTCCTCCTTCCCCGGGGCGGCGATCGGCGGCAGCCGTGGCACGCCTGCCCGCCCCGCGGCCGCGGGGTTCCCCGCGCCGGGGCCTCCCTTTGGCGTGAGGTAAACGGGCGGGAGCGCCTGGCCGGGGGAGGCGGCTCTCGGTCGGGGCGGGTGAGGAGGGCCGTGCTGCCGGTGCAGCCCCTCGGCTTACCCCCTTGTTTTGAAGGGGGGGGGGAACGGGACACACACAACGACGACGACGACCACCCGTGACCGTGTGGCTTCCCGCCCACGCGTGAAGGCGGCGTGGGCCGGAGAAAGGTGGAGGAACCCCAGGGGGGGTGGATGTTCGTACGCGGTCTGGCAGGGAAATCGGCGGTTTTCCGTGACTGGTGACAGGTCGTGGGGCTCGGCCCGGCAGCCGCCAGCGCTGCGATTCCGCTTCCCCTTCCCACGCAGAAAACTCCTTCAGAAGGAGCAGGAAGGGCTTGGATCCTTCCTCTTAGTTATTTTAATTTTAAGTCGTTCGCAGTGGAAAAGATGAGACCGGCGCAGAGGCATGCCCCCCCCCCCCTTTTTTTCCCTTAATTCCTTAAAAGAAAACAGGGTGCATACATGTGCTCACAGTCATTTTATTCTAAGTACTGTGGTATGAGTTCTTAATGTGTGTGTTAAACTGCTGGTTTTACTCTGCCCGAATTATTTTCTTTAGCATAATTCTCTAGGCAAAATATTTGTAACGCCTTTCATCCTAGCACATCCTATGGCGCTTCTTAGACAATAAACTTAGTACACATCAGCACCGTAACTGGTGTTAAATCCAGCAGTTGAGCCTGTGTAGAAAACGAATAACCGGTGTTCCACCCGTCAGTGTACAAAGCTGGAGAAGATGTAGTTGTCTATGCAGAAAATGTTCTGTGTAAGTAGAACTTGAGGAGCATCTGGTGTGATCAGCCCATTGGAGTGCGTGAAATGTGAGCTGGTCTCCTCAGGTTTCTAATAATTAGAATTGCATTTACTAGTTTGCAGTAGTGATATAGCAAGCATCTGATCTGTATCCTTCTTCCCTGAAAAGGAAAACTGCTGGTTGTATACCTATAAAAATACCATGTGAAATCACAAAGGGTTCTTTTGTGCATACAAAAAGAGAGGTTTGAGGCAGTGCGTAAATTGTGGTGACTCACCTACGTTGACATAAAAAAAGGATGAATGTTTTCAAATTAAATCAGTGAGGAAGAGAAAGGAAGTTTTACACAGTTGATCACCAAAATAATGTCTTTTCCCCAATCAGATTTTTAAAATTTTCTGTAATTTTCTTTTAAAATTAAATGTCATTATAAAAGTAATTGATCAAATAAGTTTTTGTGCATCACACAAAGGGATACATGGACTCTTCTGTGAAAATATGGACCTTTAAGTTTGTTTCATGTTGAACCATTCAACATTTATAATGGTTTAATTTTAAATTGTTTTTTCTTCTTATAATTTGGTGAAAGTTGGCCTGGTCAGGACTCTACATTACATTGTTCTGTTTTTCTCTTCCATATATTTAATTCATATCCTGGTATCGTTGTTTTATTGCAGGAGACACCAACAAATGGAATACAAATTAACTTAAGCCTACACGAGGCTGTTGACACCTGAAAGAGGGTAAGCAAAATTGATACGTAAAGATGTGCTGAAAACTAACTTAATGGTGATGATAATGATAGCAGTTGAGCATAGTTAGGTATGATGTGAAAGAACATACTCATCTGGATGCCAAAAAGGAACTAACACTTGTAAATAACTTTGAAAATATGGGAGGATGTGTTTAAATGTGGTCTTGAACTCAGGACTTGAGTTTTTGTCAGTCAGTTAGTGCCTTGTTTAGTAGCTATTGGAAAATGAAAAGATACTGAAAATGTAGCATTATAAATTATTTCCGATAATAATCGGCAGAATAATAATGTGACTGACTCATTGTCCTCTTTCCAACTGAATCCTAAATTCTGTCTTCACAAATTCATTGCAAAATGAGACTCTAGAGGTTTGTCATTTACAGTCCCAGAAAACACCATGACTGATGACTTCTAATTAATATTTTTATTATTTCAATGCAAAATAATGAAATGGATTAAGAGTTTTATGCAGGATAGGAAACTAAAACTTTGGGAGAACTATGAAATATTGCTTTCTATAAGGCTTCTTTCCATTTTTGCTGATCAGCGACATTCAGTTGGTTCCCCAACATTACAGTTCCCATAACTGACTTACCCAGCTCTGGGATTTTTTGAAGCCATGTGTTCACCAGAGAAACTATTCAAATGATCAGTGAGATAGAGTGTCTTTCAGTGAGATAGATGAAGGAGTGGATGCAGTCTTTGAAAAGTTTTTGTTGGAAGTGTAATTGTTTTAATAAAACTTATAGCAGTAGAGTGTTAGAACCTGTCTTTCAAAACATATATATATTTTCAAGTTTCTTTCTTATAGCTCATGGCAGTTGGGAAGAATAATGGACACATGTTTCTTTTTTTTTTCCTTCCAGGGAAAGTGGAGAAGCTGTGCTCTGTGCTTTCTGTCTGACCTGTTGGGAGTACCTTTTGGAGCATGTTTGCTACTTAACAGGGAACTGAAATTCAGGTATGATCCATTTAAAAAGAAAAAAAAAAAGACAAGTTGATTTTGATTATTATGTCATTTTATCCCATTTGATACTGTCCTTATGTTACTGTTGCTGACAACAGTTTTCCCAGTAATAAGTATTTGGTGATCTTTAATGAGTTAAAAATTCTAAAAATAATATTCTTATGGTTCTCGATTTGTGCATAAAGTCATGCTGTATGATAAAAGTAATCCTTCATTTAAAAAAATACCCCCCCCTTGTTTTTATGAATGCATTCAAATTCAATGACACTTGTGTTTTTAAAATATTTTTCCTTCTAGGCACAAGAGGTTGTAAACATAAAGAGGGAATATGGGTGAAAAGAAGCCAGAACCTTTGGACTTTGTAAAAGATTTTCAGGAATATCTTACACAGCAGACTCACCATGTAAATATGATTTCTGGATCAGTTAGTGGAGACAAGGAAGCAGAGACTCTTCAGGGAGGTAAGCTAATTTCAGTGCTATCAAATTTTATTTTTTTTGGGAACGACTGCTTTGTTTGCATTCTAGATAATTATGCAGACTACTACAATTGTATGGAAGCATTTCTGATAGTTGTTTTCACATCACAAAATCTATGTACATACCTTTGTTTTAATCAGAGTATGTTTTTATAGATCTGTATACTTAAAGACCAAGGGCATAGAGAAGCGAAAGTTATGTGGTACAGTCTCACAGCAAAACAGGTAGTATCCCACTGATGCTTGACTGAAATCTCTTGCATTATTCACAGCTGGGACAGAAGGTGATCAGAATGGTCTGGATCATCCTTCTGTTGAAGTTTCACTGGATGAAAACTCAGGAATGTTAGTGGATGGGTTTGAAAGGACATTTGATGGAAAGTTAAAGTGTCGATACTGCAACTATGCCAGCAAAGGAACAGCACGGCTTATAGAGCATATCAGAATTCATACAGGTATGAAGTATTCTGCAGTACTTTGCTGTGAGGCATTGTGATACTAACTCAATGTTACGATTTGCAAGTGAGGAGTTGGCATCTTCAAGCACTGTGATAGTTCTTAGAGTTACTCAACAATTAGAACCGCTTGGGTTTTTTTAATAGACTGGTTTTTTTAAGGGTGTGCCCTGTACCTATTTAAATTATGCAAATTTCTACTTAACATTTATTATTGCAGACTATTGAATTTGAAGTAACTACATATGGGAGTAAAGTTTAGCATGAAAGCATCAGTGTAAATTGAAGGGCCCTAAACGTAATTTTTAGTTTTTCCTTGCTAGTCAGAAAAGTGAAAAATGTACATGTTGCCATGTGAAGATATTTAGGGGCTTTTCCTCCTCTGTTGTTTAGCAGTGAAAATATTACTGTTTTGTACAACATTCTAGATGTGGAAGTATAAAACATAGTAATAAGAATAATGTTTTTGTATTGGTAGAATATGCAAATGTGACGGCATATCATAAGTGATTAATAACAGTAATGAAAAGAAAAATACTGTGGCTTGTTTAAGAGCATTTGCCACTGCTGGGTTTATAAAGCTGAAAAGCAAAACTTTTAGAGTTTTAGGTTAGAATACCCTAAACTGTTCATGAAGTCAGCTCTGACTTCTTGGCAAATGAGAGAAAACAAAGGAAAGGTCCTTGTGAAGTCCGACTTCGGTGCCTGCCCAGTATATTATACCAATACAGAAGTCTTTATGGCTGTTAACTAGAGTAATAAGAAAAAATTGTATTCTGCAAAGAATGGAAGTTTCTACAGGTGTCCAGTCTGGTATGGACCGTCCCAAAACTTTTAAGGATATCATTTCAGTGGTCTTGGGTAGGTGGCCTTCTGGGACTCACTTTGAAGGAAATGCGTTGTTGTAACTTGGATGTGATTGTAGCTCTCTTCAGGTATGGTTATTGTTAATTAGATGCTTGCTTTGCTGTTAACTGTTCCTTCTACACAGTAACTCCCTGGATGTATTTTGGGGAAGTCGGTGCTCCTTGCACTGTCCCTGCACTGTTGACTTGTTTTGACGAGGCATAACGGGATACAAAAAGGCAACCTACTAGAAATCAAAGAGTTCCGAGGTTCAGACTCTGAAGATCTTGTAAATTCTTCTCTTGTGCTACCGTGAGCTACCTCTGTGTGTAGCTGTTGCTGTTTTCAGATTCTCAGTGGAAATTTTGTGTAGATCCAGTAGTGGATAAAATACTGTGGCTTGTGGACATGCATTTGACACAGCCGTTAATGCCATGGCTTGCTGCAGATCTGCAAAGCAGCAATGTGTTTTGGAGCATTATTTTTTTCTAGTTTTTCATAAAGCAGTTACAGCTTCACCTACCATTTGCCTCGTATGGTATGTGGACAACGAGACATCTTTTTGTTTTAACAGCTTTACTCTGTGCAGTGCTATTTCTGAGCTTGTGAAATGGGGTTGATACAGTAGTGGGAGAAACTGTACTGCAGACTTACACAGTTCATTTTTAAAAGGCACTTAAAGATGCAGAAGTAACACCAACTTTAAAATTCCATGTCTTTTCAGTAGCATATAGCTATTGCCATCTAAAAACTTGCCTCCCGAAGCCCACAGTTAGTGCTGGCCAGTTGTCAACATGAGCAGATGGACTGCTAGAGCTGTGATGGGAGACATAAATTACTACAAGAAGTTGGTATTGTGCGTTTGCTGATTCTTGAGAAGTTTTTGATGGCTTTGGTGCGCATGGGGTTTCTCAAACGGAATGACTGAAATAACATGTTACTTAATGCAAAATGTCAGAAATTATAGCCATACTAGAGAGCAAAAAATCAAATCTTCCTTCTTTAAGTATTAAAATGTGGGGTATTGGTACAGTGTCGTCGTTCCCTCTCTTACTGTAGGAAGTTGCCTACTTTTCTTATGCTCTCAGATCTTAGGTTAATAGTTCTTTTGTGTTTTCAGAATGCTTTCTTACCCTGCTGCTGCTTTAGGGAGTAGAGGACACTGAGTGGTTAGAGGTAGCAGAGCAATTCCTGGTGCAGATTATGACCATTTCAGCGTGGTTGCAACATATTATATACAAAAGCAAGAAGGGATTCCAACCAAGAATTGGGATGCTGGGAAATGTCCTCAAAAATCTCTGGCCCAGTGGTCATTATTCAGAAGCAAACATTCCATGAACTACACAAACTCAGTTTTTAGGGCAAAGCATAATACTTGGGGTTTGTGCCTTGACTAATATTTTGAGTTGTTTCTTACGGTTGCAGCATATGGTATTGTTAGCATTATACCAGAAGAAGAGAGCTTTACATGTGGGATGACTCTTGTCTCAGTGCAGCTGCAGGTATTCCCATTATCAGAGGGTTATATGCATGACTCATTTGGTCAAAGAAACTTTCACAAAGGTGCTAGGAAAAGGTAGCCATACTGAAGGCACACAACACTTTCCTGCAAAATCACGCAGTCTGTATTATTTCAGTTTTCAGAAAGCTAAGTAGCAGTGAGAGAGGGATACAGGGGGTGTCAGCCTATTGTCTGGTCAAGGAGCTTCAGCAGTTTGGACACACCTTCACACAGTGAACCCTTTGTAGCCAGGTTACTGGTTCAAACATGCCTGATGCCTAATGAAATACCAATAGCTGTACAATGATAACAGTTCATTTCCCTATAGCAATCTGTTCAGCTTTATAATATAGACAAGAATCTCAGGCTGTCAGAGGCTTATTTGTTTTTTTGTATAGTTTCCCCTTTGCCTTTTTACAATACATTTCATATCCTTAATTTTAATACACACTGCGTGGTGTTCTGATAGCAACACCGTTTTGCCATTAACTTAATGGCTCTTCAGAAAGCCCCACTTTGTTCCTTTGTACAGAGACAGGGGACTCCAGAAGAAGGAAGGGGTTTTGTTGGGTTTTTTTGTTTGATTTCTTGGGTTTTTCTCCACTTAAGGACAAGGACATCCAAGACCCGAATGTAGTTTTGCTCAGAAGCATAGTGCAGAAGCATGCAAGGGACCATGAGGTGGATTGCATGGACTAGGAAGGCTCAGAGCAACTGAATCAGCATTAAAACAGGGAAGTGATAGCTGCCTAGTAGCCTCAGAGCAACGTAAGTAAACAGGTAATGCATCCTGGGTAACATGCAAGTGCAGCAAGGTATCTGCCAAAGTAATTATGACCCAGGCATGATCACACAACCATTATCAAGTGCAACTTACTGCAGAATTAACTTCATGCTGAGTCTGACAGCAGTATAATTAGTAGTTCATCAGCTGTGGTGTATTAAGGGTGTGGAACATGGGATGCAAATCTTTATCTCTGTGTAACCAGTTTAGAATGAAATTAGCCCATTCAGATTGACAAATTCTTTGTGAATGCAGGGAGTTTGTCAGCCTTTTCACATCATTGTTTGTACCAAATCTCCAGATCTTTACACATACATATCTATCTGAATACATTTATACGCTTATGGAGAAATCATGGTTTCAGGTGGTGCAAATAAGGTACCTAGAGGCAGCACAAAAATTGCTTGCTTTCCTCTTGAAGAGCCAGTGATGTAGAAAAAAGAAAAATCTCCTCCTATTCAGTATCCCAGGTTGTGATTCCAAACTGTAGGATGCTCCACATGGAAGGGCTTGGGGATGTTGGATGGGAAGGGCTTGCTGTGTTGCTCACATGCCCTCTTATGGGCCCTGTACAGTGCTTGCAGTGTTAGTTAGTGGCCCTTGCTCCATTCAGTCTCTGGGTTTTACAGTTGTTGTTGATGGATTTTGAAAGCCAAAACCATATGTATTGCCCTGTATTTAAAATGGTAGAAAATACTTAAAAAGGCTGAAGAGAAGGAGCCCACTCATATTTTTCTGCTGTTTGTCCTGCTGTGTGGCAAGAGAGTAGGTTGCTTAACAGTGATTTAGAAATTGACCTGGCATTCTAGATAGCAAGGTAAGATGATGTTTCATTTCAGCACCTGTACATGCATCAAATCCTTTAGGCATTTCTAACATTGCAGACCTGGATCTAAAAACACCTAAAAGATCAGTCTGTGAAAGGAAAATCAAAAGTCCCAAAGTATTATGTTACAAATGCATTGGCCTGCAATTATGTTTGAAATTTTTCTAAGTACTTTTAAAAGTGTTAATGTGATTATCTCTAAATATCATTTAATAGAAGAGGAAAGTTCTGCCTATCAAAAAGGAGAATATCTGGTACTATCATGTCTGAGAGAGCATACAGTTGTCCAGGGCTTAGCTGGCTTTTTTCTTTTCTTTAATAACTCTTAAGCCACAGGATCCTTTTTCAAAATTCAGTTCTTGAGCAGATGCATGTGTACGTGGTTGTTTAGATAATAGTTCCAGGATGTTTAAAACTAGGAGTGTTTGGAAGATATCAAAAAGATACTCTCCCTCAAAGTTTAAACACAGTTGCCATTAAGAATGATTACATTTTAGTGGTGCAGAGGTTCCTGTAGCCAACTGCATTCGTGCTTTATAGGTGTGGTAGAGTTTGGATCCAGTTAAGAGCACTGCACAAACAACACTGCCTTCAGTCCTTGGCATCATTGCTGCAATTCCTGGTCAGGTTATCTGTTATGCTATTTCTGGTCACATTTTTTCTTTTGATGCTTATTGTCACTTGAGTGAGGCAGAGATGTCTAAATTTACTTTTCCATCAGCAACCAGCTAAACTCAAGACTAGCAGTGACTCTGAAGCTGAACTGTTTAATTAGCAGCTCCCAGTTAGCTACTTTCTGTTCCGTTAAAAGGCTTTTTCAAGCACTCTGAGGTGCTACAGTATAATCTGTTGTAATTTTCCAGGTGAGAAGCCGCACAGATGCCATTTATGTCCCTTTGCATCAGCTTATGAACGTCATCTGGAAGCTCATATGCGATCGCATACTGGTGAAAAACCATACAAATGTGAATTGTGTTCCTTTCGCTGCAGTGACAGAAGCAACTTATCTCACCACCGCAGACGCAAACATAAAATGGTGCCTATCAAGGGTACAAGGTCTTCCCTAAGCAGCAAGAAAATGTGGGGGGTTTTGCAGAAGAAGACCAGCAATTTAGGGTACAGCAGAAGAGCATTAATTAATTTGAGTCCACCTTCCATGGTGGTTCAGAAACCAGACTACCTTAATGATTTCACTCATGAAATCCCAAATATCCAGACTGAAGCATATGAGAGCATGACAAAAACAACCCAGAGCAGTGGGTTGCCAAGAGATCCACAAGATCTTATGGTAGATAATCCTTTAAATCAGCTCTCTACATTAGCTGGACAGTTATCTAGCTTGCCACCTGAAAACCAAAATCCAGCCTCTCCTGACGTTGTTTCCTGTCAAGATGAAAAGCCTTTCATGATACAGCAGCCTGCTGCACCTGCAGTAGTTTCAGCTGTGTCAGCAAATATTCCTCAAAGTTCATCTCCAGCCAGCCCAGATCCTCGGCCTACACACAATCAACGGAACTATAGCCCTGTGGCAGGTCCCAGCAGTGATCGCAGTGCCCACACCAGTACTCCCAGCATAAGTAACAGTCAACCAAGTACTCCAGCTCCAACTCTTCCAGTTCAGGACCCTCAGCTTCTGCATCATTGCCAGCACTGTGACATGTACTTTGCGGACAATATCCTTTATACTATTCACATGGGATGTCATGGATTTGAAAATCCTTTTCAGTGCAACATATGTGGGTGTAAGTGTAAAAATAAGTATGACTTTGCTTGCCATTTTGCAAGAGGCCAACATAGTCAACATTGACTGAGAACATGCTTTCATTTAGTTTTTTAACATATTACAGTATATTTTTCATACTTGCTGAAGGAAAGCTTGCACATTCCCGTAAGGAATCTTCACATTAATCAATTCGACAAAGGAGGCAAATTGATTTCTATGTTGTCGTAAAACTTGCCAGGGAAATTTTGTGTAAGATGTAGTTGTTATTTTATATGTAGCCTTTCAAAAAAGCTGAGCGAGTACTGTAAGAATTGGAATGCATTTACATGCTTTGGTTGCTAAATTTAAGTTGCTTGCACTTAATCCCAATAAACATTCTACAAATGTAGAAGCAGAGCGTGTCCTGAAACATAGGTTGCAATTACCGGACTATTTACTAGGCAAGACATTTTATATTAACCATAAAATATGAAAGGTTAATGCAATGACACATATGGTTACTTTGGAGACATACTTGTCCTTAAAGCCTAGCTACTCCAAACTGGAAAAACAAACAGAAGCAACTTTCACATACAAATTCAATTTGATGTAAAACTTGCTGTAATCTGATGAAGGTTAATAAGTTTTTGCTTAGTATAGTCTAAACTCTTCATGCTAGGGTTCAAACACTAATTTAACTATTATTTTTAAAGCTTATCACAAATAGAAGATAACAGGTTATTGTGAATGAAACTCTGGTAGGAAAAAAGAGTTAAAAGCTTGTCATTCACTAGTTATACAAAAGAAAAATTAAATATGATACCTTATTTTAAACTACATTTACCAAATTTTACATGTCATTCTTTTTAAAAGGAGGTAATTTTAAACAGTGATAATAAAGAGCTTGTAGAACTAATATATATTCCATGAGATTTTTGACTGCCTTAAACTAATTTGTACAGATATTTAAAATTTGCACAATTAGACTTCTGTCTTGCTGATAGAAGTTCTAGTAGAAACAAACAAGAGGTTTACAAGTTAAAAATTATTTGTTCAGTTTTATCTCGGGTCAAGCTACAACTGATAGGTTGCCTGCATGTTTGAAAGTTGTATAATCTAGTATATTGTAAACTTCAGCTAACTTGGAAGTCAGTTTGTCTTGTTCTCTCCCCCAGATTTGTTGTCCTTTCAGTGTGCTAGAAATAAGGGGAAGGGCTTCTGGGTGTTCTGAACTGTTCATATAGTAGGGAAAGGAATACTAGGTGACTACATTTGAAGTCATTGTGATTAATAATTGTAGGTGGCAAATGGTAACTAAAGATGTACATGAAATCCATTGCACATGTTTATTTTTTTTATACTGTACATCTTAATTTAGAAGCACCTAGGCTAATGGACAGGCACTTTAATGTAAACCTAAATAAAACTTCCTAGCAAAAATTAATAAAAGCTCTTAATGCGCTACACAGGAATTTGTAATGTTTCAAAAAAAGTGAAGAACTGTTACTTTTCCCGTATTTAGACATGCACTTTTACCTTAGTTTGTCTTACTGGAGACAAATTAAAGCTTCCCTTATATATTCCCTATATATTCCCCTTTTACTATCAGCAGAATATGGCAGCAAATATGTTTTGTTAAAAGCAGGAAGATTTTATTAATGTTCTGTAAGTCAGAGGTTGGAATCTGAATAGCCTATGTTCGGCTTATTCAGATGTATATTGTTACAGGAGCTAAAGCTTCCTGAAGCCAATGGAAAAACTTACAATGACTTCAGTGTAAGATCAACACAGGAAAAACCACCCTTCTGAGAGTTTTAGCTTTAGAAGTAATTTTGACTTAAGTGAATTAGAAATTTGTGAACCAAATATGTTTCTCTCTACCTAACTTACCTACTCTTGAATTTTCCGTGCTTAAGTAACCAGCTGAAGGAACTGGATTCTTGGCTGCATGTGCCACTGAAGTACTTCCAATGTAGTGAAGATGAATGATAACACACTATCACACTTAAAAATATCTTTGGTTTCAGGCCTGGTTCAAAATCCATTTCAGTGGATTTGTAAAACAGAATGTAATTTCTTTTTTTCATAGTGACACTCTTTATAATTCCAAAATATCTCTTTATTGCTTTGTACTTTCAAAATTTATTTTAAAAGCAACACTGCAACTCTGTGTACGTAAACATAGAGTCCTTTAACGACTGAAGGCTGACTGAACTGGAATCCATTTGGAAGTTACTGCTCCTATACAGGTTTTGTAATGTGACTTCTAGTCAGAGAGTAATGTAGAAATGATAGCTCTCTTTTGATCATGTATTGACACATTCTAAAATCTAAAATTGGTAAAATGACAATATTAGAACAACAGACTTTAATGTTGAAGACTGTTACAATTAGTGATGGATAGAGGTCGCTTTCCTTGCCTTTTGATAAGTGATGCAAACCTGTGTTCCTAGGCTCTAGCAACTCCAAGGAAACTTCTGGAGTAGGGGTGCTCCAAGGAGCACCTTCCAGGACTGAACAATGGCGATCACAATAACCAAGCTCTCCTTGGTTTGTGGCTCCAGCCTTTCTCCTTCTTGGTATTGGTAGGGAGATTAACTCCGATGTGCACAGATGTTTGGGATGTCATCCTTCCATTCCATTTACGTGGTTTCTGATCCATTAGGACTTTCACTGGCAGTGCCTATAAACCTTACAGACTTTTCTTTTTGTGCTGGCTAATGATTTGGCGATTTAGAAAAATGACTTCTGAATCATCATGCCCTGAACAAAATTTCAGATAAGAGAATAGAGGTAGCTGGCAGCAAGAGGAAGCCTGCATGGTCTTACTGAAAAGGGGCCCTCATTTGGGAGGGGATCTTCTGTTGTGGGGGAAGTTGGGGAAAAAAAACACCCCAAAACCCTAACCCCAGACCTTGCAAATTGTTGTTCAGAAGTATTTTAATACTGCTGACTTAATACCATTGTTTCTGCTTTGAAGTACCTAAGGAAAAGAAAATGAGCTTGAACACCTAGGCACTGCTGAATAATGATAAAAATAGTTTTCCTTCTTTCCTTGTTTAAAAAGCTCCTGTTTGCAGGGCGCAGTTCTTAGGCAGCAGCAGGCTTTGGTGTTCATCCCTTGATCTGCAACCAGACCTGCAGGGCATCGGATCCCTGCTGAGTCCTTCAGAGAGGGTCACCCTCTGGACTAGGGTTCTTAAATTTTCAGCATAATACTATGTGTTCGGTTGTGCCAAACAGTACCCTGACTATATCTGTTTCCTTCTGTCTGCTGAGTAGGATTGGAAGGTGTATTTTCATATTAGTTTTTCACAATTTTGTACATACCAGAATTCATACTGGAAAATTGTTTTAGAGTATGGTCCTGACGATTCCCTTGTACAAGCAGGCCTTGCTCAGAGTCAAGGAGGGATGCTTGTCAGGAATTGTGGGATCGAGCCCTCGGTTAGTAGGACTTTTCATATTGAGTTCTCCATGTGCTATACAAGTTGTTTTTGTTTTAAAAACAAAATCCTTATGTTATAAGGTGACAGTTAGCATTTTAACTTGTATTAACAGGGAAGTCTGGGAATGAGCTGAAATTTTTCTGTAGCTTGACTCTGTTAAGTTCTGTAGTTGCAAAACATTAACTTTGTGGGGTTTTTCGTTGTAACAGATTATTTTATGGATTTGTTGACATTTTTAACATGCACTATTTATAGTACTCTTAATACAGACTTATTGTGAGACTGAATATTCCAATGAACATGCAGATACTAGACTGAAGATCTTAGGATATTACCTTGGTTAATACTGAAACCAGTTGTGAAGCAGCTAATAGGGAAAAATAGTTGTCTTTTCACAGATACATTTTAGATGAAGAGGATTTTGGTATAAAGTGTTGATTGGCATTTTAACATAAAACTCAGTGCTAGAAGACATGTTCCAACAGTGTTTCCTAGCAAAATGATCTGTTGCTATGTGTTTTGTTTCAGAATGTTTTGGGGGGGGGGGGTCGCGGGG
>JANZLQ010000100.1:37743006-37765508 GCA_026212715.1 Elanus axillaris | reverse complement strand
GGCCCCGCCGCGGGTCCCCGGCAGCGGCCGCCGGGCGGGGAGGCCCGGCGTGAGGGGACAGGCCGCGCTGCCTAGCAACGGCCTCCGCGCGACCAGTGACGCCACTGAACGAGACGCCCCGGCTGACCAATGAGAGCAAGAGAGCGCGCCGCGGGAAGGAAGCGAGCCGCCACTGACCAATGGGGACGGCCCCACCGGTCCCGCCCCCGGCTCGGGCGGGCCGAAGGCCTCCGGCGGGATGAGCTCGTCGTAGTCGAGGAGAGCGCAGGCCCAGCCCGGCCGCTGCGGCAGGCGGCGGCGCAGGGCGCGGGCCAGGGTGGACTTGCCGGCCGCCGGCAGCCCGCACAGCACGCACAGCCCCACCTGGGCGCGCCCGGCGCCGCCCGGCTGCTCCTCCGCTGCCGCCAGCGCCGCCGCCAGCGCAAGCCCGGCTGCCGCCTCCGCCGCCGCCCGTTGGTGTGCGCATGCGCGGGGCCGTGGCGGCGGGAGGCCCCCTGGCGGGCGGAGCGCCCCCTGGCGGGCGGGGCGCGGAGGTTCCCTCAGGCGAGCGGCGGGAGCTGTGAGAGCGGTGGGGAGTCTGCGCGAAATAACCGGGTTTCCTCAGATCTATTTTGAGAAGAAATTCAGTAACACACTCTAGTGAACCCAGAAGCGTCGGACAGCTGAGCGATACCAGGTGTGCCCGGTTTTGTTACCATCATAAAATAGGGATACTGCCGAGTGTGCTGACCCTGATGATTTATTTTAAATTACATTCATGTAGCATTATGCTTGTTAATGAGGTCTAAATGATAGGAATAGTTGATAATAACAATTTAAGATTCTGAGGAATTAAGGAAGATGACACCTCTTTGGAGGATGCTCCTTGCCAGTGCAGGTTTTTGCCTGCAACTGAGTTTGGGTTCTTTTGTCCAGCTCTTTGGTGAAATGGCCATCTGGGGGATTAGAAATACTTTCCTGGTGAGGCCATTCCATAATTTATTCACTCTTTTTGCTAGTTCATATGCCCAGAGTTTGCATGCGAGCAGGGTCAGTGTGTGATTCCTCTCCCACGTACAGATCGATCAGTATCCACAGCTTTGTTCTTGCCAGTGAGGTTTTTCTCTGCGTAGCAGGTTCTTTTCCAGTAGTTGCCATTTTGACAAATTGTGTAACTTCATACATTTTCTCTTAAATCAGTACCATTTTCTAATTGTCCCATTTAGAATGACAAAAGTTACTGGTTGTTTTTGTAGTGGAATCAGTTTCTAGCAAAAAATCTCAAGCTGTAATAACCTGTAAACATTAAAACAATTTTAAGTTGTATAATGTATTTCCTGATACACCACATTTTCTATAACAGTAGAGAGAGATTGCTTGTTTCTCTTTGACACACCATCTGCAGAGTTTCTTTCCATTGCTAGTATCCCTATGTGAGGTTACTTTTCCAGACTACCTGAACTAGAAAGTAACATGCACCTACTATGTAATGAGAGGCAGGATCTGAATCCCAGCCTTTACAGGGTTGCACTGAAGACAAGGCTCAGAGCAACACATAGGGAGGGGACAGTCCAGGAGGTAGGCAGACTGCAGACTTCCCAAGAGGTCAATCTACATTCTTATTTTCACAGCTGCGTATGACTAGAGGTGAATAAATTATGTAAATAACTGAATTCACTTCTCTTTGGCCTGCAAGTAAGGCTGCCCTTCAGAAGAGTCCTGTTCTGTGATGGTGTTACAAATTTAATCTAACAAGAGTTGAACTTCAGGCTTCTGATTTAAAAAACACAAGAGGTGAAATAGAAGATGCACAAACACAGCCAGCAGCAATTAGCAAAATAATGGGATAACATCTGTGTTCAGTGCCTCTTAGCATCAAGTCTTTTCCAGAGGTAGGCATTTTGGCTGCGCAAGGAGAGGACTGGAGGATTGCAATCTTTAATTTTTTTCAGAGCAGTTGCTTGTCAGAATTGGTTGAGGGCTCCCAAGAAACTTTTCAGATGGCTGGTTTCGGTGGGACTGTGGGTCTTTGAGGTTCTGAAGGAACTGCAGGCAACTGGGTTTGTACTGGCTGCCTGAAGTGTGGAAAACACATTTTGTGAAATATTTCATGACTTGAGACAACTGGTATTTCTAAGCTGGTTCTTTACCATTTTTAAACAGTTTCTAGCATTTATACATACATATAACTTTCTCTGCTCCTCCCTCTCCCTAGTAGCATTTACATGTCCCACTATGCTGTTTTCTATACAAGCAGTAAAACAGCATTTCTCCCTCAAGCATTTAATTTGTTATATCGCATATGATGCTGCATGAAAAATCCTCCTAAGCAGGACATGAGACATTAGGAACTTCACTTACAATGATGTAGCAATGTAAACATAGCAAACATAAAGAAAAGAAGGTTTTAAATACCACAAACCTCGGGCCAGGAAAATGCAATACGGTAAAAAAATCAGGACTTGATGTGGCAGGCTGGAAGAGATGTTGCAGAAAATCAAGATGACAAAACTCGCAGATTTCAAAGTATGGCTAAATATTCAGTATTAAGCTAGTGGTATTTGAGAACTCATTTTCATTTCCTGTGACATTCTTTGTATTCTCTTGCAACATTTTGTTTTGATAATTTTTATTTTGTTTTATGAGAACTAGATCCACAACCTGGCTAAGTAGCTTCTCTGGTATTTGGCCACAGAATTCAATCTTTGGCTGTTCTGCTAAGTAGCAGCCTGTTCCATCCCATAGTACTCATAGCCCATGTTGACAGGGTAGGCAATAAAGCTCATACTTACCCGTACAGAAATCCTGTCTAACACATAAATTATCATAGAATCGTTTAGGTTGGAAAAGACCTTTAAGATCATTGAGTCCCACCATCAGCCCAACACCACCATGCCCATTGAACGATGTCTTTTGAACACCTATCTTAAATCTTTGAACACTTGGACTTGGAAATTCAAATGGTTTTAATGTATCAAAAAGCTACAAAGTAATCAGTACCTATATTAGAGAAAAGGCACTGTATAATTTGGATTACTCGGTGTGAAATAATGCAAGGATACATCTATCTTACCTGATTATTTCTTGTGTTACGACTCGGTCTGTTGTTTTGCTTTGGTTGCTCCACATTGTTATCCCTGAAATAAAAACCACATCCATCAGGCAAATCCCCCTTTGGTTTAACTACCTTCAGGGATGCAGTGTTTTTCAGGGCATGAGGCTGTGAGAGACTGAAAGAGTTAATGTCTCAAACATTGTAGTGAGGCAAGTTCTGCTTAAAGACAAACTGCACTCTTCGAAGTGAACAGCAGCCGCTGAGCAGCCATCAGCACAGACATCGGCAGGAGGGTGGGGAGGGTGTACTGGGGGGTGCACAGCTCCCTGTTCAGATACACTGTTCTGATACAAAGATCAAACAATAGTCATGTCTGCAGGGAAGGGGAAGTTACTCCCCAAACGACCCCCAAGCCCACTGACCCATTTCCTGAAGGCTACACCTAATTAGCTCAAAGAGTTCGAGTGCCCACCCGAAGGAGGGGCAAGGATGATAAAAGGGCACGAACTGAAGCCCCAGGTTCATAAGCCCACCAGAACTGGACCCCTTGGCTGACTGGAGCAATGCTGGACCCAGGACCATTGAAATCTTTCTTTCCCTTTTTCTCTCTCTGTCTTGTTCTCTCTTTCCTTTTCTACTATCCCTACACTTCATCCCTTTAAGACAAACCCGTTGACCAAGTCTGGGACTAGGAGTGGGTCCAGCCGCCCCTGGGCTCCTCTGTGAGAAGGAGTGTAGAAAGCAAGGGGGTCTGCTCTGAATCTCTTGACCCCACAGGAAGGATCTCCTTCTTCCCTGAATTTATGTATATGGTTACCACATGGGTCACTGAGGTAGTTCCATGCCAATTCCTGTTGTGAGACACCCCACCACCCACTGTTATCCATGCCAAGTTCAGTTTGCTTCTGCCATGAATAAAATGTTTAACTGATCATTTGGTGTCGTTTCACCTTAATTTAGCCCGAGGGAATTCTGAATTCAACAGGACTCCCTGGTCTGTCCAGCCTGGGTCCTGACAGAGGCTACAGCTCAGAGGTGTCGATTCTGTTTCTGACTCTGCCCCTTTCTGGTCTTGGCAAATAATTTCAATATGCTATGCCCCTGTGTCCATGCAATACAGTTATCAATAACAATTAGGAAAGTGCAGTGTATTTGGGGAAAATATGCTTGAGGACTGACAACTGGAGTATCTGGATTAAAATACCTAATAGCAGGGTACTGGCTATTAAACTACCTACTAATACTATTAGCAGGGAGGTCTTTTTCTTTTAGGAGGTATGGAATTCTTTGTATAGATAAAGAATCTACCTGGCTTGCTAAAATAATCTGGAGCATGCTCTCAAGTGTTGAAATACACATTTGTAATAAATACAATACCTGTGTTGTCTTCTACTTTTCCTGCAAAACTTTCTTCTTATTGCATCACGCTTAATTACTGCTAATACAGTAACGATTACTAGTGGCAACACAAGGAAGAAAAAAATAAGCAGACCATCCTGAAGTGATGTATCTAGAGAAAAAGAATTGAAATCATGTAAGATAGTAATCTTGCTTAACCTCATATTAAAGCATTTTTTCTGCTAAAAACACCTTTCTGTTGTAGAAAATACAGTCTTTAAATTATTATAGATTAAAACTAGTAACTCCACTGAAATTTGTAAGATGCTATGATCAGAAAAGCAGGAGTTGGCCTTATGTTATCAAAAGTTCTTTCTGCCTTACCCTATGTTGATGATACACAAACTTTTTCCACATATTTTTTTCAAGAATTCTAAAGCAAATTCATTTTTTATTTGCTTACAAGTGGTCTGCACATCTTCTTTGTTTTCCTAAGCTATTAATAAATACAAAACATTTGCAGAGTCTCTCAGTGTGAAGGCCAGCAAAATCTACTCCATTTTCCCTTTGTAGAATTTCATGGCTCCTGCACAAGCCAACTGCTTGCTGCATGCACCTCCTTAACCCCTCTTGTTGCTGTGAGACCCTTCCCATACATAAAGGCTACTGGTTTCATTCTCAAGCTATAGTCTTCCTCTACGACATCCATTTTATCAGAACTCTGTTTTAAATACCTAAGTAAATATCTAAATATCTAACTATTTAAAAAATCTAACAGTAATTCTAAGCAACTAATGTATTGCTTTTTATCTCAGACAAAATAGAGGACAGTTTCTCCCTCGGACCAACTTCCTTGATGTCTGCAAACCTACACATCAGATAATAAATACTTGTTCTTCAAGTCAGTCCATGATTAAGTGTCCCATGCAGTAGAAAAAAAAAAGTTAAAAAGAGGCTGAACCCCTCCCCCTGCCCCCCGTTTTAGTAGATTATTTTATCAGACACTGGGTGCAGAATGAAGGCCAGTTTCAGTAGCTTACCTATGTGAGCTGGACCACTGTCAACACTGCCGCCATAGCCTGACTGGTTACAGAACGGAGGTGCCCATCCAGAATTGCAGTGGCAGTTCCCGTTGTTGTTACACACCTACAGCCGGTGCAACAGGGATTAGTCAAATGAACAACGCCTTTCTGGAAGGGGCCACTTTCAACCTCCATTATATATTTGGAGTTCCACATTAAGAATTGCATGTGGAAACAAGAAATGTTGCACAGTATTGCATAGAAATACGTGAAGTTTTAACTGGGGGTAAGCTGTCCTCCTCCATAACATCCCAAAACACTGAGTGATACTGATACCAGAAGTTCATCCTCTATAGAAGTTAACCTTTGTTTTGTTATTTGCCTGCAACAGATTACAGCCCAAAGAACTTGTTTTACAACATTTGGACTCCATTTTGATTTTTCACAGAGACATATATGATCAGGAATCACTAGACTCAAAGGATATTTTCCTTTTATAATTCAACAGCTCAGTAATATTAGAAAATTCCCTAGAGAAATTCAGAAGAAATGTCTTTCAATGTTAGTGCTAAGACGTTTACAGTATACTGGCAACATGAATTACAGATAAAAAAGCAGACTTAGCTTTTAATACAGATCCAAAAAACCCCAAAGCCACCTGGATGGTTATTGGTTTTATGCAAGGATTTTGCACCTCTGTCTTCTAGAAACAGGGGATGAAAACACCATCTACTCACCCCATTATCATTACACTTCTGCTTTACATCACAGTTGTAGCCCAAATGACTTGCATCAACACATTCAAAATCTACACAGGCCTGGAAAAAGTAATTAGTGTCTTTCAAACACAAAACTTCAAAAAATACCATGCTTTTATAAATATACTATATAAATGTATATGTTTACAGGTCTACAGCTTTTACTTAAATGTCAAGAAAAAGGGATGATAGCATATTCAGTATTTCACAATTTTATAGCTGTATTTGCCTCAGATTTTCTTAAGTCTGTGGATGCATTTTGATGAAGTCATTTGAGTAACTGGTAATGTAGTTAACTGATTTGTAGCATCCCAGTTTTTGAAGAGCTAATTAATTGTTTTTCCATGTATATGTCAATAAGCAGATTTTTTATTATATTACGGCATACAAATAAGAGAGCTATGTCATGCTTTTGAAAGTTAAAAACTTTCTAATTGGTGGAATGTATTCTGTAATGCTGCTGTGATTCATCTTACCTTCTTTTCTCCACAGGCTGTTCCATCATGAACTTGAGCAGGATCAGGGACATCTGATCCTAAGTCAAAGTCAGAAGACCAGCATAAAACCCCAGATGTGTTACTGACAACACTCCAAGCAGGAAGATTTTGAAGACTAACAGATGTGCACTGGAGCTTGCCACACAGACTATGCCTGTATTGAATGAATGACACTCAGATACAAGATGAACAGAAAAAAAACCAGTATCAGTGCAAATACGCCATCCAGTCTAACTTTTTAGCTTGCATTTCAGGGAAATATTCTTTTAAATCTCACACTCTAAGAATTTGTAACAGAATATAGTTTTTACATTGCAGATTTTAGGATTAGTTTTATTTGCTGGTGACTTACTGAACAGGACATTTCTTGTACACTCCACCTCTCATTCCACAGTTTCCAAACCTATCTCCTTTAATATTTGCTTTTTCAAAGCATACATCAGGTGCTTTTTGTGCCCCTGTACAAAAAATAGTGAAACTTAGTAAGCCACTACACTGTCTTAAAAATAGGAGAAAGAAAAAGAAAAATTGAAAATGTCTATTAGGAGACTACAAGTCTTTTTACATTAAATTATAAACATACCTTTTCCATATATAGATTCACATTGTGAGTCAAAACTCTGGCATACTCCATAGTAGCAATATGCCTTCATGTTGTCGCATGGATAACCATTCATGATATAAACATCGTCTGGACAGTAGGCATTGCTTCCATTGCAGTATTCAGGTAGATCACAGAAATCCATTTTCAGTCTGCACTCTGCTCCTGCCACTTCAAACTAGAACCAGAGATGAATGCCACCCTACTTTTATTTTGCAACAGCAGAAGTTCTATCATGAAGCAGTGACATCTGGGAACCTTCTGTGATTTTAAGGAAGCCAGAATAGTTTTTCAGATCAGTATCTAACGAATATCCAAAACTTCCCTCAGTTTCATAAGGGTGTAGCTACAAAATTTATGACCTGAGCCAGCAGAGGACTTGGGTAGATCTTGCAAATGCACACACAAGTACAAATTAAAAAGCAGCCAACTATCCTAGACTTTGGTGAAGCTTGGTGTTGGATAATGGAGATCACTACAACTGAGTCCCCTGATTGCTCATGCCTCCTACGAGGTATGACACAGAGATGACATTCCATTTCTAAGCTACTGGCCAAGAGTTGTTAGACACAAATTCTCAGCTTACTCTCTCTACTGGTGAATGTAGTTTGATAATGTGAAAGTATGTCAAGAGTACTATGATAGCTCTTTTCAAACATTAAAAAATACTCGTAAATAGTATCAATTTAGCTTAGTAAAACATAGCCTACCTTGCAATTTTTGCAGCACAGTCCTTGAGCGCATTGTGATCCAGGTGTGAGTTTGCAGGTTGCAGCATCACAGCAAGGGTTAGTACATTCCTGAAGAACAACCATGGACAAGGGGACACAATGTTTTTACCTCGCTATATAGCTGGGAAGTACATCACCAAACCAAGTTCAGGGACAAACCAAACTTTAAATACACGGTCTCTCTTGCATGTTCTGAGGTTGACAGCCTTCTGCTCTAACAGAAACCAGCACACAGTTTTGCTTTATTTTTTTACCAGAAGTCATCAGAAAGATAGCTGTTTTGATGTGTTGTGGCACAGGAGTTCACACTTCAAATGGACACTAAGAGAAGGAGAACACTTTGGTTTTTAAATAACACTTATCACCCCTCCCCTCATCTTACTTTTCCACTACACTAGCAGTTTGTAGAGAAGTGTTGGTATCTTTTAATGACTTAAAAGAAGGCCTATACAATAGAACCTGGGTTTGCTGGCAGCCTTTTGATTTATTGGTGTCTTTTTTGTAACATCTTTATTTTCTAAAGAATGAGTCAATATATCCCATTACTTGAAGGACATTTTGGCAATGCAAATATGGCCAACAAAAGTAATTTCTCCTACAGGAGAAGTTTAAGGGTTACAATTAAGAAATCTGTAAGTGCTCTATAGAGGGGTAGTCTCTTATATAACAGAAATACCCATGTTGCTAAAATCAGCACAAAACCAGTGGTGTTTCCACATACTCTGCACTGAAGTGCTCTTCTTTCTTAGGCATTGGCTCAAAGTTCTGTGAAGTCCAGTAGCTATTAACTGAGTTCATGTCAAAATCGAAGTATGATTTTAGGCTTTTTCTAAAATTTATCATCATACTGCTTGCGAAAATGTAAATTTACAAGGAAGACTCCTCAGGTTTTAATGCAAATCAGGTATACCAAAAGGCCAGTGTTATACAACAAATATGATACGACATGATATATAATATAATAGTATCCAGTTGAATTTCATTCATTACCTGCGGTTTGCCACAGTCACATTCTTCATTGTTATCGACCACACTATTACCACATGCAGGTTCTTTGTAAATATTACTTGTTTTGGGTGGATTTTTAAGGCAGTTTCCTCCTCCATTTAGGATAAAGTTCTCCAAATCATCAGCACTGCAGGTGCTGAAATTCCTGGATCCACTGGAAGGCATAATATTATTTTCTTATTATAAATACTTTACTTAGAGGAAAAAAAATACAACTCAAGCCCTTAAAATATTGTCAATCTAAACCAATATCGTGTTTCATAATGCTAGGAGATCATGAGATACTTAATTTTTACTTTATTTTGCATTAGAATATAGTACTAGAAGTTAAAAATACTATGTATAACATAAATGCAAGTACTTTTAGAAGCCAAAGAGACCATCAGATTATCCATTCTGGTGTCCTATATAAAACGGGCCTTAGAAATTCCTTGCCTGTAGTGAGTCTAAAAATGCTTGGTTAAAAAATACTTTCCAGAAAGACATTCACCTTAACTCGGAGTCCCTAAGAACTCAGGAATGCAGCTTCTTATAGTAGTTTTGTCTAGTGTTCAATTGCCCTGATTTATTAATACAAATGTGGATAGATAAAATATTATGATCTTTTTCTCTTAAGGGGAAGCCAAAGAACAAATGGACTAAAAGAAACATAAGCTGAGAGATTTTGTTTAAATTAACTGTTAAGAGAATCTGTGCGAAGGATTCATGTTTGCACAAACCCAGTGAATATATGTAAAGCATTCTCAGCAGGGTAAAAAACTCTAGCAACACACTATCATTAAAAAAAAAATAATTCAGAAAATCCAAGTAAGTTTTTAGGAATGCTACAAATAAAGAATTACTCGATCAGAAAACAGATAATGTTTCAAAGAAATTAAAATGATTCACTAATTCAGTGAATTCACCTCTGTGATTAAACTTTTTCAAACAACTCCCTATTCACAACAGTTCTTCAAGATTCATGGGAGTTTCACAGGTTATAAGGCACAGTCACTGGAGATAGATAACAATTATTAAAATATAATAACTGGAAATCTTACTTATCTGTGCTGTGCATAATATAGGATGCAGGACATCTTTTATCGTCATGTTTCATTCCGAGATTATGCCCCAATTCATGTGCAACTACTGTAGCATGACGTAACACGTTGTTATGATTCAGCTAATAAAGAGAATCAGTGTTAAATAAAAATTGTGAAACTAAAGAAAATACTGTGTTTCTACCTGCTGATTTATTCAAGCCGCAGAGCTCTCAGGGGCTATGAAGACAGAATACTAAACTGTGTTGCGAAGCAAAAGCAGCAAGAACAGTTTGTCACTGTTTATTTTCAGGTAGGGCCAAATTCTGCTACTCTTTCTATTCCTTCCATTAGGATCATATTCTGAATAATAACAGTTGGCAGTTGAACTAGATGATCATTGTAGGTCCCTTCCGACTGGAATTATTTTATTCTATTCTATTCTAACACAGTTAATCAGTCATGACACTGATTTCAATGGAGTCTTCAATGACAAATGTACTATTAAAGAACAGACTCTGCTTTTGAGATTGCCCACAATGTTGTGGCATCCATATAGTAAGGACAGAAACCTCTGGAGATACAGGTTCTGCCCCAAGGGTGAAGGAGAAAAAAATTCTTACTAGTTTTACCGTATTTAAATTTTTTTGCCTGTTTACAGCCTTATTGTGGGGAATTCCAGACACTTGAGAACATAGTGCATTATGTTCACTTTTTATCCATGTAAGGAGTAAAAAAATACACATTCTTTTGTAGCTGTATTCCCATCTTCAAAACACTGTGGTTATGAGCTTTAATGGTATAAGGATGCACTTTTCTTATGCAACCTTGAGTTAGATGAATTAGAAAAGGTGATAAAAAAATATTTCAGGACTAAATCAGCCAAGTGGACTGGAATGTGATGAAGAGAGAAGAGAGAAATTTGGAAATATTTAAAAAAAAAAAGTGTAAAATATCCACAAGTCTTCATATAAGAAATCCCAGAAATCCCATGAAAAAACCCATACAACTCTAAGCCTAGTCTCCAAGACCAGGGTAACTTGACCAAGCAGGTCAGCAGAGTGCACATTATTTATATTATGATGCTCTGGGAGGTACCTCTGTGGAAGCAATGTCTGACAATAGGAGTATCGACAACTCTAGATTTTGTAAATGCACAGGGGAAAGGCTTCAATTGTTCAGGTACCTTTCTGTCCCACTAGCAGCATATCTATGATAGTTTAGCAGCCTCTGCAAATTTCTTCCATTAACCACAACATTATGTACTTACAGTGCTGATTGACCCTCCCTGGACTTGTGAGCAGACAGTACCCACAAAAGCCATTCCAATGGATCCACTGTAAGAGCTTCTCCCTCTGCAACAAAAGCAGTTTGAAGGTGGTGTTGAAAGAGGGGCTGAAGGTTTATGATTTGTGCTAAAAGACACTGATGAGTTTGAAGCAAATACTGCAAGACAAAATTTGGTCTTCCTGAAGTCAAGAAGAAATTTATCACCATATCAGTATTTCACCATAATTAATATTGAATATCTGAATAACAGAGCTTGAAAACAATAATCAGTCACCTAAGTCTGCTGTGTCAGTGCCTCTGAGTTCACAGAATCACACAATGGTTGAGGTTGGAAGTGACCTCTGGAGATCATCTGGTCTAACCCCTCTGCTCAAGCAGAGCCACCTGGAGTTGATTAACTATAAAGAATTCATTGTAGTTTGTCATTTTGCCATGTTAAAACAGTTTGGAAGTTGAGTGAATTTTACTCCAGTTATATTTTCATTCATAGACAAAACCCAAATCCTATACATTAATAACACTGGCAGCATGGCTAGTTTTTCCATTGAATGAAAACTTACATTATGAGATGGCTAACATCATTTCTTGATCGTTTAAGAAGATCTTTCTGTCTCCAAGAAACAAATCTACTCAGTACATCTCCAGCTGAACCATCCATTACAGATATGTGGTTTGTGTCTGTCCAGATCTCTAATCCAACCAAAACAATCTGGATGTTTAATGCCCTATACATCTGAAAAAAACATAATTATAATTACTGTCCATCAGTCTATTTCAACTGAATTATGAAAGATTACATCACTACTACTGAGTAAACAATAAGCTGAACATAAAAACTGAGACATAACTTTAATTTCTTTGAAACAAAATATAAAATATCTGTCTTTATAAGCTAAAAAATATTTATAAATTGTAAACTAAATAAATATATTTACAATATAAAACTAAATAAGGAGAGAATATGTGAATGAAGACAATCTACTTCATGAAGGTACTTAAACACATCTTCCAGTTGGAGAAGTTGGAAAGACCATGTTCATTCCTTTCCTTAGCTAATTGTCTTGAGGAGAAACTGGGAACAGATGATCAGAGAGCTTATGGAATTGTTCACAGCACTGACAGTTTGCTTAATAAAAACTACAAACATGCAAAATACTCTTCCTAGAAATGTAAAACATACTGGAGACCTCATGTTCCTGAAGCAGTCAAACTCTGGGAGCACATAGAAGTGGTTTAAAAAAATCTTGCATCTCCCACCCTACTTGCACCTCTACAAGACTTGTGCATAGGTTCATGATGTGCCTTAAATGTGTTACAAATTTTTGTATAACTTCCAAATACAGCTTCAGAATTGCATTAGCCATTCTTTTGAAAACTATGATAAAGTAGAAACTACTCAATCTAGGCAATTTATTGGACCTACCCCATCAACATAATTAATCATCTCAACTGTTTCCTTTTGCACAGCAGCAGGATCAGATTTCTTCATCAAAAACTGTAAAAGACCATATGAACATGTCAGAGAAAAAATTCAGTGAAGTAATAAAATGTATTTAGCATTGGATGGTATCATTACCCTGTTGTTATCCACAACCATAAATAATTCCACATAGCTTTTCTGTGGCAGGACAGCTCGCTGCTTCTGGAAATTAGAAAGCACATTAAATTAACATAATAATTAATGAGTGCAAGGTTTTTTACCTATCTTTCTCATGTTGTTCATTTCATGTGTTTATAAAGCAATGGTGCATTTTTTAACATGGTCTCAAAAGTCAATTTGCCTTAGATATTTTATCTTAGAAATAAATATCTGTATGTCAGTAATTCACATCTGGTCAGACGCTGGGATGCATGAGCTGAATGGCAGCTTTATGCCTTTCATGTCATACGCACGACCGTCTTGGGCAGAACTCTGCTCTTCTGCTAAAGGATTGATTGCTTCAAGCTGTGTTAAATTCCCATTGTGCTGTTATTCTGTTTCAGGATTTCCTTAGCAGTACTGCCACCAGTTTGGGGGCGATGAAAACGAAGGCAATACAGAAGTGGCCTGCCAGGCCAAACCTACCTGCAATGACACCAAGAGCTCTGGAGACCCTTGGCTGCTGGAACAGGCTGAGGAGAAGGCTTGGACTCAAGTGAGAAACAGAAAGGTATTTACCCTCAAAAGCTTTTCCCTGCTAGAGGTACTGTTTGATAAAAATGTGTCTTTCACCGACTGCTTCACAAACATCTTCTCGTGATGAAGGCTGCCATTCAGCACACCACATTGGAAGGGGATATCTTGCATATCTTCTAACGGGTAAAACACGTGTTCAGATGTGCTGGATGTGTTGAGCGGCTCTATTCCATACCATTTGCCACCAATGTAGAGAAGTCCTCTAATAATCATAAAAGAATGAAAAATTATTCCACATTTTTCCCCTCACGGTTATGACTGAGTGAATGACAGCTGGATACTTAAAAACTAGAACTGTTCATACCACTATGTTGAAATAATTTATTATCTTAAACTATCTTAATATAGGGGGTAAGTTCCAATGCCCAACAGGATCTCAAAAGACAAAACAGAACTTACTTGAAATACTTGATGGTGCACAAGTGTGGGTTCCTTGAATCAGTTAGCAGCCAAATTATTACTAAATGAGTCTGGATAGTGGGTACAGAGCTGACGCAAAGGGTCTCTTTTAGTCCTTATCTCTAGTCTCACTCCTAGCCCCATGCAGCTAAAGTAATCTAGCATTTTAGAAAAAGATACCGTCTAAGACAGAAAGAGAGGCTAAAATTAATCACCAGGATGTTTATGAGGGCAACAGTGTATTGCACTGCGGGGTGCAGCTAAGTAGAAAGATTTTGCATTTGTCCATGGCTCAGAAACACCTGCCACATGCCTGTTTGCTGTACCAGAATCTTTCAGAAGCTATTATCTGTTCTCCAGAATCCCCAAACTATATTTATAACAGGAAGTCTCTAGTTAATACCTTGTGAAAGAAGATCCTCAAAAATGTAAGTAAAAGGATTTGAGTCTGCGCAAGTTTGCGGAACAGACAAAATGAAATATCTGTTCTGCTTGGGGAGATCCAGCATTACCTGAAATACCGGTATGTTGTTGATTTTATTCCTCATTTAAAGGAATGCCAGGAAATGTCATTATTTATTGTGAGTGGCGTCTCACTGTGATGCTATAGATGAAAGATATCTGGGTGAACTTTATCCCATTTGCCTCTTCATGCTTGTCAAAAAACCATCAAACTGAACAAGGCTACTACAACCAACATGTGTATCCAAAGTCCAGCTAAAGAGCCAAGCTCAGTGAACACAAGCATGCACACACTCTAAGCACGTTCTGAATATGTACACAATTTGTTGTGCATGCCATCTCATTTTGCCAACTCACATGGACTGACTCCACAGGGAGAACACCCCCATCTTTTACGCATTAATCTGGCCCATTTATGTTTCTCAAATAAATGTAATTTTCTATATTTGAAACATAAATAATTGTTTCAAATTTGGTCAAAACTTTTTCCACAGAAATGGTTTTTCTTTTGAAACATGCCCATTCATAAAACAGAATTGTTTGCAGGAGTGTGTTAAGTTTAGCAAAAGCTTCATCAGCGTTTCTCCTAGAGAGGTACCGCTGGTCAAGACATTCACATCAAGTAATAGAGGCCTCAGTTCATGCCTGTGTTCTGCTTATATTTGGATTATGCTCTCTCTCTCATGTTATCTTTTTCTGTGAAGGAATTTTGGAGAAAGGAAAAAAAGTGGTAGTTGAGGGAAGATATAAAACCTCTAAAGAGTTTCAGCTTCATCAAAAGGCAATTGCAAGATAGGATGGTGTTTTCTCTCCAGGTGCATGTTGAACAGCAACTGTTTTTTTGGTACTGCACAATGAATTACTGTGAAGTGAAAAGCAAGAGGTAATACCTAAGGCCATCACATGTGCTAAGAGCAAACATCGAGTCAGCAATCCCTTCAGCAGTGCCATGATAATAACAGTGTGTCTGAAATGCAACAAAACCGCATAATTAATAACAAAATAAGGTTGTTGCCTTCAAATGCAAACTTGCTTTCTAACCAGCCTTTTTATTTGCATGACATTAAGGCTGGCTGTTACAAATTTACAGAGTTCCCTATTCTAAAAGTTATCCCAACCTTCTAAGAGTAAAATATTACTTGACATGAATACCTACAATAGCATTTGGCCCCTTGGTTCTAGAAAACAACCAGCTTTTTAGTTTAACCCATCACCATCCTTTAAAAAAAATCTTTTCATTTACATTGCTCATCCTGTTCTTAAAAGACCCCTCTCAAAGGATGATCTGAGATCTCCCATGCAGTCTCCCATAAGACTTAATCGCTCCCAACTAAGTCTCACTGAGCTCACATGCAGTTTAAAGTTGAAATTACCTTCAAAAGTATTTGTAAGGCTTGTTTGATACAGGACCTAAAAACTATAGAGCTTTGATGCTGCAATTGTACCTTTAATTACATACTATGCAAAGGCGACCTAATCAGGTAGCTCAAATTCAGTCTTGGCATGATCTCCTGGCATCTCCTTTCATACCTTGGAAAACAGTGACGCTCTATCACTGTAAACAGCCCACTCCCTCATAAGACATAGAACCTTATGTTCTGTATCAGTGGTAACTGTTAAACAGAAATGCTACAAATGTGAAAACTCACAAAAGCCTCTTTCCCAGCAAATATATTTTTCTTCTGTAGATACTATATGTGCATCACTTGCCTCTTCCCTTCCATTGCCAAAAAAGTAACCAATTTTCACTATTATAGAGGTATGAAAACACTCAGAATTAATGGTTGTGCATTCACTTTTGTTTTGAAAATACATTTAGATGCATACACACCCTTGTTGTCATCCTTAGTTCTATCAAATTGTTAATATGGCCTTCAATCCATAAAGCTTGGCTTCCACGGTTTGAGGAAACTCTGACACAAGAGGGGAATTTTTTTATATACAATACCTTGTTCTTTGATTGTCTTGCCTCCAGTTTCCCATTTTTCCCATACGTATATACCATAAAGTCTTCGCTAAGAAGCTTTCTGGAAACAAAAATAAACTACTGCTCTTTTAACAGTCTAGAAAGCAAGACATAAGTCAAGAATCCTAGCAAGTACTACATTCTGTTAGCAGTACACTCATGCTAAATTATTATTAAAATCCATGGACATGAAACAAAATACCTTAAAATGAGCTGCATTATTTGGAAAATAAGTTATTTTGAAACATTCTAACTAGAATTTCCATAGGGTAGGATCTGAGCAGACTATGTTGCATCAGGGCCTAGACTATTACAGGCTCAGGAATGAGGAACAACAGTAACAGACAAATTTCTTCAAATACAACATGGCTAACAACCCTCCCCTCTGCTAATAAAAAGCTAATTCTGAACTGAATTCTAATTTTTCATAAGGATTTTCTGAAAAGTCTTGTGCTGCTAATAAAAAACCTAATCAAAATAAATTGCTTCATAACTAGAAAAAATATTAGTCCCTTCTATTTGCAAGCTAGTACCATAACAGAGATGCTATTTAACAGTCATTTTGTAATTACTACTATCTGCCATGAAAGTGATTTCTTCTGAAGTTTTTCAGCATACAAATACTTGTCTATATGCAACGAACTCCCAAGATGGTATGAATCCTTAAAACACTCTACCACATACTTATTTTTCTTCAGTTTTAGGAGATATGTTCCATTTCTGGTTTTAACTGAGTAAGAAAGATTGTCATCTGAATGCTCCTGAAAACAGAACAAAAGATATCACTTAATTAGGTGTTTTTTCACTTGGTTGTGTCAGTTCCATGTTTTGTTTGAAAAGAGAGGTCCAGCTACTATATATGTTTTGAGTATCTACCAAAACACAGATTCCTAACCCTCATGCCTTCTATATTTCAAAGTCTCAGCAGCACACTCTACATTCTTTCCTAGGGAAAGTTTAAATGCTATTAATCTATAAATTTTCATGTAGAAGACAGAAGGGCAGTCCATGTATGCACTCCACCCAACTACTACATCATGTTTTATGACACTCCTTATGTAAATCACTGGCAGCCGGATGAATGACTCACAGATTTTTCCTTTCTTAATTGGTTTGCACAAAGATGACTAATGCTGTTTCAGTAACAGTTACTTCAGTAATTGAACTTGATATCTAGGACAAAGGTAAGTTACTGCAGAACTGAAGAATTAAGGCTTAAATTTTTTAACTCATGCATTTAACCTGTGCGACTCTGTGGGACCATTTCTACAAAGTGAGCATCAGCCCTTTAGGTGCTGCGTGGTTGAAATCCTGTGGTTATCCAAAGACCAGGTACAGCGAGTGAAAGAACATATAGAGCATGGATGTTAGTTCAAGTTTGGGTTCAGCATCTAATCTGACTCGGAGGAAATGGAAATATTCTTCATGTTCCTTCTCGCTTCTGTCTTACAAGGCTGTTAACAGGACTGGAAGTTTGAAAGGTGCTAACTTCGAGTGCAATCACAGACCTTTGTGGGAATAAATTTACTCAAAACTAGTTGAAAACACTAAAAATCTGAAGAGAGAGTTTGGGGCACAATTCTTCACAAAGATAATCTATATGTATACCATAGACTCTGTGTGTATGTGTTTGTGTGTGTAATATAGGACAGTATTGTGAAAAACAGCATCAGAAGAAAAAAACAGATAGAATAACAAACCTCATGAAAAAATGGTTGATGTTTCTCTCTGCCCGTCAGACTTTGAGGAATAATTATTTCTAATGTAGAAAGTCTGGATGTCTGTTCAGAAGATACACCTAAAAATAAAGTTTGAAATTTCTAAAGAATCAGAAAGGATAAGTAAGACATTAAGTTGGCATCTGCACAGTGGTGATTGCCAAAAGACCATTCTGATCTGTCCATAAATGGAGAAAGACCTGACTGCCCATGCTCAGTTTAGTCTATTCTACCTCTGCCAGAGCTCTTGGGTTATGCTGCGAAAATCACAGAAATCAACATTTTCATTCATAGCTAAGTTACACTGCATTTCTGAACGTTTAAACCAAATATATGTGGCCTCACTCTCTGCAGAAATGCTGTTTTGACTGTACTCAAGGTTAATGCCTACACCACCCCAAACACAACCCATGTAACGTGCTAAAACCTGCAAATTCGAGCAAAAGTTTTCTTAAACAGGGTGTCCAAAACTGACTGACAATCTTGGCTTTAACTCTCGGTCTTAGTTACTTACATTATAAACTGGGGTAATAGCTCAAATTTTTCTCATTCCTTCATTAGGCAATATCAAACCAAATTAATTATTGTTTGAAAAAAAACATCCCTCAACCAATATGACAGTAATGTAATAGAGAATCCGAAGAACAAGAAAAAATTAAAAAAAAAAAATCCTTTCCTGTATTCAGTGCATACTTTGATAGTGATGAAGAAATAGTTTAGGAATGGTCAAACTGATTAAAAAAAAGTAAATTCACATTAAAGCTGGGGTCTTCTGGAACACACAAATAAAACCTATCAAATGATTTAAACACAATCTTAATTCTCACATTTTCTGGATTATTAACTTTGCAATTTTTTATATAATTTTTGAAACATTTTTTCTTCCATGACCTACACTTTTAACCTGATGTACCACAGAAAAATTCATGCAGCTACCTTCTCTGCCTATCCAACTGTCCCCTCATAGTAATTTTTGAAGTAGCTGGCCAGTTAAAATCAACTGTGCAAGAGATGCTAACATCTTAAATAGAATTAAGTTCCTTCAGGCTTTGTGAAATCACCTCATCGGTGCCAGGAAGACTGTGCTGGTCTGTAAATCTACAGCAGGGCTCTCTAGGAGTGGCTGATGGACCTATAGTGCAATTATTTTGAATGGTGGATCCAACTTTGCCAGGATGTTTCAGAACTTTGCTAGGCAGAGAATTGGAGAATATTGTATCTCCAGAAGAATAAATTTAGTCCCTAGATACTCTGGGGAATGTTTTTTACTGGTTATGGAGCCGTTTGCTGTGGGCTCACCTCCTAGCTACTGTTAGGTCCTGCACTTGCTCATCTTCTCCCTCTTGCTCATGTCTCTACTTTCTTCTGTCCTTTCCTTGATTAAATCAACTCCCCCTTCAGCCCTCTCCTTCCATTTAAATTCCTTTACTCATACTCCTTTCCCCGTTGCCTTGAATGAGGAATACTTACAGTTGTCCTCTGGATGTAATTCTGCCACCTGCTGTGTGCATAATCTTGGCTCACCACACTTGCCTCCTGCCATTGCCTAATGCTGCATTTTGTTCATTCCAGCGGCTGTTAAACCTTTGCAAAAGGTCTGTAGCCTTTTACATCATATCAGAACCATCTCCAGAACATCATGCTAATGCAGGAAGCTAAAGATAAGAAGCCTGCCGAGTATCTGGTTTCAGGTAAGTGACAAAAACAATCTCCAGTGACTTTTTAAAAAATTGTGTGAACTTGAATTCACCTTCCTTTTTCTTGTCTGCTCCTCAGTCTAGTTTGAGTGTTGACTTTGATCAACAGAGAGTCAAACATTGCTTTTAAACAGGTTACAGAATTAACAATAACATGGGTTTTAACAATGAAAGCGGTTTCTTCCTTCTTAAATTGTTCTTTCACAAGGAAACAAAGAGATTTCTTCTCATTTGTAGTAGCACAAAGTCACACCCTCAGCCTCCCACCTTTCTGTGAAAGGACTTAATCTTTGCAAGGCGGCACAGAATCACCCATCCAAAGCAAGGAGGAGGATTCTTCAGTGTAATGGTGATCTCTACCTATTAGATAACATCAGGATTTTTAAAAGCTAGTTGCAGGTAGCATATGTTTCCCATTAAAGACTGCCACTGCAATCAAAATGTAGGAGTTGCTATTAGCAAACAGGTCTGCAAAAAATACTGACACTCAATATTTACTTCTGACTTTGCTCTTCATCTTCAATAATTTTATTATCTAAGTTACAAAATCCATTCTGTTTCATGAGTTAAGTGTACGTTGAACTAATAATGGAAATGCAGTTCTAACAATTTATATTTTGACACCTGAAAGCAGGAAACCATCTTTAATGCAAGTCATAAAAATATCACTTTCTAAGAAATATTTCAGGTGTTAAATCTAAACCTAAAATCTGAAGCCAAATCATAAAGGGAAATGAGCTAATGAAGAACTAAAACAAAACTGTAGGAATTTCCTTCACATTACCAAAGATCAAAATCTTTTTTTCCAGTCTTTATGGTCAATGAGAGTAACAGTAACTGTGGTTGTCAAAACCAGTGTCTGGTAAAGAAGATGATGTATTTACATACCTACTACATCCTGGAGAAAAAAAACCACAAAGAGCTCAACTATAAAAAGCTTCAACCTGTGATCTTTCCCAGACACCTTTTTGTTGAACAAGGTTTTGTTAATTAGCAAGTCAGCTAATAGCCTAATACCTGGGGAGAGCGGTGACTCGATTTGAAAGGTGTGCATCATTACGATCAGGACCGGAGAGTACAAGAAGACTTGGAGAAACTTCCTAAATACATAACAAAAACTGAAAGCTTACCTTTTATCCAAGAGGGTTTTCCAGTTAAAGTTAGTCCCAAAGTGAACAAAAATAGGCTGCGTTTTAGCATGACTAGATTTCCCGGAGAAACTACTACAGTATCTGATCAGACACCTGTACCTGGCTCTTAGCTGCTCTACAAAGGCTAACTCGAAGAACAAGAACTGTCTGCTCTGAAGGTAAACAACAGAAAAAGCACTCCGATACTACATCTGTGCTAAGGAAACGGGAAGTAAAATTTAATCCATTAGGCTTGCAAAAAAACTGGTTAGACAGCTTAACGCAAATAAAAAGCAGCATATTCTTACATGGTGATTGGAGAACGAGCACTAACCCATGCCAGGATCAAACTGGTTTATTCTAAAGGATTTTGATACTATGGTGAGATCATAAGAGATTAGAAATGTAAAATATTGCTACCAATGGGTACAATGTTTAGGTTGTTTATACTGGCTATCGTCAGCTCAGTAAAAAACTCTAGTACAAAACAATCTACTCTTTGAAATGTCAGCTTGTTGTTTTCCATTTTTTCATCTTTACTTTAAAAATATAAAAAATACAATACATACAAACACATGGAAGTCCCACAAACACATAGAAATCCCCCAAACAGGGATTTTACCCAGTCCCTTGTATGTTAAAGGTAATTATCCTCACCAAAAGTCTGTAATTTTGTGCAGCTCATTATTCTTCCAAGATCAGAATAACCTCCTGAGGCATCATGCAGTCATATTGTCACCAAAAGCAGAAAATAAACACTTCTAAAGCTGGATGAATTTGCCTTGCATTTCAGAAGTATCGAGCACATTTAGAAACTCAAAACGGAGATGGAGACAACAGTGCTCATACTAAAACATTTACATTAATTAATTTTAACTAATTCATTAATTGAAACAGAGCAAATCCATTTTCCCATTGCTAGTAAATCACATAAAAGAATCGCTTAAGTGGCAAAAGGCAGAGATACCGACTGCGTTTGTAACACCAGCTTGTAGAAAGCCTGTTCAAATCCATCTTCCTATTTATCAAAGACCTAACTAACGTTCCTCAGCTGAGCACGAAGTGGAGGAACTCGATATCTGCGTTCCCTGGGTTTACGTCGTACCACCGTGTCAGGAGCAGCTTTCCCGACTCCAGAAGCTGGCATCCTACTGAAAATTAAATGAACCCAATCTTTTATTTATAGTCTGTCTCCTATATGTGTGCGACTCAGAAGAGAGAATTCCGCTGCTCCAAATTCTGCTCTTTTATCAAGTGCCATCGCACTGCCAAGCTTTTAAGACCTCTCCATCTCCGCGAGAGCGCGTTATTTTATTAGAAAAAGGACTAATACCGGTATTCGCCCACGCTGCGGGTGTTACTTCAAACGTGTGGCCGCCCCCCTCCCTCCCTGTCAGCCTTCACCCCCCGTGGGGAGGACGTGGGGTGGGCTCGGGGACCCCCTCGGCCCGCACCCACCACCACCCCGCAGGAGCCGAGGTGGGGCAGAGCCCGCTGCTCGGGGCAGGGCGGAGGGACACCCGTTTGCGGCCTGTAGGCTCACCGACCCGTTCCCCGCCGCAGGGCCGGGCTGTCGCCGGTACCTCAGGAGAAGCTTCCCGCCACAACACGGGGCGCCGCCCCAGCCGCGCATGCGCGAAGCTCCCCGCCCCGCCC
>JANZLQ010000100.1:37717046-37742634 GCA_026212715.1 Elanus axillaris | reverse complement strand
GGGGCCTGGGCCCGGGCCTGGGCGGGCGGCGGGGCGGGAGCGGGCCTGGCGGGACAACGCGGCCGTGGCGCTTCCCCCCCGCAGCACCGAGGCCGTCGTCGTGGAGAGGCGGACGGGCGGCGGGAGCGAGGAGCCCTGCGAGCTGCACCTGGAGTGCCGGCCCGCCGGCGCCGGGGAGATGGTCTCCGTCGGTATCCTGAGCGAGGCCCGGAACATGGAGGTGTACGTGGGCGAGGAGTACTGCGGGACCGGCCGGGGAGAGAGCCTGAGCGCTGCGCGGTCCCCGGGGTGAGTGGCGGCCTCTGGCCGCGGCCCTGGCGGGCACCGGGGGGTGCCTGCAGCAGCGGGAGGCTGCCGGCGACCCGTCGGGGGTGGGGGGGCTGCTCCTGGGTCCCTAACACCGTCTGGCCCTGCTCTTACTGGCAACGTGGTTCTCTGTGTATCTGTAAGGTGCGCCTGCTGGTAAAGACCCGATGTCTGCACCACCAAAGCTACCCGGTTTGGTCTTTCTTGAAGGTCTCTGCAAACCTGGTGAACGGGCACAGGCACTGCGGTCGCCTGGGACAACCCCGGTGCTCTCCTCACAGCCACTGGAGGCTTGCAGAAACGCTGCTGCCTCTTTGATAAAGATAAAAGGCTGCAGTTACGCTAGTTACCTGTTTGTTCTTCTGTAATTAGCGAAACGTTCAATTCAGTAAGTTATAAAGAGCCACTCTGAAATTCTGTTGTGTAAGACTACAGGAGTTAGGGCAGGTGCAACTTTTCTGTGTCGTTTAATCATTCTGGAAACAGATCTGCTCATCTCTTCAGTAGATCTCTTTTAGCTGATCTTTACCAAAAGACCTCTTGTCTATTTGATACGTAGTCATCTCTCACTTCTAAGAACAAGAGAGAAAATAAAAAAACAAAGAAGGAATTATTTTCCCCTTCAATACTTCCTTCCACGCTTTGCCAGGGGAATTAAAGTAATGTCTTCTCTTTTGTTTTTAAGTCATTACATGGCACATCTGCTGCTTAATTAGCTAAATAAAAACGGCCGAGCCTCAGGGAAGATGTGTGAATAACGTACTGAACCTCAAAAGCTTCTCTAGTAGATAATGTACGTACACATACAATCCTTTTTTACATATGTATCTGATAAGATTCGGTACACATTTTATAGAAGCATTAAAAACTGCTATATACCACATTAGAAATATGTTCTAGTCAGTCTTGTTTCTTATCTAAATATTTACTGATGCAGAGTATTTCTACTAAAGAAAAAAGGTACTTTATATAGTGATGTCACAGCTCGTTTATTTTATTTTTCCAGAGAAACTGAAAAGGTTACTTTATACAAAAAGTACCTTAAGTTTGAATGCCCTGCAGCCTCCTGTAGAATTAAGGTAGGGAGTTGAACAGAATTGTTTTATTTTTCTTTGTCTTTTTAATCACTTAATTGATTAAATTGCATTGCTCTTACTCAAATTATTGTTTTTGTACACTTCATTACTTCATATCATCACTTAAAAATCTGTTAGGTAGTACTTTGTCTTCACAGAGTTCTTTTAAATTTGTATCACAGTTTTCTTTTTAGGAAGACTTATATGAGAGAGACAGTCTTAGAGGGAAAAAAAAACTTCATAAACCAGATAAACTGCAGATAATCAACAGTTGCTATGTAATTAGAACTGTTAACTCTGATGCGGTTAAATAGCCTTGTGAAAATCTGTATGGCCACTGCTCTTAAGTGCTTAGAACATCAAGGCCTGGTTTATCTTTGGGTCATGCAGGCCCCTCTGTTACAGTCAGAATTTTCCAATGAGTAATAGCAGGGAGAAATTGGCTTAATTTCCCTGGAAAAGAGTTCAGCATTGTTTTTCCCAAGATTCAAAGAATAATGCATTGTCCCATACATACAAAGAAAACATGAAACTATTTTTTTTCCTAACCAAAATACTTTTTCTCCTTCTTGCAATAGCTGCTCTCCATTGGTGAGAAACAGAGAGTACTCATCAGTAAAATAATTGTACAAGTGAAAGCAGTGTCTGCAAAACTAGCAACTGATTTTCCTTCACTAGGCTCAAGCATAGATCTAGACAGAGTGCAAACTATAATGGAATCTATGGGATCTAAGTTGTCTCCAGGTGCTCAGCAGCTCATGGATATGGTCCGATGTCAGCAGAAAGTAAGTCACCGTGCTTTTCCATAAACATAAATAGTACTGGTCTGTGACTGTACCTTCTGTGACAGTTAAGGGTGTTCTAAGCTGATTTGGTGAAGTAAATTTTTAATTTTATTTTTTTTAACCCATGCTTTCTGCCAATTTAATCCTGGTTTAGCTGTTGCCACCTTTAAATGACTGCAGCGAATAAAGATTGTGTACTCATGGGAATCACTGTGCATACACCAAGTCCAGAGCTAAAAACTCTGTGCCATCATCATTTTAAACTTCACTGCCACCCTATTCTCCTTTTGTTCGTTTCTGTTGTCGCTGCTTGTCAAGGGTGGTGGGCATGTTCACTGTAAAGTCTGGGGTGTAGGTTAGATAGGCTGGTTTGTCTCATTTATGGTTATTAAAAGGGCGTCACCTTCAACTATAGGGAACGTGCTCTTACAGAGTGTTTATTTGATTTAGATGCTAATCCTGCAAAGTAGGCTATTTCAACAGAATCCTGAATCCATCTGATGTTAATAATGTTCAGTCTTGGGGACATAGCATGGTAAAAATGAAGTCAGTAAAACTGTTTTGTTACTTAGAAACCAACAAGATATTTAATGCATAATATGTACAGGAAAAATCTTTTGCTGTGTTTTTTCCTAAGAATAGAATTCAGAACTACTTGTAAAATCTTTACATCATAGTAGTAGAATGCTAAGTTATAAAGTCCCTACTGCTATTACTGTATAATTTCCAGTATATTTTAATACTTAAATATTAATTGTATTGTTTTTCTTTCCATCAGAACAGTTTACCTCTTGGAGACAAACTTAACTGGATCTTTGGGAAAAATTCAGACTTTGGAGGTGACCACGCAATAGATGGATTGCGCAGTGCAGCTATTCGGACATCGCTAGATCAGTCAGCCAGTGAGCCTTTGCCTGTTAAAAATAAGTTAACAAGTGAAACGGTATATGAAGATGTAAAAATAAGTCATGATCTGAACACAGAGGTACCTGAAACGGGGAATACTTCTGATTCTGACAGACTTACTACCCAGCAAAATACAGCTGACCTCAGAAATTATTTTAAAATCATGGGATCTTTGCATATGCAGGAACAAGTGAGCGAAACCCCAAATGTAGCTAATCCACAGGTTCTTCTTCCTTTTCTTCAAAACTTATGTAGTCAGGTAAATCGTCTTCGGCTAAAAGATGGTGATAGGCATTTTAGTAAAAATGCAGTGACTAAAGAGGAAGGCATTCAGTGTGTTGGGTAAGTTAAGTTTTGTAAACTTATTAAAGTAGTAGTTTTGCTGTATTAATTGACAAGTTTAAAAAATAAACAAGATCCATCATGTAAGCATTTTATTCTCATTAACAACACTTGTGAATCTTAAAATACGTGGTTTTGAAGGCTGTGTGGTGATGAACATGATTACAATTAATTTTTCAGATGACCTGCTTAAATACAGGAGATTTTTTCAGAAATCATGACATCATTTGTTGTTACTAAACTGTTTGTGTCTTTTTTGCCTCCATTTCACCTTTTATGATTTAAAAAAAAGTATGGTCTTTCTGCAATTTCATATACATTTAGTTTGTCTTTCTTGTCTGTTACTACATTTTCATTTTGACTACTTCTACCTCCTAATTCTTATCTCTTCCTTTTTTCACACTGTGTGTGATGATCTTTCTGCTGTATTTAGCATATCTCATCCCACCCATCTTTCCTGTCCCTCCTCATTTGTTGGCATTTACAGTGCAAACTTCATAGTAGTAGAGCACCCAGTTTGATACCTAAGGAGCAATAGTGGAAACGGCGAGATGTAGGAATTGGGGTTCTAACAGAGCCTGAATATCTCCAGTTCCTGGGAAAGTGCAGTATTTTTAAAGAATGCAGATGCAAAAATAAAGAATTGCATAGTTTGTATAATTCTTGAAACACTTTAGCTGAGAAGAATAGTCTGCTATACTGACTGCGTTTGAACTCTGTGTATACTGTTGAGTTGCGTGGATTTTGTTACACATAACTAAGCTGTCTGAGCCTTTGAAAAAATCAGGTTGAAAGAAGATGGTTTTATACACTACCATGTTTATTAAAAAATTCCTGAGATTTAAAATGTGGCAGGTGGGCAAGGTATTTCACTTGTGCTAAAAACCTACTACCTTCTGAAGTTTATTGTCTAATAAATGAGATTTTAGATTTTAAAAGAAAATCAAGTGCCCAGATCTCTATCATGCCTCTTGCCATTAAGAAATAGGTTATACTTATTCTTATATTTGCTCTTTTCACAGAGTAGAACAACAGCCTGTTTGCTCCTATTTGGAAAAGATCATCTCAAAAAATATGGATCTGATGGAGAAAAAACTAATGGACTATATTGATCGCCAAATCCAGGCTCTTCAGACTCACATAGATAATAAAATGGTTCTCTTAATGGACTTGGTTCAGAACTCAAAGCCAAACGAAATTTCACAAGCGCACTATGATTCTAACGAAGGGTTCTCTAATGGAGAGAGATAGATGTATATAGATACAGGACTTCAGTGTAAGTACTTTAAAGGGCAATTATACTTTACAAAGCTTAGTATTTATGGAGTTAGAACTGTAACGAACCTCAGTGTTGTTGACTTGCATTTTGTTACTGTAATTCTGTCCACTGTTGTACACAGTTGTTAGTTTTATGAAAGACCTTAAGGATGTGTGTTTTTTCCTAAATGTAAGAATTTTGTATGCCCTTTGTGGCTTATTTATTTAAAGAGCATTGTTAAAAGCTGTATGAAACAGTTGCCCAGTTTCAGTTTGAACAATGGAGAAGTACTCTAAATAAACTGAGTTACAGCTTATCTTTTTACCTACGTGTAATCAGTTCACTTCTTTGTTGTCTTGAATTTTTTTTTTAGTGTAACATGTATGTTACCAGTAGAACAGAATGTAGTTTCTTTTGTGCTTTTGGTTTATTTTAATGGCACTCCTGTGGAGATGTTTATTACTCCATCTATAAGAGGAAGGGTAGTACTGGCATTACCTAACTTAGACTGTTTAAGGAGTCAGGTTTAGAGACACAGGCTAACTGGAACCCCAGCCTGGGTTCTTTAAAAGCCTTGCTGGCACACAAGTTGGGAATCTAGGCTCCTTAAGCGATACCTAAAACAGGACAGTCATTATACTTTTTCCCTCCTTAGTTAATTGAGCCATGCAGGAGCAGCTGAAATGAATGTATACTTGCAGACTTCTGTTTATCCGTGTTTCATTATCCTAAGGAATGCAAGTACTTAATTCGTGGCTCCTCTCAAGGAATCTTGTTGCCAGATAGAATATGCTGGGGTAGATAGGATCTGCTGCATTTCACCAACCTTAGGCCAGAGAAGTAGCCTTATTGCATCGTATTTACTTCAGCCTGTTGGGATCAACTCTGCTGTCACTTGGGGAGGTAGAAATGTGACTCAGAAGTCCCTCTTGTGGAAGGTCAAGCTTCATTCTTCATTCTCTTCATTGCTCTTTGAATTCTGGGGCGCACCATTTCACTTGGACTGTATAGGGACTTAATGGTAAACTCCTAGGTTGTATTCAGTGTCTTAAAATGCATTGAGCAAAAGCTGCTGGTGGGGAAGCAAGTGTTGACTGAGCAAGCAGCATAGGCACGTACAATCCAGTATCTTTGTCTAGTCTATCTAATGTTTTCTTCTCCATGAAAACTGATGTCTTTTGAAGACTGTCAGTTCTTGCTGGTAGCAACCCACAGGAGGAGATTTCTGAAGAGAAGGTGGTTTGCTTTGAACAGGCATCTCGTGGTTGTCCCTCAGCTTAACTCATGCCAGGTGCAGTTTCAAAGTGATTCGAAAAGATAAAAAGATAATTTTTATTTTTGAAGAAAAAAGGACCTAAGTTATCTTGTACTTTACAAGTCCCTTTATACCTGTAAAGTTAGTTTTTAGATGCTTTCTAAGAAACACCCTGAGGTAAACACATGCTTTTTCATTTCAGTGATTTAAGACAGAGTGCGAGGTTGAGAGTTTTTAATTACAAAAAAAGTTGAAATACGTTTCCAAGCATTGTTGTGTTCCAAAGCTGTTAGTTTATTTTGAATATTCTGAAGTAGTTAATGTGAGCTCTGGATTTTTTGGTAGCTGTATCCTGTTTGGCGTTTGTGATATTTTAGTATCACAGCTACCACAATGATAATATTTGAAATTAAAACCACAAATGAAAGAGCGTAGAAGCTGTATTGTTGCAGGTTCAGGGTTTCTTCAGCATCTGCTTTAATGAGGGATTCTGTGTAGAGAGAAAATAAAGTGGGATATTGAAAGTTTGGAGTACCATGTCATTTCAATGAAAATTAAATAAGCATTTTTTTTTCCAGATATTTCTGTTTTGAGGAGTTTACCCACACCAACTGCAAATTCTGAATCTGTAGTACTGAAGAGTTGTAAAAATTTGTAATAATCACGCAGAAGAGCATAGCAACGTTAAATTCTTTGGTATTGCTGTGGCCAAGTTTCTGCCAAGCAGTTCTGTCATCATCTTTAGAACTGGATAGATGGGAGACACTGCTGAAGCAAAGCTGAGCAAAAAAGAAACTTGTGGTTCTAACTTTGTCCCTTCTAATGGTTTACTAACTGGTCTTTGGTAAAACTCATTTTTCTGTAAATCGTGAAAGATACTATGAGAATTAATCTATATTTTATAATACTTTGAGTGTGATCTATTTGCACTTGCATCCTTTTCACATTATACATGTGTCTGGTTTCTAGCATAGGGATGCAAAGTCTTTCACTATTAAAAGACAAGGGAACATGTTTAAAATGCTGCTAGAGTTCAAAGAGGTTAATAATTTTTAGAAAGGAAGACAATGTTTATTACTATTAAGAGTGTGATTAATACTTCTTAGATCTGACACCCGAAAGCGTATGGCACATTGTTCTAACTTTTATTGAGCACAAAGCTTCACCTGAGAAAAGCACAATGAGCACAGGGGGAGTAACAATACAAGCTTTTTAAAATAGATTTTCCATATTTTGTAGTCTATGTTAGCTGTCAGTACTTACCTAGACCACTGTAAAGCAGACTGCAAATTGGGCAAAAGAGTATATCAGATGGGGGCACTAAAGCTTGGATGCCTTAAACAGCTTTGCAGCTCTAATTTAAAAGCATGGTGTTTTTGTTTTCTGCTCCAGTGGCTGTCCTTTTCATATTTTTGTTCTAATAGGAAGTATGTACAGTGTGAGGATTTAACCTAGTGTGGAGTAAGTCATCTGTGTTTATCATCTGGCATAGCTTTTCTGTAGTACCAACAAATAAAACTGAGTGAAATTGAGTGGACTGTTAGAAGATACATGGGTTGTAACAAAGCCTGACTATGATTTGGAATGTGCTCTTTTAAGTAGTCTGTGGCTTTGGGAAATGAGCCTTGGTCCCTATGTATGCCTCATCAAAAACTGTCACATTTGAAAATCTGAAATATTTTCTTTCATAACTTTTTCTGAATACCCAGTCAGATTCTGCATATGCTACTTTTGTAAATAGGAGTGAGTGCTGCTTTTTCTACTTCAAAGAGCACTCCTTAATCCAAGAAGCCATCAGTCTGTTGGTTTGAACAGTACTTCTGTGATCTCACAAAACACAAGCTTTGCTTAACCTGTTGCTCTGATGCCGTGTTTGTTTTGAACTAGTGTAATTCACTTATTTCATCAGTGCAACAAAAGTAACAGATTTATACCGAGCAAGACCTTAAATCAGGTTCTTAATTTATGTATTCCTCTTACCTGAGTGATCAGCAGACCTGAGATCTCTTTTCAGGCGGATGGGACCTACTAGGGTGTTAGTTTTCCATGCGTATGAAGAAATAGCTCTTTTTGGCCTGGAGATACAGCCTTCGGTACAGCGAGAGTTTGCGGTTTTGCTGTCACAAATTAAAATGTCACACTGGAGATAAACAGATGCAAAGCTTTGCAGGAACCTGAAGGCATTAAATTTGAATCTTCCATAGTGTTCAAGTGGTGGGTAGGTTACCACAGTGTCATCTTTATTACAGCTGCAACAGAATTTACAGAGCTGTTAAAGTAGTCCACATACAATACTCATTCTTGCTCTAACTACTGTTAACTGTAACCACAGCATTTATCTAGGGCATTATTTTTACATGTGGGCACGCAATAATGCTTTTTTTTTTGCCTCTGCCCAGTGCAATGTGGTGCTTGTTTTTCCTAGCTCTGTTTATGTACTGCCTTTAAATTTCTGTGAAATTTAGCTTCCAACCGCAGTGTACGAAAGAAGGTAAGTGGAAGAGAGACAAAAGAACTACTGTTGACATTTAGATTATATTTCCTCATGTATTAGGAGACAGTCAAAATAATTGTCTTACCCGCTTCTGATCAAGTCATACGTTAGCGATCCAAAATCAGGTTGTGGAGATGCTATACAGGTATCAACAAATACTAAAAGATTTGAGTCAGTGGAATGAAGGCTGACTTGAGCAAAAAGGGTTTGGTTCAAGTCTACGTAATATGGGGACTCGGATACAGGCTTGGAGAACGAATCTGAATCATAGAATGACATGCTAACACTATATCTTCCCACAGCAGTTGTGTTTTGGATTACATTATTTTTCGTTATGTAAATGACTTCTACGGTTGAATTGTTTTCCATTTTGCATTTTGCAATGATCTGTATGCTTTTTTGACGGGTGATAATGTTGCCAGTTGCAGAGAGAGATATGATGTTGGTGTAAGTGATGCTATGACCTTCATCCTGTAAATGGAATCATATGAAGTGCTCAGTCGTGATTATACGAGCAGTGCTGTTGAAAACAGTTGTACTAAAGTTGCAAAGCCACCCAACTATGTTTATCAGAGGCTCAAGATACCTTTGAAATGTGAAACAGGTTGCAACCAAAACATTGTTATCAACATGCCTCCTGTTTTTTCAAAACGCTGAACCAACCCGTGCAGCAAAAAGGTTAAGGAATACTGCATGGAGTGTGGAGAGTACCAAAGCTATGCTTCAGTCACCCTTATCAAAACGATGCTATGAACTAGCTCTTGGGAATCTTCACATCCTGGGGTTTTTCCCCTTTCCTTGTGACTCCATGACAAGTGCCAGCTGTATGGCTTGCAGGGAATGTTTAAGTTGTGTAGCTAACATTGTGCTACTTCTGATAACCTGGGTTGGAGAGGGAATGAAACGCTGGGGGTTAATTTGTGTGGTCTCTCCTGGACTTCCTTCAAAAGGCTTGTTGATCAACAGGTTCTTAAAGAGGAAAACGGTTCTTTCTACTTCAAGACTAGAAACATGCAATGGGATGAGCTAAGTGAAAGTAAATCATCTTGTTCACATGCTATTCATAAACTGCTTTTACAAGCTCTTATCTTTCGTAAGCTATTGTTAGCTTATTCACAGAACTTTTTCCCCCTTTACCTTTTTAGTTGTTCCACAGCTGGCTAATGGGAAGGAAAAGATCACTGAATCTGTTACAGCTGGACTGCAAGATGGATCATTCAGATGTAGGTGAGTTTCATTATAACCAAGGGAGGCCAGATAAGACTTGCTCAGAACAATTCTCATGCTGTCTGAAGAGCATGTAAGGAATGCTGCCATTGAAAGAGAAATTAAAAAACAAAACCCCCATGTTAACACAAACAGCTGCAGTCGTTTCTCACTTGGTCTAGACACTTGAACCTGTTGCATGGTTCTTGATTTGTCACTCTGAAACACCTCGTGCACATTTGAGGTCACGCAGAAGTTGGAACAAAATTTCATGCTTGACTTAAAAAAATGTTAGATAAGCAAAACCATATAAAACTCATGCTGAAAATTTAATTTTAAACACAGAAACACAGAATGAATTTCCCTTTATAAAAGGGAAAAAGAATCAAAGTGCTAGTGCAGAATGGTGAGGAAATTGATTTATGGCAGATATTGAGGCTTTAGAGGCTCCTTTTCCACCTCAGTTAATGAGAGGATGGGCATGCAAACATGGAACTGATAAGGATAATGGTCCAGCTCTGGGGGAAAGGAAATTACAACACATCTAAACCCTATTTGACTAACCGGTGCAGACCATTTTCCTGAGTATCTCGGGGAACAAAACCATTTAAACTTAACCAGTCAAAAAAAGTTTGTCAGCATCTCTAGGATGGTAACAATGCCTGCTTTGTCCAAAACAAGGAAAAACTGAGACTTTCAGTGGTGCCAGCCAGAAAAAGGACCAAAAAATGAAAGAACAGGCTTTCTTTCACAGATGGGTTTGGTAATAACTTCAGCTCCGTAGGGGAGATGATGTGGTATTTGTGTATGTAAAAAGGCTTAATGACTACCAATAAAAAGACTTAAATCTTCAGAATCAACCATCAGTTTTTCTTTATATTTGCAGAGGAAGGGAAGAATCATATGTGAGAATAAGAAGCAGCATCCTATTTGTGTAGCGAGTGTACTTACTGTTGGGCTCTGCAGGACCTAGCAGTGGAGTGCTGGTATACTGAGCAGAAAATCCTCTGTAGGAGTTGGCATAGTCTGTAGATAACACAACTGTCATAACATTTGAAGACGATTCAAATGTAGGCTTAGCAAGACCACATACTTTTCCTATTAAGCCAGTGTTAGTGGTGAGGCCATCATAGACTGCTGTGAAGTCAAATTGGCAGTTTTGGTCGAGTTCCAGGCTGTAGACAGAGAAAAAATAATTACAGGGAAATCTGAATATAGAGAACAATGCTCATACTGGATAGAGGATCCAGTGCAGATAAAAGTGTCTGATGAATTCCAGTTGACTGAAACAACAGAATGGAGAATAAAGGAACACATAAATAGACATTATTAAAACCAAAGAAAACATGGAAAACCCTCAAAGGTAAGAAATGCTTAATAAGAATGTGATTCTGCTCCCGTTGAAATAATAAGCATTTTGCTATAGCTCTGCACAGAAGCTGCATCAGCTATGTTTTTATAGCTCTGATACTGTATATAGTGGTTGCTACTTATTTACTAAAAATAACCACATCTTCAAATACATATATATATGTAAATAATCCCGTATCCTAAAATAAAGAACTTTTAAAGTGTAGGGTTGGCTTACGTGGGTCTCTGAAACCTCTTGTGTATGTCACTAGAGGAAGACTCTTGCCCTTTTTATCAGTCTGCATGAGAGCTTGTGTCTTGGTGCCTGCCACCCTTGATGAAGAGCCCCAGCTGAGCTGTGGTGGGTGTATGCCTCCAGAACAACATCTCTGTTCCTGAATCAGCAGCTGGACCCTGACCAGGACTGGTGAGAACATGCACCATACTGTGCGGAGTTCATAATCTCAGAGGGCAGTGATCAAGGTAATTATATCCTATACAGTGCTATACGTTTTATACTGAGTTCTTATACAGCATTCTGCAGTCTGAGTATCTCAAGAAATGTTCCTGAAGATACCACCCTTTAAATTACCTTGGTCTTGAGACTTCATGCACAGTGTCAAATGATGCAGGGAAAGCCAAAAAAGTGCTACCAAGCCACTATGTATGGGAGACCAACCCTGAGAAAGCACAATATGGATCAGGAAAATCCATGCCAGTGTGGTCTCCTTATGCTAATGCATCCATTAGCATTTATACCTGGAAGTACTTAAGCCAGTGCTACGTTATCTTTTTTGCCCAACAGCCAGCAATACTGAGGAAGATGTACTTTGGGCAATGTTTGCTTTATTCTTATTTTGACCCTCAGTTCTAAATTGCAATTACAGTACACGTGATGGTTTTAAACGTGTTCCTTATGGAGCAAAAGCTTTATTTATACTGATGAATTTAAATTCAGATCACACAGGCTAGCCTAAAATGGCCCTATGCCTCATGGCTAGTTACCTGAAATGCTTTCTGTGTTCCGCTGACAGGCACTGCGGCAGCTATAGGGTAGTGTATAGTGACGTGGAAAACGTTGCAATTACTTTATCACAAGAGTCAGCAAAGCATGTTTTAAAAGTGTATAGATGTTGTAAAAGTTTGAAGGCACTTCTCCTTCCTGTGTTTAAAGTAATGTTTTTAAACAGAATGAAAAAAAGACTAATAGAGCATTAGGGCATTTACTCACAAAAAATCCTGGAACTGTAAGTTTATCTTCGAGTTTTTTGCTGTTTGTATGTGCCAGACACAGTATGTAAATTCAGGGTAACGTTCTGGGTAGTTGGGGCTGGTAAGTGTCCCATTGGGACCAGTTAATTGTCCCCCACAATGTTCAATTTCTGAAAAGAAGAGTAAATATATTTGTAATATAATAGTATATGTAATAAGCCATAAAAAATAAATTAAAGCCCTAAAGTTATGTAACTAGCAGGATTGTTTCTTGAGGATTCCATTCCTTTGGAAATGACTAAAGGTACTAAAGATAGAACTTCTATAGAGAATTTCAGGTCAGGTGGATGTTACAAAATGAAGCCTGTTGTTACTATGGTATATCTGTAAGGTACAGTGTAATGACTTCCAAGATGGCTTTGGATGACTTAGCTTTGATACTGTGAGCAATTATTTATATCTACGTTTTGGGTAAATTAGGTGCCATCTTGAAAAACTGGTAATGAAGATGCTACACCAACCAAAAGGAATGCTGAGAGATTTTATATTAGAGAAATCTGTGAGGCCTTGGCCGTGATCTATATGGAATTGCAAAATCTTCACTTTTGAGAGAGATTTTAATTGACACACAAAGGCAAAATAGAATGAAGTCAGTGGAAACCTCAGAAAGACAAATGTAGACTAGAAATAGGGTATAGTTTTTCAGCAGCAAAGTTAAACACTGGAGCAGCGTAAACTAGGATGTGGTAACTACTCTGTAAAATTGAAGCTTTTAAGGGCTTAATACCATGCCACTCAGATCAGCAGAAGCAAAGGAACTGGTTGCAAGCCAAGACTGATTTTGTCCAAGCTATTCTTACCCTTTAAGGAAAAACATAAGGAGCTTCTTGAATGAAAATCCTTACTGATTTCTGTGACCTATACTCGGCGGGAGTTCTGACTACATGGTCATACTCTCTTTCTGGGTAAACGCTATAATATTTGCAAACTGAGTGAATTTAGTAGAAGCCTGTAAGTAAAAGTAGAGTTCCATAATGCTGCCATTGCAATCATTTTTCTGAGTGAAATTTAACTTTTTAGGCTCTCTGCAAGCACGCTGGTTTTTTGCCATCTCTTTCTTTTCACTTATTTTCCCCCACACCATTCTCTAAGGCCTGAAGAACTGAGCGAGACTAATTAAAAATTCTGTTAATAGTCTGTACTGCAGTCCTAGACTTTCCCTTAATGGCAAAGTTTCTTTTAATGGTGCAATTCAAATGGTATTTAATGACTTACGTTTTTCTGGTGAAAAGAAGTAATAGAAGACAAAGAAGTTCCGTGTGAAAGCCATAGAGTTTGTAGTTATAAGAAAAGTTAAACTGTCTGAAGATGATTGAAGTACTGGGACTGCATCAGTGTCGTTACATACTTGTCCAAGAAGAGGTGAATTAGTTGAGGGACCATCATATACTTTAATACTTTCTGTTTCACAGCTTGAAGAAGGAGCAAATCTGTTGAAAAAACACAGTAAGAACTACCTAAGCTCTTTGATAGATACAGAGGCTCGTAGATAGATACACACGAGTGGTGTTCCTCAGGGGTCGGTATTGGGACCGGCGCTGTTTAACATCTTTGTCGGTAACATGGACAGTGGGATTGAGTGCACCCTCAGCAAGTTTGGTGATGATACCAAGCTGTGTGGTGCGGTCGACACACTGGAGGGGAGGGATGCCATCCAGAGGGACCTGGACAGGCTTGAGAGGTGGCCTCATGTGAACCTTATGAAGTTCAACAAGGCCAAGCACAAGGTCCTGCACATGGGTCAGGGCAATCCCAAGCACAAATACGGGCTGGGCGATGAGTGGGTTGAGGGCAGCTCTGCGGAGAAGGACTTGGAGTTATTAGTGGATGAAAAACGGAATATGACACGGCAATGTGTGCTCGCAGCCCAGAAAGCCAACCGTATCCTGGGCTGCATCAAGAGAGATTCTGCCTCTCTGCTCTGCTCTGGTGAGACCCCACCTGCAGTGCTATGTTCAGCTCTGGGGCCTCCAACATTAGAAGGACACGGACCTGTTGGAGCAGGTCCAGAGGAGGCCACGAAGATGATCCGAGGGCTGGAGCACCTCTCCTACAAAGACAGGCTGAGAGAGTTGGGGTTGTTCAGCCTGGAGAAGAGAAGGCTTCGGGGAGACCTTAGAGCAGCCTGCCAGTGCCTAAAGGGGGGCTACAGGAGACATGGGGAGGGACGTTTTACAAGGGCCTGTAGTGATAGGACATGGGATAATGGCTTTAGACTGAAAGAGGGCAGATTCAGATTAGATGTAAGGAAGGAACTCTTCCCTGTGAGGGTGTTGAGGCACTGGAAGAGGTTTCCCAGAGCAGCTGTGGCTGCCCCATCCCCGGCAGTGCCCAAGGCCAGGCTGGATGGGGCTTGGAGCAACCTGGTCTGGTGGAAGGTGTTCCTGCCCATGGCACAGGGAGTTGGAACTAGATGGTCTTTACAGTCCCTTCGAAGCCAAACCATTCTATGAATCTGATTCATTGGAGTCCACAATGCAGACTCAATACAGAGAAATATTTGGATGCAAAATTTTCTGTGCTGTATTCTAATGGAATGAAACAGTACAAAAGCATCTGGAGGAAATACTTACTTAAAATAGGAGAAAATGAGCCTAATTGTTTGATTCACATTCCTCTGAATTTGCCAGACGCAGTTTGCATTTGCTTTTAGTTCAATCCTTAGTGCTTTGTTGAGCTGATGAAGTGAAGCACCACAGCGAGGTACACCTATTGAAGAACAGCAACAACAAAAATCAGCTTGCAAGGATATCTCTCAAGTTTTCTCTTGCAATAGTGTGTCATCCTCCACTATGCAAAGACTTATGATGGATGGTCCATGCAAAATGGACATGCAAAATGTTGTACTTTTGGGTTTTTTGCATTTATATTACTGCAGTTCATGAAACCTGATGAATCAAATAGTAAAAAAATATTAGAAAACACTTTTTATCCTCATTTTCCTAGTAGCAGAGAAAAGGGTAGTTCGGGGAACACATATCACAGATGAAGCCAGTGGCAAAACTGGAAATGCCAAGTGATATAGGACACCTTGGCAACACTCTTTAGCATGGTTTGTCACCACAAGCACTTCAAGACTCTGGTCTTCTCCCTACACTCAACTTCTAAAGATGATTGAATCCAGTTCGGAGATTCAGTCCTTGACTTCAAAGCATTTGGGAACCTACACCCAGGGAATCAAAAAGACTTTTCGGATTTGAGCTTCTAAAGGACTATGCATAGGATTACTCTGCATTTACTGCTGCATACAGTTCTCATCCTCTATCCTCTAAAAGGGTCCTGCTAAACGGGAGAAGCTTTGGAGAATGGCAACAAAGATGACAAAGTTTAGAATAGCTTCCAGACAAGGAATAATTAAATGGACTGAAGTATTTCAGGCCAGAAAGGGGAGAACTAGGGGGGAAAGGAGGTGCTAGAGGTCTGTAAATTGATGGAGAGCATAAATATGAGATATTCTCTTCCAATAGAATAACTTGGTGGCCTGGAATGAAACCAGTCAGTTGCGGTTTTGAAACAAAAGGAACTGGCACTTTGCACATGGATCTTTGCTGCAGGGTGATGTGGATGTAAAAGTAAAACATAAAACAGGTCAAATCCAGGAAAGAAAAAGCATTTGGTAACTATTAAACACAAAGAGCATTTCCTCTGTTTCAGAGGTCCTGAAGCACATCTGCAGTGACTGGGAGAGTATTCTAGGGAAGCATTATTCAGGCTTGCATCCATATTCTTGCCTGAGCATTCTCTGTTGACTGTTTCTGGGTCCAGGATGTGGGGCTAGCTGGACTTCAACCCTATTCTCTTGTGAAAAAAACCACAAACCAACCGTGGTTGACAGCACTGACATCACTGAATAAGTTATGAAGTAGTTGTAGTAATGGCCATTGTATAGGAAACTTCAGAGAAAGTTTATAATCCAGTTATGCTCAAACACTTCCTTTCTCCTTTAATATTAATCTAAAAATAATAGTCTAAAGCAGCAGGAAGAATTTCCTATACAGTATATGCAGTCTCAGATAAAAAGGTCAGACTTTCTGATGAACAGAGGGAAAAGAAAGGTTTAGGAGAGACCTTTCTCGTCGCGTGTGAAACCTCCCAATTGTAAAAGCGTTACAAGTTCAGCCCTACCCTCCCTCTGCGTCCCTCTGGACTGTTCTGTAGCCCAGCACCGCTAGAGCAGCTCTGCAGCAATACTTCATTATCGTACAGTAGCTACCCACCATTAATCAGGTAAATTGCTGATCTGAGCACAGAATGGTGATCCCAAATCAAGCAACAAATGACTCTTTATTGCTTCTGATTGAACAAAGGAAAAAGGAGCAAATCTCTTTTAAAAAGCAACCATTTCCCAATTAAGTAACTTTATTCCTGTTACTCCAATGTAGTATTAATTTGTAAATGGAAATTTCTGTTCCAGAGTAAAAATCTCTTAAAAATCAAGTTCTTAAGTTAAAAATTTGCCATAGGGAGTCACATATTGATTTTTAAAATTTATTTACCATTTTTAACTCTTGCTGGCATATTCGGGTGTTACTATTGTGCAGCAGTACATTAAAAGAAGATGCACTTCTAGAGATACATTAACATTTTTTCCCTTCAGTTGCCTGTAAAATACCTATTGTGCAAAACCTAATAAAATTCCACAGGTAAAAAAAAGGCTAGATTTCCATACCCCTGGATTCAGTTGAGTTGTCTTCAGCGAGAGCTAGCGCAGCGAAGAGAGGCAGGAGAAGGAACTGTCTGAGCACCTGCATTGTGATGGCAGCTAGCGAGGTTAGCCTTTTCGAACTTTTATACCCCCTGCTATTTCATAATCATCTTGTATTACACGGTATCATGGAGGGAGGGCTTAATCTCTCAGTTACTGTTTCTTTTTTACAGATATAAATGAGAAAGTAACAGGTGTGCCCATTTTTTTAATATGTACTGCGTGAAGTAAGTTCAACTGTGCTTTTTGTCAGCTCTCGTGGGTTCAAAGCACGTTTTTCAGTTGATTTCATTGAGCGCCTGTTCGGGTGTGTTGACGTGCGCAGGAATGTTCTGGAAGGGATTGACAGACTCCCTTGGGAGACACCTTCAGCAGTTTGCTCTTAGCGCTGCTCAGCAGGAACTTGGTTTTTCCCACCTTCATTTTGAAACCTACTCTTTAGATTACACTGGGAAAATCATTCCCTGTCCTCGCTGAGGATTCCTCAGGTTGTAAAGTGCGACTATCATAGTAGAGTTGTCATAAGTAATAATTTCCTATTGCTGAAGCGTTCGTGGATGAACAAGGCCAGATTCATGTTAGTCACAGGTTTAAAAGAAAATTGCACTGCAACCACTTTGCAGATCAAACTTTCTTAGTCCCACAGCAGAAGCTACCAAAAAAAGGAATCAGCCTTTCCTTCCCAAGGTGAGGAAACAAGCACAGTCCTAAGAACCTCAGTTCCTTCTAACACGGGTCTATTGAGTATCTGTTCCAATGTATTTACACTACTTTGGCTGTCTTTCCATAAAGACCAAAGCTCTTGAAATCCAGGGTATTTCCTACTGTAGCAGCAGGTACCCAATCTGTAAAGCTTCTAGAGGCTGTGGTAGTGCCAGTGCCACAGATGTGCTGTTCCCCTGACCTTGGTGCAGTGTGGTACCCGTGTGATGTGTGAACAGCCAGGGCTCACACAGGAGCCTGTGTGATTCTTTCCAATACAGAGAGCAGCTATCCTACAGCTGTGCAAACAGGTGTTCTTGCAAGTTTACTAGAAAAGTCAAATTGCAATGCAGACTTTCTTGAAACAGATCCAGGGACTTTCCCTCCATAATTTTTTTTTTTTGGTGCAAAGCCATTTTTTTTTTCTTTTATAAACAAACTGAAATATGATGCATCTGTAATGATCCTATATTTCGAATCTCAGACCACTGCCTCCTTTACAATTGTCTCTGATTTTTAACTCACTTGAAGGATTTTGAATGTAACTCTCTTCATCATAACAACATGCTTGTCCTGCCTTTAAACGTGGAGACATTGAATACGCGTATAAAGTTGTTGCATAGCATTTGAATTCCCTTTAGCTTCTGGAAATGCTAAATTTGCATTTATTCTGTAGAGCCTTTCATTTCTTAAACCCACACACATACTTGCAAGGAATTTTCAATTGCTAATATCCATTCTGTATGCATTCAATGTGTGAACTGGTGTGTGGAGCCCTGCCAATCAATGCTGTGTCCATCAGAACCAAGAAAAAAATGCCTATGGCTATGATAGCCTGGTGAGTTACTCTGGAAGTTACAGGTTGGTAGTCAAACTATTTGGAATTACTTGTGTATGAATGATTAGGAAATTTTCTTGTGCTGGAGTTGATATTAAGGGACCGGACCCCTAAGGAGTGGCCCAGTGTTTTCTGAAGGGCTGAGCCCATGCTCACACTTGAGGCTGGCTGGCAGCTCCATCTTGTCTCTGAGTGTTCAAACTGTTTTCAAGTCTTGTGTGTTAAGCCCAAGTTCAGGTAGTGTGATGTGTTCAGATATTAGGTGATGCCAAAATATTAATGGCCCAATTTGAATTTCCTCTCCTACCTCAAAAGAAATGGCCAGCAAGTCTTCCTGAAAGGCCTTTAAGGTGAGAATGACCGTAGGGAAGGTGCTTCACAGTAGCAGGTCCTTCGAACAAATTAGCGTGCACTTTAGTACAAAGCAACGAGGATTCAGCAGTTGTGACACTTATTTACAGGCACTTTCTCTCACTGCCTGCAGCCGGGAGTCCAACAGCAGGGAAAATGTGATTTCAAGCACTTTAAATCATTGCCTGTGCAAAGCAGAGCAGCAGGGTTACCAGTGTGATGGAGTTTTGTATGAACTAAGTATGATTAGGAGCTACTCTTGACTCAGGACGGGCATTGCGGTCGTGCAGGATGAGGGTTTTGGCACTTGAGCCTGCTCAGCCAGTGGCAAGGCTTAACCACCAGGTAAGAGATTAGATCCGGGGCCTTCATGGGAGAGCTGCATGATTTTGGCATTTGAGAGCTGGTGAAATTATTCATGGAAAAGCTGAGTTTCAGAATGTCTCTAGTCCCTTTTTTGAAGGGATGAAGCATAAAAGGAAAAGTTGCTGAAAAAGTGGATTTTTTTTTTTTTTGTCTTGTGTGATACAGCCTCTAGACGCTAGGTATCCTTATTCAGTACAGGGCATCTCATTATGAGTTTGAGTAATCTGCACATACTTGCCATATGGAAGCTGAGTATTGGCCTTAAAAGATGCTTTTCACAGTCAGGCCGAGTCCACCAGATTATCCATATTTAATTCATCTCTTTCCCTGAGATGACTGCTGTGCTCCTGAACAGTTCTGCAATCAGCAAGATGTTTTTCTCTATTATTGACTGAAAATAATTAACTTTTTTTTTTTTTTTTCTTCACTAAGTCATTCCAAGGAGGACAATTTAACATTAAAGTGCAGAAACACTTTCTTGGCTCAAAGTGATGTCATTTGAACAGCTACTGAAAGAAAAAGGATGAAGCAAATGCTTATAATGAAGTAAATTTAGGTGTACAATTTTTTATAGTTCTAATCTGCAGTAATAAAACCTGACATATGGAAAGATTATAATAGTTTATAGGTATTGCAGAGTGTATCTCCATACATATACAATATTTTTGCCAAATATTTTTGAGTTCCTATTTAAGGTAATTGCTCAGATGTTACTGGTTACGAGGGATGCTTATCCTTTGATTTGTGTCTCTGTGAGCTCAGAAAACAGCATTGTGACATGTGCATCTGTAAGGCAGGTTAATCTTCCTTAAATGCCCAGTGTTTGAGCTCTTTGGTACAGTGGGGAGAACTGGAAGAACTGTGAGGGAGAAACAAGTCTTGATGAGAAAAATCAGCCAACTAATTCCATTATTCTTTGTCACTGAGAGACTTTACTGAAGGTTAGGGTTTTACAAATCTGGAGTATAGATTCAGAAGATCTAAAATTAAGAAATACAAGTACAGTTAAGATTAAAATATCTTTAGATTTACACTCCCTAGTATAATGTATTCTATAGAAATTAGTAGCAGATGCGCAAGACACTGATCACCTATAAAAGTGATCAACATAATGTTATGATTAGAAGAAGCATTATTGGGGCTGTTATTATTTGGGGATGGTAATAATAATGACACTGTCACTTGGGCTTCTTTTGCCTCTTGTCATATAGCCCTGGTAGCGCTGGGAAAAATAACTGTATCTGTTGCATGCTAATACTTTGCACTTTAGGCAAACTCTTGTGTATATGGGACTTCTGAACTTGAACTGGACAATCCTTTTGCCTGGTGAATAGTAGTTCCCACAGGCTGGGTCCCTTACACACCTGAGAAAAGAAAAATGAAAAAAAACCACATATAATTGTCATACAAAAATGGTGATGTGGTCACTAAGCCCATTTGTTTCATTGGTTGAAATAAACTTCCCTTCAGAAATTTTTAACTGTGATGTTAATCATAACTCATGGCACAGAACTCCTGACCACAGATGCAGCTATATGGAATTAAAATATGTATTTGGGTATAATATGTAACACAACATATATACCAGACACATATGTAGATCTATAAATGTAAAGCACCTGATGAAATTTTTAAAATGTGAGAAAGTTACTTTGTAGGCCTGTTATCTTTCCAAAGTTATTTTGTATTTCAACTTTAGAATTTCGGAAGAGCTATGAAGAAACAATTCCATATCCCAAATCAACCAAACCCCCGTTAATCTGATGCTTCATCCTTCTCTAATTTTTTTATATAATTTGTGAAGTACCTTCTGAGAATTTATATCCATTCTTCTTCCCTAGCAGAACATTATGGTGAATTAAAGTGTAAAAAGCCAACTAACAAAACTGTGTGTTCTTGTCCTAATATCTAGTTCATTTAAAAGCCTGCTGCTTCTTGCAAGCAGGTAACTCAAATGTGTTTCAGGACTGGGTATCTTTGGTGGATGTATTTGTTGTTGTCCATATGAAGTCAATCACATGTGAGGAATTATTTTGAAATGGTTGTTGAGATATTTTTCTTACTCTCTTCTAAATCATATGCCACAGTCATAAAACCGTGAGGACTTGGAGAGACCACACATGTGTCTGTAAATAGCATCAGATTTGGCTCTGTGCTGTAGAGGGTAGCACGAGCAAACAAATCCTGGTTTGGCTGAACATAGTATGATGAAATCCTCACTGAATTTGAAAAAGATGGTGAATCATAAAAGGCAAACTTGACAATAAATCATCTAGATGGAGTTTCCTGGTATGGAGACTCTGTAACAGTGGCTATCGTTTGGCCACCAGCATTCCTGTGTATTTTGCAGTTGAGGTTTGGCAAGAGAATTTGTATTTCTGGGGTAGAAGGTGCCAGAAATGGATCCTTCCACTATGTTGGAACAGATCATGGCTTGATGGGCTAGGAGTTTGGAGCTGCAAAGTATGGCAGAAACCTTTTTCTGAATGTCTCTAGAAAGTCGGGCAACCTGAGGGGTAACAGGGCTCAGCTGTCCATGCTGGGAGGATCCTGGGCCACCTCGGGTGGCCCAACCGCAGGTCCCAGCTGAGGACATTGCCGAGTTGTGAGAAAGTCTGCAGAGGCGTGCGAGATAAGAGAGGTGAAATTACTGACGAGTCAGTTACTGTTGATTTGGGTTCAGTTGGTAGCTCAAGGACTCAAGAGGGAAAACACCAACATGGAGAAGTAGAAAGTCTTAAAGGGAAAAAAACCCACGGAGGAAGACAGCTGAGTGCAGTGGAAGGTCTGTTTCAAGGAGCCATGGAGGAAGACTGACCCTTCCCCGCCTGACTGTCACCTGGCCGGCAAAGGCTTGTTGGGAGTCTTCTCCGTGTGGTGAGCACGCTAACGCCCAGCTTGTTAAATCCTGCTCTCTGTTGTACGTTGGAATGAATACACCATTGCTTTGCGTGTTGCAGCTGTACATAACCCATGTGCAGGGTCTCTTTCTTTTGGGCACATTTAGTGGCACATAAAGTGACCTGATGAGGGAGGGTTACAAAAGGGAAGCGGGGCAGGGAAGCGTGTGAAGTGGTGAAGGTTGATAATACCATCTAATTTAGAATAATGAACCTTTAGAAACATAATTTTGTTTTGGTGTTAATATAACATTTGTCTATGCTATGGACATTCCATGTCAACTTCCCAAGTCTTGGTATTCAGAAAGCCATGGGGTGGCATCATGCAGTAACAATCTTTAAAAATATTTTTGAAATTTTTTTCATAAATAATTTTGATACCATCTTGGCACATGATAATTTCAAACTCATACTTTCCTACCAGCCTTCTTGTGCCACAGCCGTTGTATGGCATGTGAAACATGCCATAGGAGTTGATCCCAGGTCTGCATTGGGGGTTGCTCAGGTGTCTGTTCCCTGCACAGTAGCCTCTGGCATTGGTGTAGGGTCTTCTGATGGTCACTGTTATGAAAATTCCCTTCCCTAACTCTTATATCAATCAGTCTTTAAAAGATGAAAGTATTAACTTTGTTAATATACTTTAGTTCACATTATAAACTGTAATGTAATGAAGTAGTGGAATTTTACTGGAGATTCCAGTATCGTTCACACTTAATTAAAACAAACTAAAGGACAGCCTGGCCCTGAAAAGAAAGACTTTGCTTCATGGAAGTTTAGAGCTCTCCATGAAGGATTCCACTGGTCAGGCAAGATAATGCCAGCATCCCAGCCCCTCTGACATGTCTTTGAAACTCTCCAAGCATCATCTGGTGTCATAGATCAGTAACTCCAGCAAGAGTGACTCAGTCTGGATCAATAGACAGGCAGCAAGAATGCTGCAGAAATAGAGTTGTTTTGCAGAGTTTTACTATGGTTAGTAATTGGTAGTGTGGGTATGAGTGATTAGTCATATTGTGCCGTAACTGAACATTTGATGGGTGTAAGAACCCAGTGTAAAACCATGTTCAGGATGCCCTGGTTTGGCTGGGACACCTCATGTACATGAATAAATACTTACCCTTGTAATCTTACACTTTGCATCCCAGGCCTCATCGGTTGGCACAGGCCATTTAAGAATTTTAGTAACATCACCTGCATGTATTTAGGCAGATAACCAAGGTTTGCTGGAGAGGAAGAGATTTAATGTTAATAAACCATATATAAGCATAGAGTAAAATGCAGCATGTAATTAAATACTAGTCCACTTTGCAAATGTGAATGTGGGCCTTGCTGCCATACCTGGAAATAGCAGCTGGATGGAGAGGACCTGAATTTCTTTTTTTTTTTTTTTTGATGGTGTACCATTAAAAGCTCATTACTCCCTCCTTCAACCCTGAGGTTACACAAGTTAGTGCTGTCTGTCCATTCTCTTGTAGGAAGAGGGTGAGCTCGCCGTGATAACAAGCTGTTTCTTTGCCTGAGCCCTCCAGAGCACATGGGCTCTGACTTGCCAGCAGCCTGGCAGGCTGTGGCCAGATGTTTTAAATGTGTTTTTTCCATAAATAGTGCAGATATAGGCCAGGTCATCCCCTTGACACCTACCAGGAAGGATGGTTTGGCTGCCAGCCCCTGTATCAGCAGCGTGCGGTCCCTGGGTAAGCTGTGGAATCCCCAAGCTCTCTGCCTGCTCCTGGCCTCTCCCACTTCCCCCTTTCTTCTGCACTTGGACACCCTCTGTCATTAAACTGCCAGGCTTCCCCACCATATACTGCCCTTAGGAAAAGAAGTTATTAAAAACAAGAAAGAATGTGAATACCTTACCTGGGTTTATAGGTGCTGGGTCTGTTTTTAGATGGGTTTTTAATGGAGGGGCAGGGGAAAAAGAAATAAAGAGAGAGACTGAATTAGGAAAATGTCTTTTATGTAATCAGTTAATATACATTGTAATCAGCTGAATGCATTAAGACTAGGAAATGTTAGCAGCAACAGTTCTGAGGAATAGAGTTGTCATGGACAAAGGGCTCATATTAAGTGTAGGGGCTTGAATACTAAAGATGACATAATACTCGCGTTAATGGGGCAAGATTTAATTCTGTTTTTCCTTCGTGTAGGCAGATAATCCCATGCTCAAATGCATGCTTTGCATCTGAAGTTCAGTCTCCTGTATGTTGTCAGCACAAGTATGCATGTTTTACTGAGGCAGCTGAGTGCCCTTTACCAATGTGTAGCTGATAGGGCCAGACTTCAAAAGAAAACCTTAGTCTGCTATCTAAGCATCTGGGCAGAATATTTTCAGTTAATGAGCAGAACTTGCAATTTGGATTTTTCAAAAGATAAACCCCATTATAGAAAATTAAGGTTCAAACCAAATACCACTGAATGTCAGAAGGATTCCCACTGACTCAACTGCCAGTGGGGATGCAACTTTGAAACTGCAGGGAGGGTGATTTTCTAGGAGTGAGATCGTCTGGACCAAATTTGAATTTATATTGGCATAATGTGTCTGCCCCAGTGGTTTCCCCTTCCCTAGTACTTTCATCAGCGTAAGTATTTCTCCCAAATCAATACCACCAGCATTTTCCATCCCTTGATTTGTTTGGAAGCCAAAGAAATTATTCCCAAAGTTAAGTACTAGATCCATGAGAGCATGGACACAGTGGAGACAGGGAGCCATGCCAACACATCATCAGATCATGACTTTGATGGAGAACTAAGGATGTAAACCAGAGTAATGCTGCATTACTTACAAGTGGTAATGGCTGCTGCTTCAGGAGTTGGTGAGATGGATAGAGCAGATGAGTTTGTTACTGTAAGAAGAGAAAATACGAAATTAAACACTGTCCATGTTTTAAATACATTAATGACTCCCATGAAAAATTGTAAACTGCTCACCATGGTTCAAGAAATGACCAGAAATGCCTATTTTTTCAGCTGTTGTGGACTCAGTTGGGACTGTCAAAGAGAAAGTAAAAGCCGTGCTTCAGTAACTGTTCCATTGTTGTGTGAGCAAAGTGAGGGCTGTTAATGGGGAGGGAATCAGTTTACTCCCAGGATCAAGAATTAGACCAGTTCTACTAAAGCTAAAGCCATACCTACCTGCTGCTTCAGGTGTTGTGTTTTCTGCAGGGACTGATCCCAGACATGAGAGAAAACAAAACCACAGGTTAGACATTGTCCCAGCACTGGGTAGGCACGAGTGTATTGTGTCTGTGTGGCAAGGTTTTGGTAACGGGGAAGCTACAGGGGCAGCTGCTGTGAGAAGCTGCTGGAAGCTTCTCCCATGTCTGACGGAGCCAATGCCAGCCGGCTCCAAGATGGACCTGCCACTGGCCAAGGCCGAGCCCATCAGCGACAGTGGTAGTCCCTCTGGGAGAACAGATTTAAGAAGGGAAAAAAGTTGCAGGGCACACAGAAACTGCAGCCGGAGAGAGGAGTGA
>JANZLQ010000100.1:37692795-37716946 GCA_026212715.1 Elanus axillaris | reverse complement strand
CAGCCCAGGGAGGTCCACGGGGGAGCAGATCTCCACCTGCAGCCCGGGGAGGACCCCACACCGGAGCAGGGGGATGCACCCAAAGATGGCTGTGATTCCATGGGGAAGCCCACGCTGGAGCAGTTCATGAAGAACTGCAGCCCATGGGGAGGACCCACGCTGGAGCAGTGTGTGGAGGACTGTCTCCCGTGGAAGGGACCCCACGCTGGAGCAGGGGAGGAGTAAGGAGTCCTCCCCTGAGGAGGAAGGAGCAGCAGAGACAACAGGTGACGAACTGACCCCAACCCCCATTCCCTGTTCCCCTGTGCTGCTGGGAGGGAGGACGTGCAGAATTCGGGGAGTTGAGCCCAGGAAGAAGGGAGGGTTGGGGGAAGGTATTTAAAGATTTAGGTTTTTTTCTTCTCATTGTCCTACTCTGATTGGATTGGTAATAAATTAAACTAGTTTCCACCAGTGAAATCTGTTTTGCCCGTGATAGTAATTGGTGAGTGATCTCTCCCTGTCCTTATCTCAACCCACAAGCCTTTCGTTCTATTTTTTCTCCCGTGCCCAGCTGAGGAGGGCAGTGACAGAGCAGCTTTGGTGGGCACCTGGTGTCCAGCCAGGGTCCACCCACCACAGTGAGGTACCCGAACCACGGGAGGTCTGCAGGACTCATTGGAGTGGCAATGAGCCACAGCACTCAGAAGATGCTGCTGCATCATGATTAAATCCTTGAGAATATACACACAGTGGAGACAGGGAGCCAGTCAATACATGATCACAACTTGGGCAGACAACCAAGCGTGTAAGCCAGAGTAACGCTGTATTACTTACAAGTGGTAATGTCTGCTGGTTCAGGAGTTGGAGAGACTGTTACTGTGAGAAAGAAAACAAGAAATTAAATATTGTCTGCATTTTAAATGTATATTTTTGCCCCGAAACCCACAGCAGCAGCTTTGGCTGCTTGCAACGTCGCATGATGCCACGTGAGTAACTGGGAAGCCCTTGGCTGCATGGCTGAACGCGGCCCAAGTATCGCTGCATACGGCTGTGACCGCAGAGCTGCGGTGGCACAGCCGGTGCGGTAGCGTGCATCGCCTCTGCGAAACCCTGCAGCGAGACCCTGAGCTTGGGCAGGGAAACAAATAACGCGGCTGGACAGGGCATGGCTCTGGCAGGCAGCATTGCCTTGCCAGGAAGGCAGGTAGTCTGCTAAATCCTGAACTGAGACTGAACATGTGAGTGTCTGGCAGTTAATTTCTCAACTTGGTCCCGGAGCGCTGTGTGAGCCAGGGATCCTGCTGTCCTTCATGGTCTGACAGTACCTCTGCTCACCGCTGTTCAATAAGTGACCAGAAATAAATACCTGGTGTTTCAGTCGTTGTGGACTCGGTCGGGGCTGTCAAAAAGAAAATAAAAGCCGTGCTTTAGTCATTTTTTCAATACTGGGTGTGTAAAGCATAGATTGACAAAGCAAAACAACATTATCATTTAGGTGTAACTAGGCCTGGTATAATGAGATCCCCAATCCCTCTACATTACAGCACTTTACCCCATAATTTGGCATTTGTGTAAATCAGCTTGTGGTATTTCTACCGCCCTCAAGGGCGGGTGGAAACCATGCGCGTGGTTGTGTGTATCTCCACAGAGGCAAAAGAACTCAGTGTGGCAGGACAACTCTGTCCACAGATGCCACCGGGGGTTGGTGTTCACCCGAGTGCCTTGAGTTCCTCGGGGCTAACGATGAAGTAAGAGCTCTCTCGCCTCCAAGAGAGCACAAATTTAGGCTCAGTGCTGCTAAAGCCCAGGGGAATCAGCACTCTGCTGCAGGATAAGTTGTATTTGACTAAACCTGAGATAAATAAACGAACACTGAAGTACTCCATACCTTTTGGTTCAGGTGTGATAAGCTCCAGAGGGACTGTCAGGAGAGAAAATAAAAGCCATCAAAAGAAGGAAAGCCAACTCAATACTTTCAGTTATAAAGCGAGACAAGCAGCAGCAGTCAGGGCTCTCCCCAAAATCATGACTGAGGTGATGCTTCGTGAAGCCTTGGAGAAGGCTGCAAGTGTTTCTGCCTAGCCATTGGTGTTTCTGCCATGCCATTTTCACTGCCACCCCATGCAACGAGTACATCTGTTGACAGGGGGGCAGAGAAGCAAACCTGGTGGGGACAGGTATCCTTTCTGTCCTGCCTCCTCACCCAGGCTGAAATCCAGCATGAATTGCTGTTTGCAGTGAAGTAGCTCCACCACTGTAAGATCTGCCAGAGCCTAGAAGATGAGCCGTCCAGAACTCCTTTTTAAATTAAATAAATTACATGCAGCTTGGGAAGGTTAATTGGGAAAAAAGCATTTTGTTCTGTAAATTACTAAAATGTTAAAGTGAGTATGGCTCGTGCTGCAATACAGCCTCTTGGTACATCAAAGGAGAAATGTCTTTCGGACAATCTTGTGGATTGAGCGGGACTGAGTGAATTAGGAATGCAGGCTGATAGTCTGAACACGATTTCTCCTGAAATGCTTCTCCTGGGGCTTGCAGCTTATGTACAGCATGTCAAAGATTTCTTGCAATTGTTTCTCAAATGTTCATTGTAATTTTTTGTCAGTAGCCATCATCTAAAAACAGTGCATGGTACCAGAAAAAGGGGAGAGGAGAAAAAATAACAAAAATAAAAATCAAAGTGAAAATATGGGCCCCTTCAGAGGGGTACTAGAAGCCTTATTCACTTCTTCAGGAATGCATTAAGTCTCACAGCTATTGTTATTCATTATATCACTATAATACAGAATGGCAGCACAGCATGAGTATCACTTCCCTATAGGATCTCACTTTCTCTTGGACAGAAACAGCTGAGTCCACAAAGATGCAGTGGCCTGCCAGCCTGCACTGATGTCTAGCATCAGCCACACCACATTCATCTACTGCCAGAACCTCCAACAAAACAATTTCCATCTGCATCCTCAGCTGGCAGGAATTTTCTTCCTTTTCCTCAATAAACTTCACATAAATATGATGCATATCTTTGAAAATGAGTACAAATTCATAAAGAGAAGAAAATACTTTTATAAATTTGCAAGTCTGATACAAGTACTTTGAGGGTCTTAGGCTTTGTCCCCAAAGCAGAGTCCAGGTTGGTGTGCCGAAACCTGCTGGTGGTCCTCTCTGGAAGAAAATGCCTACAGCCCTGCTTTTCCCTCTCTGCTTCCCCCAGACCCAGGTAGAGGAATGCCTTGGTGGAAGGAGGAGATGGCCACAGGATGTCTGGAGCCCGCGGGGGCTGGTCCCACCTGTGACGAGGGTGGCCACGGCCATCCTTCTTGGCTCTCATCAGCCTCCCCTTTCTCTGCACGGCCGCTGCCAAAGGTCCCCGTTCCCGTAGTGGCTCCAAACCTTGCACCAAGCTCTTCCTTTCACTCATACCAGCTCACATGCACGGCTTAGGGAACTTAATTCACATTAAATGAAATGGAAGAGGTGAATACCTTCACAGATAACACCAGCGTCTTCCTTGTGGTAGCAGTCGTGTGTGCCCAGCCCCTTGTGAGAGCACTGCTCCAGGGAGGATTCATCCCCTCTGCATGCCACATTGTCCAGGAGAATCTCTCCTGTGCCTTCCCCAAAAAAGGCTTCGATTTCAGCTGAGACAGCCTTTCCGCAGCCCAGCTGCCTGCACACAACCATGGCATCCTTCATGTTCCAGCCATCATCGCAGACGGTTGCCCAGCTCCCGTTGTGAAAGACTTCGAGGCGCCCCGAGCACACATCCCGCCCGTTAACCAGTCTCAGGGACATGTCTTGGAAAAGCAGAAGGAAAAGCATGGGCACTCAGCAGCCTCAGAAAGGGGCTTTCCAGGTGCATTTATCAAATAGTAAAAGCCAACTTTGTTGTGCTGCACAGAAAGTGGCGAAATCATGAAATTAATCTTACTGTAACAAGCCACATTGTGTCAGTTCATTAGCTATCATAAATCCTTTCTCTCATAGTGTGCCATATATAACTGGAAGTAAATATAAAGATTTTTTTTTTCTCCTTTGGGTTCTGATGTATATGTTCATAGCTAACATAACCAATCCTATTGATACCAGTATTCTTTAACAGCAAAACTCTTAGATAAGCCTCCGGTAATCTCAGAAACTCATCTTACATGCATTTACTTGCTTTGAAATTTTTACCTATAAAATTTTTGCCTTCCTACCAGTGCTTAAGTTACTATATAAAATATATCAGCTGTGAAAGCTTTGCAAGACCCATCTAGGGAGAACTCACCGGCTGGAACAGGCTCTGTTGTGTTCGGGCGGGTAACAGGCTCTAGGAAAGGAAACAGAAAAGTGAAATCCTAGTTTTACTACAGAGGATGCTCAATAACCTTCTGCAGTTACTGTGTGAAAAAAAAGAAACCAGTAGTGATATAGAGCAACCCATTTATCTCTGGAAGCATCATCACCAAAAGGGAAAAGGCTGCAAACCCTTTTTTTAATGTCAGGTGTTAATGGTTGCAGTTGCCTTGCAGGTGTAAGCTTTAATTGTTTTAGGTGTGGGACATACTCACCAAAGAGACAGGTCTGCTGGGGTCATCTGTTTAACTCTGCTTGAGGTCTTTACTAAAAAACCTAACAATTAAAAATTTGCTTTGATTTTTTCACCAGGGAAAGTTATCCCTAGGATAAGCTGTAAACCAGCATTCTTTGTGCCAGGTCTCATCCACAACCCCTTTCACCCAGTTAGGTTTCACCTCAGTCATTTCAGGCTGGTAGAACGCCTGCCACGTGGATGAGCTTTGTCCGTGGACCACCACTTGTCATAACACTGACAGAGGCTGCAGCGACTCAGCCTCTCCAGGTACACACGCGTTTCCAGTCAGAGTACAGATTTGCTGGAAAACTGGGAATTGATTAAGAAAAATCCTAAAGGAAGTTACTAAAAATAATTTCCTACTAAATACAGGAAAAGGAAATTTGATTTACTAGTCATAGTTCATAATTTATGGGAGGGAAATCAAGACTAGGAGGACTGAAATATAATAGTGATGATGTAAAATTATGATTCAAATAGTAATGCATAAAGCAGTCAGGTAATAGAGTAGGAAATGGCATCAGATACAATTGACAATGATATTCCAGGTAGCCAAAGGAACTGAGAATTAAAAAAAAAAGTAAATAAAAACACAGACCTGTGTGAATAAACTGCATGAGTTAACAAAAAGAAAAAATGTGGTAAAACACAGCGATTCTCATAGGTCTTGGTTTCACGCCTGAAACAATTCCACTGATGGAAACAAGTTGCGCATCAAAATCTTACCTGCAGGCAAGCTCTCATTGCTCACAAAGCAATCATTTCCCAGAGATGTGCTAGCGTACCTGCGCAAATGACGCCGGCATCCTCTTTATGTCGGCAGTTGTGGACGCCGATCCCTCTGTGGGAGCACTCCCACAGGCTCTTTTCATCCCCTCTGCACCGCACGTCATCGAGGAGGATGTTCCCAGAGCCTGGACCAAACTGGGCTTCAGACACAGCGAGCAGAGCTTCTCCACACCCCAGCATCCCGCACACCACTTTGGCGTCTGCCAGCTTCCAGCCATCGTCGCAGACCGTTCCCCAGCTGCCGTTGTGATAGAGCTCAACGCGGCCCGAGCAGCCGCCGTTGCCGTCTGCCAGTCGCAGGGACGGAGCGGAGGTATCTGTGGCGGAGAAAGAGCCCGCCCAGCGCATCAGTGGTGTTTGCCCATCTTCAGGGCAAGTGCCACCCCAGGGAAGGCAGGAGCAGGTAGTCTGCTCTGGCAAAGGACCCTCCCCTGAATTTCAGTGCTGCTGTAGGATAGATATTATAAATGCTCGAACCCATCTTTCTACATGCACTACCCAATGGGCATGGAGATCGTCCTCTTCCAGAATGCACTCATGGCTGGGGAAAATGATCCTCACCTGTGCAGCTTGCTGCCACCTCTCCACATTTCGTGTAACAAAGGGAAGGTCTTCTACCTTTTCTTTACCATCGTTCTCATCTGAACTGTAGTGCTGTCTAAAGGACAAACACAAATACCCAGAGCCAACCTTTCCCTGGGATACCTTGCAATCTAAGTTTCTTCCTTTGAATAATGCCTGGTTCAGCTTCTTTTCCCATCCTTGCTAACCCTCTGGCATAACAGATGGCTGGCACAGCATCATTTCCCCAGAATAGTAGCAGAGCTATTTCTACAGACCTGTCTCATTTCTGAGAGCTGGGTACTTACGGAATACTCTACACATTTATCTCACTTTCAGAGGGAAAGGCTTTTAGAGATCTGAAGTTCCAAATTAGTTTTATGGGCCTAGAGTGTATTTTTCTTTCAGAGAAAGAAATCAGAGACACTGCCGACAACATAATTGAGTTCCTCCTAGTTTGTGGCCATCATAAACTGTGCCACGTATACACACCTGTCTTACTCCTTGGTGGGTCAGTGATTACAAGGTTTTCATTTTGGGACATTTTGCTGTCACCTGGCAGCCATTTGTAACCAACTAATTCACATCCATTCAGACTGAGGGCCATTTTTCCTAGGACTCTCTTTCTCCTTAATTCCTTTTTGCTGACCATGATCAAAGCTCCTTCCATCCGAGTACCATGCTTATCATTTTCTTCTGCAAAAATTGGCTGTAAGGAAATGCCAGCACAGTGTGCTTGGCTCGCTTCCCAAGAGCTAGGTCTGAACATCTACAAGAGTGCCAAACATGATATCAGGGAGAAAAAAAAATAATTGAGACAAAAGATAATTAACCTGTTGATCCAGGCATTGAGTATTCACCAGGGAAGGTGAAAGGTGTTAAATAAAATGTTTAAGAACTGGGCTACATTAGCTATCTAAACCCAGGTGGGAATAGTGAGAGAGAGACATTAAAAATTCTATATCCAGATCCAGATCTTGACTTAAATTACAGGCAGAAGTAAATTCATTGTGATTCAGCTGATATTAAAATGGTTTTACTGGGAGGGAGGCATCTTTCCTGGTCAAGTTTCTAAGTCAATGAAGTATTTCATGAATCTGAAATCTGAACATCAATCTGAAATTTTGGGGTCATTTTTTCAGAAAATAAAGGACTGATTAAGTAACAGTCCCAAGGATCTTTAATGTATTCTTGTGGGGTTGTCTACAGACAGCTGAAAGGCAACTTTTTACTTTCAGCAAATTAAAAGAATCGATATTTGTATCTCTTCAAAGTCAATGCTTTGTGCTTAGTTAAGTGTAGAATATAATGAAAGGAATCGGTGAGCACCTGGTTCTCCTGAGACTTTAACACAAACAATGGTTTACCACACAGTATGCATAAATAAGATGAAATTGCTCACATACTTGGTTGAGTAGACATAGGCAAAGCACTTAATAGAAGCACATAGTTGCACAGCAATGAGGGTGTTATTAGGAAACCATATATACACCACGTATTGAGTTCCTTAAACCTGCATAATAGTCCACAGATCACTCATTTAAGAAATCCATGTTCAACTTCTGAAAGCCAAGCAGATCAAAGTCAATCTTGAGGGACCACATTAATTTCTCAGTTTCACTGGTGTGTGCAAAGAAGTGCAAACTTCTTTCATTCAGCTGGAATAGAGCCCAGGCTGAAACAGTAAGGTAAGCAGCAAAATCTGATCAAAGGTCTGTAAAATATTCTTCAAAGTAGGAAAGTTTTCATTTCTATCCTTCTGAAAGTCAAATGACTGGCAGGAAAAAGGTAGGAAAACACTGAAATTTCTTCTTCACTGTGCTGAAGATTTGTCTGTTCATATCTAAGATGTTTGTAGAAATTAGGGTGGATAGATCTTGTATCTTGAACATGAAAACGTTGTTCAAAATAAGGCTAATGGGTGGAGCAGTAAGCAAATCTGTATTACACTTTCCAGTGCTGCTACCACTGGTACTGAGCCACAGCTCTGAACTTCTGACAGCATAGATCATAAGGCTGTAGAAGACGAATGGGGTTTAAAAAACAAGTTATAGAGAGGAGTTATCAGTTGCCTTGCTAATTGTTTATCATATTATGCAGCATCTTGGACTAACAGATGGTTTGGGTGTTAAACAGCCAGCCACAGCTACCGTACGGTAATGAGATCCTCAGGCCTTGCCACTGACACTGGAACGGTACAGATAGAGTGGCAGAAGGAAAGGCAAGATCTGTGCACTCTCTGGAGGACACGATGAGGATTCAAAATGATCTTCATAAACTGAGTAAATGTCAAAAATCAGCAAGCTGAAATTCAATAAAGACAGGTGGAATGGGCTGCTCGTTGGAAAGAGAAAACCAATGCACAAAGGCAAAATCATCCTTTCAGCTGGCACGGAAGGACCACAGAAAAACTGGAAGTTGGTAATGTTAATGCTACAGTGAGCCCGTCCAGTCTCAGTCTTGCTCTCAGAGTGATACATGGGAGCTACTTATTCTCCTTGGTGCTAAAGAGACCTCAGCTGCTCAGTCGGGGATTGCCCATTTAAGAAAGACAGAGATAATGGGGAGAGCTTGGATGAATGAATCAAGAATATAATAGACTTGAAACTCATGAGCTCTGAGGAAAGCTTTAAAGAGCTGAATTTAGTTTATGTGGGAAGTGTCTTTCGCTGTTCTGAAGAGGGCCCTGAAGAGGATGGCCACCAGTTCCTCCGGCTCCCTGGAGTCCACAGAAAGCTAGAAGAGCAACTGTAGGCACTACAGAAAATGTCCATCAATAAAAGAACTTTGAATATAGTGTCCAGCACATTTTTCTACATGTCCTGAAAATATCTGTCAAGTCCAGAGGCAAAGGACACATAGTCATCTCCCCTGGTGGAGATTTGCATAGGAGTTTAAAGCCTACTCGTGCTATCAATTTCTGCTCGATTAGGAGAGGAGGTAGGACAGCACGTGATGGATAGGAAGGTCCCAGCTCAGCTCATGGCTGATGCAAAACGAGCCTGTCTGGTGAAATTCTGGTTTTAAGGTTTTTCAATACTTAAGGAATTATTTTCTAGATTCATTAAGACAGTTCATTCATTAAAAACTTGCAAAGCGTATTACAAAATAGATGCCAGAGTAAGAGTTTCTCCAACAAAGAGAATGGGCAAAAGGTGGGACATACGCACACCTGTTGCAGCACGATGAGCACTGAAGAAGGGCTGGACCCAAGCTCTGTATAAGTTAATTTCCCCTCCCCAGTGGGGACTGCTGAGAGGTGCTGGGGAGGAATATATGAATGGGACAAGCACACAGGGTATGCCCAGGATTGTCTCCCCGCTACGTGTGTGCAGCTCAGGGACTTTCTGAGCCCCAAATGGTGCCTTGCGGGGCGATGCAGGACAAAGCCATTTTTGCTTCTAAAGAATTCAAGGCACGCAGGTTGTATCTGACTGTTCCTTACCTTTGCTCAGTGTAGATAGTGATGTTGGAATTGTTAATGGCTCGGTACTGTCTGTGACTGGGGAAGATGTGATCAAGTTGTCCATTTGTGTGACACAACGATCTGTTGAAGCTTTGAGGAAAAAACCGATAGGAACAATGAACAATAATGACCAAACATGAATATGAACCAGAATTAAATTTTTGCTTAACATTATCTGGATTTGTCATTTTGCCAGAAAAGTGTGAAGATACAGGAAGCTTTGTTTCAGAGAACAAACATGGACTCATCCCTCGTACTTCTACCTGAGTCTCTATCACCACATAATACCATGATCAACAAATATTTTAAATTTGGGGATTTAAGCTTCTTAGCTACTGGAGAATGAAGCAATGTAGTCTTAGCCCTCTTTATTAAAACTACATTGCATACATTTACCATACAGTATGGCTTCCCCTTAGCTCACTTCAACTCAAAATTGATTTTGCAACTATAACTTTGGCTTCGTAAGCTGTGCTTAGGATTCCTGGTGTAGATACTCCTTCAGTGTCTTCATTTACTGAAGTGGATGCAAAGGAGGAATGCAGGGATGTTGAAGGGACTATGATAGAGTTGAGGAAATACATTACTGGAGAAAATCATCAATTAGTGACAGAAACTGGAGCTGATGATTGCTGATAGGATTTTGATTACGTCCTTGAAGGCAGAGTGAATTGGATTGTAACCTCTAAAATCTGGTAATTTGAGTCAAAACTTCAAGCAAATAATCACTCAGGTAAGGTGATATTTTGTTAATATTGACAATAAGGATCTGGGCGGCAGAGCTGGGGGCTTAGGCAGCAGGCATTCAAGTGGACTTTCTGCTGATATCCTCCATAGGCAGCTCCACAACACAAACCGACTACAGCGTGGTGGGCTTTGCACTCTCCCATCATTAGTTCCTTGGTGAGAGAGTCCAACGGGGATGAGTGGGAAAGTATAGAGAGCCAGCTTCTGTACTGGGCCAGGTGGTGGCATCTCCATCTTCAAGACTGGGAAAGAATCGTCAAAGATTATTGAATCTTTAAAGTGAAGATGTCCCAGTCTGATTTAATCATTGATGGGCTGCACTTCCCAGAAAAAAGCACTGATATTTGGGCACTTCTGCTGATACCTAAATTATTCCAATAGCACAAGCAGCTTAAAGCTCCAAGTTATTCATAATTACATGTCTCAGACTTTGACAGCCCAATATTTTAGAAACAAAGAGTTTAGAAGCTGGATCCTTTTTGCACTTAGATGAAGCAGTTTACCAATATTAAACTTTATACAGTTATTGTAATCCTACCAATGTAATCTATTTTAAACAAATTTGAACACAATAATAATAATAATAATAACAACAACAATAATAAGAATAATAATAATATTTTATGGCATAGTGTCTGTTCTTACCTTTAGTAGCTGTGCAAGTGGTTTCTGGAGCTGAGGTACTATAGTTTTCTGTAAGTGGGGTGGGTGAAATGGATGATTCTGCAGTAGTTTCAGAGGCTGTGAGAAGAAGAAAGAAACATGGAAACGAGAGGCAAAGAGCATTCAGGTAAGGCTGAATGACTGAATTCTTCTCTTGATGAATTTAATTGCTTTCAGGCTTTCTGGAAAAGGGAGCCTGTGTATTAGTCGTCTTCCACATCCACTGACGTGGCTCAGAAATGGCTTTTCATGTTAATGCTTTGCATTACAAGCATCAGAGTTTCAGACTTCTTTCACTGAGACTGGGGAAAGCAAAAGGAGTGTGAGAAGCAAAAATAGAAGTGAGTGTTTTAACTTAGCAGTAACATTTATCGGTATATAGTTTCCCAACACTGCAACAGGGCATGTCTTGTCAACTTAATTAAGTACAAAAAGTGAAATACCAAAGGGCATTCTGGTTCTATAGAGGGAAATGCTTATTACAGCTCTTCCTGGCTTATCCCACTGAAAGTCTTTCTCCCAGGGTTACAGTAGTCATTGGAAAAAGGAGGGAGAGGCCATCAGGACTGACACTGAAATACTGTTTTTCCCCCAGTTGTCCACCAGATTTCCTTGCCCTGTGGAGCATCACCACTAGCAGGTGGGAGCTGTGCTGAAGAGGGGCGGGTGGCTGGAGGGAGAGCCAGTTCTCTCATCCCCAGCTCGCCGGGCTGAGCCTGCAACATCCTGGGTCCCAGGTTGGGACAAGCTGAATCTGAGCTGAGAAATCCTCAAAAGGGAGTACAGGACCGTCTGTTTGTCCTGGACTGGCTTGATAAGAAAGCCCAAGCCTGGAGGCTTATAAATTGTTTAGAATCCAGATAGGCAATGTTACAAACAGTGAGAAACATAGGCTGGGTGGCTTTTTCTGGAGTCATGCTTCTTAAAGAAATAAAAATAGTTATTTCCTTCAGGTTCTGTGGTTCAAATTCTGCACCATTCAGCTTCCCCTGAAGCAGGCTTTGCATATAGCATTTGCAGCTCCCGACTGGAGTAGTGGTAGCAGCGTCAGCGATAGCCTGCCCATGCTGCCGGAGAGCCAGCGGGTTGGTACCAAGCAGGTGAAGTTCATAGACAAGCATCACCTGCACTGGGAGGTGGCGATTTTGCAACATTTCTTGGCATCTCTGCTGATGTCCCCTCCTAACCAGAACTTATAACCATGTTTTTCTAACATGCTGAGTGCTGTGCAAATGCCCTTTACCTGTCTGCAGCGTAGTCAGGGTTTCTGATGTCTCGGTTTCCTCTGTGATGGCAGTGGAAGCAAGGGAGGCACCTGTGCTACCAGAGGAGGCTGTAAAGACGAGAAATTAAATGGTTGCAAGTAGCAATTAAAAGCGCAAGGGTGATTTGAGGAACTTGTGACTTGCTGTAGGTCTCAGGCTTGATAAGAAACTGTGCTATCAGTCTGCTAAATAACTGGAGAGGCAGAGGTCCGACTGAGGGAGATGAGCGCAAATGCCTGGTTGTGCTCCTTAATGTTTCTGGAGTTTTTATGAATCATCGACACACAAAATCACAATGATCTGGACACTTTTGCTTTACAAAATTTTAAGTGTCGTATTTATAGCTACAAGCTCAGAGGTGTTAATCATTAAATGCATATATTCCTGATATGTCCTGACAGCCTGATATTTTTCAAGTGAAGGTTTTGTAAGGGCGTTGTTCCTTCACAGAGGTACTTAATTTCTAGTTGTCTGCTATGAATATTTTACAGATTTACATGGTCACATCTTGATTCAGCTGAAAAACCTGAATTAACAGAATATTTGTTTTAAATAGCATTTGCAAAATGGCTGTTCTTGCCTTTATAAACTGTGGTTGGGATTTTGGGAGCTGATGTGGCAATTTCCTCCGTGACAACAGTGGATGCAGAAGGCGTAACTGAAGCCAAGAGAAAGTTGAGGAAATACAAAGAAGAGGAGAGATTGGCAGCGAACAGGAGTGAGCATGTGAACTGAAATCTTGATGAGAGTAAGTAGATTTGGGCTTTGCAGGACAGTGAGTCAATGCATAGCCTTTTATTTTTCCTGAAAAAAAAAAAAGGACTTTCATTTAATATTTAATAATAAAGATAGTAGCTATTTCTGACCGCATTCTTTTACTGCTAGAGATGCGATAGTCATTTGGAAAGATGCAAAGTAGCCATTATTAGGGGAAATAAAAAATGAGATCTTGAGCACCTGTGCTTTGGAAGTGACTTTCAGCATGCAAGCGTGCCTCACCTTCCTCGAGGGTTGTCAAGGTCCCTGGAGCAGACGGTGTCACGGCCCCTTCTGGGCTTGGGCTGGAAGCAGAGGAGGAAGCTGCAGAGATGGCCAGGGGGTGGGGAAATACGTTACTAATCAGAATCACCACCACGTAAAAGAAAGACATTTCAAGGATCTGTGAAATCGTTACTACTTCAAGCTTCATGGAAAAGAAAGGCAGTTCCTTGGACTTAAACTTTCGGTAATGTGGCTCAGAAGAACATCTTCCAAGTAGTAATTATAAGTGAACTTGGAAGACAGGTGCAACTGGTGCACCTCTCAGCAGGATATAAACACACCTTATTTCCATTCTACCTTTGCACTAGCTTAAAAACCAGGAAAAAAATTAATCAAGATTATCAAAAGAATTGACGGTGAAAAAAGTATCTGGGTAAGAGTGCCTCATATGAACTGATTATTAGTTATTAATAGATGAGTGGCAAATACAGTTCCTATGGGCTATCCAAAGAACAGAAATAATGATACAGTGGATGAATAAATAATAATTTGGAGCAATAACTAGTAATTCAGAGCATGTACCTTTCTAGAATACTGTCTGCCAAGGAGCTGTACTCACATGATTTCTGAGTTAAAAATTAGTCTCTGAGTACTTGGGGAGACTGTGAAGAGCTAATGGACTTCCATCTCAAAAGCCCTGCCCTACCTGACAGTGCAACTGTGGAGCACATCACACCTGTGAACATCGAAAAAATACAAAAATTTGCTTCTATTGTGCAGTTACTTATATTGCTTCCAAATAGGCTGCTTCTAGCTATTAAATCTTTGATTTCAGTTATGTTTATAATAAGAGTATTCATTTTTATTTTCAATTCAGACATGCCCGGTTCACATCTAGATGTTCTTCTATCTCCTCTTAACTGGTTGCTTTTTGTGTCTTGGGAATGGCCTGTAATCAGATGTTGACTAAAGTGGTCCTGAACTACCCTCTATTCACCATTTTCATACTCGGTGCTTGCTGCTACCAGTCTTGGTAATTTGTCCAGGACATCCTTTTGTTCCTCAATCATGCAGACCAGCCTAAATACAAGGAGCCTCCACATGCACAGATTTCAGCTCTAGTCTGATTTCCCAGCTCTAGTCTGATGCTTGCATTTATGGGCAATGGGAAAATCCAAAAAAATTTTTTAAGAGCGCATAGCTTTTTTTTTTTTTTAACCTGAACAGATGACGCCGACGTCCTTATGGTGCCCACAGTCATGTGTGCTCCAGCCAGCGTGCTGACAGTCCCAAAGGTAAGATTCAGTTCCTTTACACTGCACATCATCCAGGTAGATGTCATCTCTGCCAGGGCCAAAGTAAGACTGTCCCAAGACAGAGACCACTTGACCACAATCGAGTTGCCTGCATACAACGCTGCCACTGCTCATACTGAAGTGATCATCACAGACTGTCCCCCATTTGCCTTTATGGTAAACTTCAATCCTCCCGGCGCATCGGTCCCCTCCAGATACCAGTCGCAGCTGTGGATCTTCTGAAACGAAAGCAAAAATTGACAGGTAAATATCTTAATTTGTTTGTTCCCGGGATATCTAAACTTCTTACATCTAAGTTTGCATCCCCATCTGTGCAGGGATGGGTTGCCCAGTGTTTCAGTGTCCCCAGTACCTGGGGCTTACTGGGGAACGCCTGCAGCGTGCAAAGCAGTACAGGGCAGGGAGTTGAACAGCAGAGCCCAAACCAGTGTGGTTAATTCAGCCCTGTTCACATGGCTCTGCCGTGTACAGGACCAGACCTGTCACGGTAGGTTATCGTCGGCTGTGCTGGTGAGATAACCAGCTCACCCAGAGCTGGCTTGTGTAACTCTACAGGTGTGCTCGCTATGTTCACATCAGGACCATGTCTCACCCTCTTCCTTACTTTTGGGGTTAAATTTGTCTTTTATCCATTTCAAAAATTTGTTCCATGGTAAGTTTTGACCTCCAGTTTCTGAGCCTTCCGGTGAGTTCCACCACATACCCCTTGCTGTGGGAGACAAGAAAACCTATTAACATTGATGTAACATATCACAATTCTAGGTATATTTTATGTTTTGCTGTGAGATTGTGCCTGGTATGTGTTGATACAGTTAGATACAGTAAGTGTTGGTATGTGGTGTGTTTTCAAAGCAGTCCTGCGGTTCCTCCCTGTGTCGGGAAGGACATGCTCTTTTCCTCATAGTTCAGTGGAAGATGATTGTAGAAGACCTTACTTCATAGCCGCACAAAGAGCAAAGGGATCTGACCCCAGAAATCCCCATTTACATCCTTCACCTTCAGTGAAGTCATGGGCTTCTGGGAGCTGAGCTCTGCCAAATTTCACTGGGGCAGTGGGAAGGGTTACTTACCTTTGCCGTACGTGATTACCTCAATAGCAAGGGAGGCTGTGGACCATTTGTCTGTGCAGACCATGACAGTTGTTTTGGCTGTCAGCCCAGCATGTTAGCTTAAATTTTTGGAATGCCTGCTCAGGTCTGTATGGGAAGCCCAACTTTGTCTAGCTCTACAGTGAAGAATACACTATACACTACTTAAGGTATTTAAAAATGTACGTTTGATTAAACCAGCCCGTGACATCATGGTTCAGATACCAGGGGATGAAATGGTCTTCCAAAACAGGGTAGAAACTTGATCATGTTGTTTTGATAATCTGTAGCTTTAGTCACATAAATACCTTTGAAAATCTACTTATATTCACTGAAAGGAAAAAGGCTTTAGGCTGTGTGGGGGTCAAAGTGATGTTTTCAAATGGCAGCTTTTAAAAATAATATCCTTGCTCTTTCAAAATTAGCATGCTCTGAAGAGCTGTGCCTGTTTCAATCACTAAAATCAGGAGAAATTTCATTTGGGGATTTTTATTTTTATTTTCAAATTGGCATTTGATCTTCAGACACTCACTTTCACAGGCTTTACTTTAGTGACACTAAAGTCTTGGGTTTGCAAGGATCCTATTTCCAGTCAAAGTTAATCCAGTCTACATAAGGTCAAATCAAAGACAAAAGCGAACCTATGAAATAAGGACAAAGATTATAGGGTTGCTGAAGTGCTGGGATTTGACTACCTTCTTGAAATGCAGCTTAGTCCTCTTTGATGCTGAACTTCCCTCTGGATTGCCTTTGCTCATCTTATAAATAATTCAATATAGCCAATCCCTTAATCTAAACTCCATGAAATTATCTCTTTTTGTAAGGGATTGACAAGACTTTATTCCTGGTGTCCACGCTGATAATTAAAGATCAAAGTATCTCATTCAAACTAGCAAGATTATAAGGCAGGTTTGGAGTTAGTGTTGTTTGAAGTTTGAAGGATCATGGCACTACAGTAAAGTATATTTCCACCTGGGTCTGGCAGGCTGCTCTGTGTTTCTTTTTCTCTCTATTCATATTTAAATGTACAGTATAGAAGAATTTAAATTCAAAACTAGAATATTAGAAGAAGAACATTTAGAGAACAATTTCCCCAAACTATTCCCCTCATAGAGGAGACACAAAGAAAATATTCTTCAGCACATCCAGTTTTGGAACATAACCTATGGATTTGATCTGAATCTTTGAATTAGAATATAAATTAAACCAACACTTTTATGGTACGGAGCTTGTCAGCAATATTCTGGGAGACTCTTTACTGCCAATATTCCAGGAAAGTCTTTGCCACCACTTCCCAGCAAACCAGTCTCTATTAGAAACTAATTCTCTCCGTAACATTTCCCTGAAAGCATGAAAATATATTACATACATTACCTGGTTCAGATAGAAGAGTGGCACTTAACACCAGCAACCAAGCGAGACTCACTTGAAGGTCCATTTTCACTGCAGTTGTCTGTTCTAACCCAATGCAGTTTCAGAATTTATACTAAATGAGTTCTGGTCTACACTAAAGGTGTGTGCTGTGCAATTTGATCTTTCTTCCTGAACTTCCAGATCAATGCCAAGGAAGTGGTTTACTGAGTATTTTCATTTCACAGGGTACATCCAGACATCCGGATAAGTAGATCCAGATCACAGCGCTGTTCCGGAATGGCTGCCGGGATCTTCCCAAACACTCCCCAGGCCCTTTTGTGGCCGTATGTTGATGATGTGGTTGTTCCAGGAAGCAGTGATTTACTTTTGGATATTAGGCTGTTTGGTAAGGATTCTCGTATCACCAGTTAAGTCCATTTCCAATTTACAACCGTACTAAACCAGATTAAATTGAGGTGAGGATTGTGCCAAAAGAAGATTAGCATCCTAAAAATGTCAGGAAAGTTTCAACAACATTCTCTCTCTCTGCTACAGGTCACTCCTGTAAGAAGTAGTTTCTATGGTTTTTCATACTCCTCTGGCTATTCTTTAACCTGGGACTAGATCCCTCCAGCATGTCTCAGATCTTCTCTCTCTCTCACTTGCAGCCTACAGAGCAATAAAATGGCTGTAAGAGATATTGGCCAAGGCATGGTTGGGTAAGAACTGGTTTGGGGGGTAAATAAGTAGGACTAAACTACAGCGACCAAGGAAATGGAGCAAAATAGGACCAGAGGGTGCTAAACTAAGCTAAAACTGTGCAAGTCAAGGAGTCTGTATGTAAAAACAGGACATGATGAGCTGCTATGCCGTGTTCGGGGGAGGACCAGTATAGACTGAAGTCACAGGGTCCTATGCAGTGATCTACACTGATTTGGGATAATCCCCAAGAAAATGGTGAGCATCGATGGAGCACAGTAGGGAAAATCCAAATGATCCTTATGAGCCATGAAGTTGCCAAAGGGAATTAGTCACCTTCCTTACTTTACAGTAACCGTAAATGCTGGACAAGATGAAGACTCCACTGACAATTTACATCCCGCTCTCCATCTACCAGTTTCACAGCTGATAGGTTTCTAATCACACTAGACTGAGCTTTTCCCCTTGTCTTCAAAGGACAAGCACACATGCTATCTAACAGTCCTGTGTGTTACATCCTTCCTAAACACAGAGTGCACAGAGCCTGAGGAAGCGGAACCTTTGTCTGTTAGGACCTATGAGACACACTTTTGGATCTGTGAGATACTACACTAAAGAATCAAGGCACAACTTATTTTTCAGATGAAGGGGAGAAACAAGAAACAGGTTTTTATTCTACTGGCAAGAGATACGTGATCATAGGATGAGAGGCGGAAGATATTGTAGTGCCAGTATAAATACAAAATTAATAAAGAACTAGGACAAAGCATGAAAAAAAAAAGTTATTGTGAAGAGGAAATTTACAACCGGTCATCCTGGCAATTACCCTTTGCCATGTGTTTTCATGGTAGCTTTTCAGATTATGTGACTCACATGAGAAAAGGGAATCTCGCCTAGAAAGGCCAACCTATACAGCTGGAAAAGATTGGCCTCTAGCAAAGCTGTGGATCCAGAAGGATCCCTCAGCCACACAGCCATCTCCCTGGCATGAGGCGGTGATGTCAACACCACCATGACCTCTGATACCCCAAAGGATGCCTCCAGCTCTACCTCACTCTGTACTGTCAAGGAGAAGATGAGTCTCAGCTAGAGAAAAAAAACAAAGCTATATTTTCTTAGCTGATTTAAAATGAACGTCAATTCTTTCTTCCCACAAATGCTTTTCTTATTTTCTTAGCACAGTACGATATGTGATACCTATCTAGATATCCATGTTTTTACCTTCACAGTACCTTCTTGAGCAAAAACCGTCATGTCAGGTATCTAAACTCCTAGTTCAGTGTGTGTGTACTACTTGAATTCAGTGTCAATTCCTCAAGTGACTAAGTGGGTTTATGGTAGATCCTTACCAATATATTTCTATCCACATAAACCTAAGCTGGGCCTGAACAGTACAATATATAGCAGTTTTCTCTCCTGGCAGCAATTACCTATTTTATATAAACATTTTTGACTTTTGAATGAAAAAGGAATTTTAGAAACAGTCCAAAACTCCAACTGAAATCTCATTAAGATTTTATTCTCAAAACAATGTCAAACAAATTTATTATAACTTGTGATTTGACCCAGATCTAAGTGCTCTGGATTTAAAGATTTGGATCTGAACAATGTCACGTAGAAGGCACAGAAGTCTGATATGCATGTGCCATTTCAGTGCAGTTCATATCCATCTTACAACACAATTATTTCTTTGGCTGCTGCTGGACTTTCAATAATATTCTTTCTAGAAAGTGTGGAGTCCTGTAGAAATAGCTAATGTGTCAGTCTGCTGACTCAGCCAGTCTGCTCAGCAGTAAAGCTACTTGTCCAAGAAATCCCATGCAGTAGCAGCATGGTGTTAGTGGAAAGTGGGGACATAATTCACATTACCTAGTTGTAGGCATCCAATCTATTTATAAACTAAGCTCCTAATTAGTGGCATTTCAGTAAACTTCTATTTGGAGCCTTGATATAGGGATAGGAAAGTATGGGGAACATGGCTGAATGCAAGTATCTTGAATATGAAGGACCATCAAGATTTGCTTTTTCAGCATTTCTCGGTCTCTTTTATAAAACAGGTCCCAAAGAGGACATTAGTCCTGGTGAACATGTGGAGAGCTGAGGACTCCACTACCCAGCTCTTGCCTAGTGAGGCTGAATCTCGCTTTAGGCTATTTTACACCATATCTAAGAAGTAATGGTGGTAGTTGCGAATGCTCGCAGGGGCAGAAGATTTGCATGGCTGATCTGTAGTGATAGGTGACAAAGAATAACCAGCCTCCACATTAAACACTGCAGCTCCCGTCATGGGCGTTGAAGGTGCCATTAGAAAGGAGATGGGAAGAGTTCAGTCCCAAGCTAAGCAAGCAGACTAATCCTGCGTGGCAAGAACCAGCAGTGATGACTGGTTGGGGGCTGACTTTTGTGGTCTTGGAGTAGCAAAGCTGTTTCCCAGAACGTCTTCTTAAAGATATCTATCGAAATTGGCTCACAGAAAATGAACGGTGTTCGTCAGCAGTGAAATACCTTTAGGCTGGAGCTTGCCGTTAAGCTTTCCTCACGGAGCGATGGAGCTTTGCTGCACCGGCACAACTGCCCCTCCCTGGAAATAGCTTCTTCCAGCTTTTTCTAACTACATACGAATTTCAGTGTGTATTTTGTATTGTGTGTCCTGTGTACACACAGAGGTACATCCATTCGTATATGTGACATATGCACCATAAGACACCTTCTGCTAAGGGCAAGTTATCCACGAAGTCATGCTGCTCTGCAGCTCTGACCTGGCAACTGCTCCAGCATTTGCAAACAAAAATAAGCTCACCTAAACATCTATTTTTCCTGTGTTATAATTTCCATAAGGATCTGAATCTAACGTAGTTTAAGGGGCTAAAAGCAATGGGAAAAAGCAAAGCTGTCCTGGAGGCTCTTGCCACTGGAGGGCAGCGAGGCACTGTCCTTAGGGGGGGAGCACGTTTCTGGGTGCGACACAGGGCTTTTGTAGGGTCCATAAAGAGGTCTACACTTTAGCAAACAGCTTTAAAAGGAAGCAGAGGTGAAAATATACATGTGCAAAAGAGACAGCTACAAACAGCAGGACAGTTGTTTCCGTTCCTCGCCCGTCTCCTGCCAAGGCGGGAGGATATGTCTCTGCCTGAATGGAGATGAGGAGGAGAAAGTCTGGCCCACCGCAGGCATCCATCCATCTGTTTCATCTTCTCTTGCAGCTCTCCACTCTTTATCACTTAAGGAGGTTATAAAGCATGACACCTGATAGCTGTCATGTCTAATATCAGCAAAGAATTTCACTGAAGTGTCTCTGAAGGAATAAACTAGGACTGACTGCCTTTCTCCTATACATGTATTTCTTGTGTAAGTACCGATTTGTATTTCTTCTTCCTTGAAAAAAAGAAATTACTAATGTGTGTGAGCTCTCAAAACAGTGCACTTTTTTTCTGTGCTATAGTAATGTATTTGTTACTGCCTTAAATACACTTAATGCACTTTGGAGAAGATTTCTTGTGCAACAAATCCATTTCTTTGCTGAACCCGTCACGTTCCCAGCAGTCTGTTAATGGCCATGTTTAGTGACTGCCATAGTAGAGGTGTTTGCAGTGCCATACAGAAACAGCCCCAGCAGCTCTCAGCTAGTGGGGCTGAGGGACCAGTGTGCCGAGAGCTTGATCCCCCCCCCGGGAACTCCTCTGCCCCTTCAGGGCTGTCCTGGGGAGACAAGGGCAGTATTTCAGGTCAGGAAACACCTTTGGTAAGGACCTGCTTAGCTGTTCAAAAACTAGTGTCTTTTGAGGTGTGATGAAAAATGATTTAGTTAAATATAATAAGGACAAGCCAAAACAATGATTTCAGAAGAAATGTCATGCTTTGTTTCATCAGTTTTACCTTTTGTTTCTCAAAGCAGAGAAGGACCAACTTCAAAGGTACTTTTGAAGTCTTCAAGATGTATATATAAATGAAGGTTCCTTATTTTTTCTAGTTTGAAAAAGACCTGGAAACAAACACGGGAATGAAATAATACATTGCCAAAGGGTGGCAAGGTGGAAAATATGCACAAGAAAAAGTGAGCAAGCAGAGGAGCCAAAGACTGTCTTCCTTCTCTTTTCCCAGCTCCAATCCCTGCCGCCTCACGGGCAGCAGAATTACCTGATAACAGCAGTCTTTGTCCTGTGCACACGCGTATCTCTGCCCGCCTCAGGTTAGCTGGGGGCCGGGTACAATGTGTGTGTAACAAAGGATGATGAATAGCTGTTGTACAGCTTTATGGTATCATTTGCGTTTGGAAATGCAATATTCTGTTGAGGTTTGGAGGCCCTGGGTATGTGCCTGATTGCTTGCTCCTATTAAGGCCCCTGATGCTGTATATTCACTGCTGCTGTTACCCATGCCATCCACGTGAAGCTGTGTAGTGCCCTAGTATTTGTTGCTTAGCTGCCCAGACATATTCTCAATTATAATTAAAACACGTATTCTTTCAATGCGTTTTTTTCAATATTTTCTCTCTGTCAGCCATTCCACTAAATTCAACCCCAATAAGTTCTGAAGTGAAAGGTATTTTTGCACACTGAAGAATGAATAAAGAAAAGGGCAAAGCCTAGGTGAAGTATTTCACATCCCCAATAACATAACCTCCAAACAGGTTCCCCTCATTTATGGTGAATTTATTGGTAAAGCAAAGTGGAAACTTTACATGTGAAGCCATCTTCTGTGGACAAAACCGAGTATTGAGTGCTGGGTCTGGCTTCCCAGTCCCAGAGGAGAATTGCCTTGGGATAAGGATGTCACCCTCCAGCCTCTGGAAGCCTCCGTCAACCCCCGTGAATCCTGCAAGGGAAAATCTGTGTCAGAGATGAAGGCTATGCCAATGTAAATGGGTATCGGTGATCTTGGCTCTGCACACAGTAGGACAGGTCATTTCATCCTGTTACACAGCTAAGGCTTTGTGTCAACACGGGTTGCTTATCTTGGTGTGTGCTGCATTCTTGCAGCTTTTCCTGCTTTTCACATTCACATGGACAATGGTATAGTCTTAATAAAGAGATTTTCTCAGCTTCTAGCAAATTCCTTCCATCTCAGCAGGTACCATGGGTGGGGGTCACACCGAGTACCACCAGTGCCAGTGACTGTCTCCAGCACCCTTGAAGCATTTGTTATTACAAAAATGGAAGTGGCCCTCTAGTGCCTTGGGGGTGCCAGGGAGTGAGGTGTGAGTAATACTGCCTTTAAATTTGTTTTATGTAGTTTTCAACAGTAAATCAATGCAATAAGAAATGAGGACTGAAGCACACAGTGTAACCAAATCCTAACTCTGCCAAAGTCTGATTCCTTCAAGAAATAAGATCCATTTATGAAAGCTACATTTTGATTTAGAGCCTTATCTACTGAGAGTTTTGGGAGACCATAACAATTTGTCAAGATTCTAATTCAGAGACATCTCTATATAAGAATAATCACTACATTACTGATTAGCAAGTGCACAGAGACAACACAAAAGCCAGAACATAATTGACCAACCCCCAACCCTAACAACTCCAAATTAAAGTCATTAAAGTTCAAATCACAGAAGAGGAGAGACGAGTACCCTGAGCCAATGTTTCCACTGGTTTTGATTAATTGGCTCCCTCTGGTACTCCTTCTCATGAGTGGTGTTCAATTAAGGAAAAAAAAAATGATTAGGGAAATTCACAAATACTTCTCTGGAGAAAAGACGGGGAGATGTGCCTGCATAAAACTCAAGGATTTTTTATGCAATATTAGAGCCCTAGTAGAGGACTTCGGCAGGGCCCTTGCATGGTTCCTGCTGTCCATCAGCCTCAGTGGCACCTCTAAGAGAGCAAAGAGAACGGGTCTGAAGGTTTGATTTTCCTCAGGAAATTAATGTTACAATGCTCTGGGTCTTGATTCAAAAGGTTGCTGAATATACTAGATGTAGATGCAAAGCTGCATCAAATTTTGATACATATTTACTGGAAATAATAATGATAGATAGAACAGATGCTGGCCTAGCTTTGTTTTATCAGTTACTAATGAAAGATGATTAAAAGAGTAATTAACAAAATAGGCAAGATGAGTAAGTAGAGAAAAGAAACAACAGGAAACAATCAGGCTAAATACATCAATTAATTAGGAAAACTTTCTTCCCTGCATGAGTCCTCGGTGGCTTGGATGTAAGAGGAAAAAAGTGCACTTAAAGAGATGTGTAGATCTTTTCTGTCTGTACACCGATACTTTCCACAGTGCAGGCTTGCACATGGAAGGCTGTGCAAACACGAGGCAATAGGTATGGGAGCTATTAAGGGAGCAGCAAGGAGTGCTTCAGTGGACAGGTTGGAGTGGCACCTTCTCCTGCCCCAGGAGCCTGTCTGCCCCAGGGAGCAGCACTGGGTGGTGGTGATGGGTGCAAGAGGTTGACAAGACATGAGTGTGCTCTCCGCAGGAACTATGTGAAAAAGAAGATATCCTGTTTAACTGTGACCTTTTGGGCAACTAATGCAGTTAGAGAATGGTATGGAAAAAACAAGGGTGAGTAGTAAGCACTGTTACACAATGGAAGCATTTGTAACTTACTTATATCTTATGGGCTGCAGCGTACGTTTGCAGCCCAGAAAGCCAACCGTATCCTGGGCTGCATCAGGAGAAGCGTGACCAGCAGGTCGAGGGAGGGGATTCTGCCC
>JANZLQ010000100.1:37639551-37649603 GCA_026212715.1 Elanus axillaris | reverse complement strand
TCTACCTAGACTTTAGTAAAGCCTTTGACACCATTTCCCACAGCATTCTCCTGGAGAAACTGGCTGCTCATGGCTTGGGTGGGTGTACACCTTGCTGGGTTAAACTGGCTGGGTGGCTGGGGCCAAAGAGTTGTGGTGAATGGATTTAAATCCAGTTGGTGGCCAGTCACAAGTGGTGTTCCCCAGGGCTCAGTATTGGGGCCAGTTCTGTTTAATATCAGTGATCTGGACAAGTAGATCAAGTGCACTCTCAGGAAGTTTGCAGATGACACCAAGCTGGGTGGGAGTGTTGATCTGCTCAAGGGTAGGAAGGCTCGACAGAGGGATCTGGAAAGGCTGGATCGCTGGGCTGAGGCCAATTATTGACCCATGCAACGCTATGGGTTTGGGGAAGAGTGGCTGGAAAGCTGCCCCGCAGAGAAAGACCTGGGGGTGCTGGTTGACAGCTGGCTGATTATGAGCCAGCAGTGTGCCCAGGTGGCCAAGAAGGCCAACGGCATCCTGGCCTGTGTCAGAAATTCCGTGGCCAGCAGGAGCAGGGAGGTGATCGTTCCCCCGTACTGGGCCCTGGTGAGGCCGCACCTCGAGTGCTGGGTTCAGTTTTGGGCCCCTCACTGCAGGAAAGACCCGGAGGTGCTGGAGCGTGTCCAGAGACGGGCAACGGAGCTGGGGAGGGGCCTGGAGCACAAGTCCTGTGAGGAGCGGCTGAGGGAACTGGGGCTGTTTGGTCTGGAGAGGAGGAGGCTGAGGGGAGGCCTTATCGCTCCCTACAGCTACCTGAGAGGGGGCTGTGGTGAGGTGGGGGTCAATCTCTTCTCCCAAGTACCAAGTGATAGGATGAGAGGAAATGGCCTCAAGTTGTGCCAGGGAAGTTTTAAATTGGATATTAGGAAAAAATATCTTCACCGAAAGGGTTGTCAAGTGTTGGAACAGGCTGCCCAGGGAAGTGGTAGAGCTACCATCCCTGGAGGTATGTAAAAGATAGGTAGATGTGGTGCTTAGGGACATGGTTTAGTGGTTGTGCTGGTGCTGGGTTGATGGTTGGCCTCAGTGATCTTGAAGGTCTTTTCCAACCTAAACGATTCTATGATTCTGTGATTCTATGTATTTCTGATGGTGTCCACTTGAAATTACAGGCTTGTTTCCCTGCTGCTTGTACACAAACAGCACATCATACATGGGACTATGTTAGATATCAGAAGTAAATTAACGCTAGCTAGTTGTAACACACCCTAACTGGACTCATGTGGGGGCCTCTGTTGAGCTTGCTCTGCTTTACCAATGTCTTCCCTCAATCTACTGCTATGCTCCTTAGCTGAGTTTGTCAACAAGACTTTCTTCAACCTTCCTCCTGCAGAAAAGCACAGCTTGAGTCTAGAAAAAAAGGGAATAAAGAGTCATCTTTCTGCAGAGCTTCACAGTGCTAGAATAGGGGAAGGAAAGACAAAATGCTAGAGTCCAGAAACAGAATCAGAAGCTGTCAAAGCAGTCACTGAAGAGAGCAAACAAACTGGAGGACAATGGTAAATACAACTAATTGTATTCATATGTTAATAAAGAAATGTAAGCCTGAACATTGCTATTCACAGCTCTACTGTTCCTCACTTCCTGACAAAAGCAAAAACAATACCATGTGCTCAGTGGAGTGATCACACACTGTCATTGGGAAGGGGCTATGGGGTCATAATCCTTCTTGTAAATTCTTGAAAAATAAAGACTTTTGTACAGATGAAGGAGCCCAAGCAGCTGGAAAGCAGTTTTGCAGAAAAGGACCTGCAAGTCCTGGTGAAGAAGTTGACCAGGATCCAGCAATGTGCCCTTGCAGCAAAGATGGCTGGTGGCATCCTGATGCTGCATTCAGAAAAGCGTTGCCAGCTGGTCAATGGAGGTGATCCTCCTCCTCTACTCAGCACTGCTGAGACACACCTTGGGTGCAGGTTCCAGTTCTGGGCTTCCCAGAACAGGAGAGACATGGACATACTGGAACACGTCTAGCAAAGGGCCACTAAGATGATTAAGGGACTTGAGCATCTCTCACACAAGGAAAGGCCCAGAGAAAAGAAGGCTCAGGGAGATCTCATCAATGTGTACAGATACCTGATGGGAAGGAGTAAAGACAAAGCCAGACTTATCTCAGTGATGCCTGGTGGCAGGATGAGAAGCAATGGGCGTGAACTGAGTACAGTAAATTCCATTTAAACATAAGAAAAAAGAATTTCACTGTGAGGGTGGTCAAGCAGTGGAATAGGTTGCCCAGCAAGGTTATAGATACCTCCATTCTTCAAGATATTCAAGCCCAACTGGACACAGTCCTGAGCAACTTGCTTTCTCTGACCCCTCTTTGAGCAAGGGGACGGACTAGAGGATCTCCAGATCATCCAGCCTTAGCTGGTTTGTGACACTGTGAATAGAACATTTATGGATGATGTCAAGTAGATTCAAGAACAGAGGAGGACTAAATGTCCTGTGGTTAAATTTATCCACAACAATTAAATCTGCTAGCATGGTTCTTTAACACAAACTTGGCTGTCAGAGTTCTTGCTAGGCCTCACCAATTCCAGCTTACTGGCACAATTCTGACATTTGTGGTAAATGTCCTTTAACTTATATGAGGACCTATGTCTTCAGGTTTGATAACAGGCACCTTTGATTTGCAGCTGCTAAAATGCCAGCATCCTCTGTACAAAATATGCCTTAGATTACCTCTCTTTTTTATTGCACGTACTGACATCAGAGCAGCAGGAAGTTTGCTGCAACATAAAGTACCATAAAAAACTACAAATAACCTGATGTATGAGGCTGTATTCCTGATAGCATATCATCAATCCGTTGCTGTTCTCACATCAGTAGGAAATGGAAACTATTGCTTTGGCTCTTGAACCACATATCACTGAGACAGAATGCATGGGATTGAATTTGTTTTACCATAATATAAAAGATGTAAGGCACAAGAAACCTAAAGAAGTTTGTCCAAGAAAATCAGCCTTGGTTCACTCATGATATCTTCTATCAGAGGTCAGCTGTTTGCTGGAAGAAGTGTTCACTAAATTATACTGTTATACTTGGATTAAAGAAAAAAAAGTTATCTTTTCTATGCAATTTCAATTAAAAATGCAGGTCCAAACTACTGAAGATCGAATTTTTCAAACACAGTTGTCATTTTTAGTAGCCCTTAGAGCTGTTAAAAACTATAGAAAGCTCTGCCATCTCCCTTGATCAATCATTTTCTTTCAGTTTGAGAAAGAAAAAATGAAAAGATTTTACTTACTATAATACTCTGTGTTCTAGACCCATGGACTCTTTTTCTGCCACGTGCTCCTTGCAAGAGGGAGTTCAAACATATCATTCTTCCCATTGAACCTTTGTATCTGCCCAGGAATGCTCTGCAGGACTTAAGTTCTTAGGTATGTTCCCATTCATTTCATGCTGTGCACAGATGGGTAATACCTCATCAGGAGAGTACCCAGTATTTCTCAGACTTTTACTCTTAGTCTGCTTTGCTTTGTCCCTACAACAGGAGAAAGGTTCAGTTTTAAGTCTAAGAAAGTGGCAAAAATAAATATCAGAAATCCTACAAAGAGCTATATACAGGTGAAATAAATCTGTACGCCATGCATACCTATGTCTAACATTTGGAGAGTGTCCTGGTTGGGTAGGGTCTCATATCCACAAAACAATCCAGAAAACCTAAAGCAATTTTGAATTGAGAGTTTGCAGCAACATCCCATTTCTTGAATGCCGTTCTCCATTTTGAACCCATTCTTTCTGCCTGTAGCAGAAAAGTCATTAGCCAAGTTTTAGCTTGTATGTAACTTCATTGTCACCTCTGATTGCCAGCACATTTGCCTTTGAAATCTGGGTACAGCCATATTGGATAGTGTAGAATGATTTTTCTTCCCTTGTTCAGACTTAGGCAGAAATATAGAGACTGTATACAGCCTTTTGATAGTTCTCTTGATGTTGGGCATTTCAGGCACCTATATAATTCTGCATATGCCTATATGGCAGCTGCTGTTCGGCTAGGTGGCTGATTGCCCCCATCTGGTATGAAGAGTTGAATATGCACCCTTAATCCTTTTGTAGAGCTGTTTATACTTCTTATTAAATAGCATACATACCAAAAGATGAACATATATTCTGCTAAATTTGTAAGTACATTTCTATAAAGATTTCAAGTGATGCATTACCAACTCCAGTGGCAGACCACACCATCTGATTTGGTCACACCTAAAACAACAGTCCAATCTTGCCTCTTTTACTGTTCCTTGCAATTACTTCCTTGTTTTAACAGCCACCCATTTCATGCTATTTTCACTGGTTTCACAGTTTTACTGCATTTGCTTTCTCATTGTCCACTCCCCTGTTTGATTAAATTCTTCTGTAGATCTCTAGTCTGCTTTAATTTCTGTGCGCTGCTCAGCTTGCACCTCCCACATTGGGCCTGGTACTGTCCAGTAAGATTGCAAGACCTCTGGCAAAAGCAGGATAAAGCATGGAAGAGATGGCTGGCAGCACCTAGCCAACAGCTGAGCAGAATTTCACCGTGCTTATAGTTAATTACTGATATGTAATTCATACATTTTTGGACACTCGCTCTGTGAGCTTCCCTGCACTGTCTGCTGGTTTCAAGGAACTTCCTACATTTGCAGATGCTGGACAGCCAGGTCCAACAGAGATGATCTGGGAACATGTGGCACAGCTGCCTGCCAGTGATATGCCTGGGATGTGGAAAGTGCAAGTAGTCTTCAAGGATGCAAGCCAAGCTGCAAGTCACTGCTCCCAATGTATGTATTTTACTGCAGACCCGCACCTCTCATGACACGATACATGTGCATTTTGGTCTCATAATGAATGAAGGTCCTCAACAGTCTGAGCAGCCTACATTTGAAGGGTTTCTGGAAAGGAGTGTGAGTACAACCTCGGTGAATTCTTCTCATGGGCCATATCTGCTCTTGTCTTGCTCTACCCTGCAGCTGTACTCTTTCCTACTGCTTTAAATCCGATCCTCAAGCCTAGTTTTTGCCTTCCAGCCTCTTTTTATACTCGTCTATTCAAACCATCCTTAGTTCTTTAAGGAATTTTTAGTTGAGTAATTTTTGGTCTTCAAGTAATGCCAGTTTCCCTTCTAAACTTTACTGAGATAAAATATACCAGATGTGGGGGAGCCTGAGGCAGCTGGCTACTGCAAGAGGTGGGAACCAAGAAGATAACTTGTCTGCAAGACTTCCAACTCTCTTCAGTGTTACCATCTGTTCACCTTCATGCCTTGACCTTGCCTTCAAACCAAAAGAAGGACCAGCAGGAAGAAAATGATGCTGTTAGTTGCCAAAGGGAGCTGTTCAAGGAAAGTCATCGCTTCATGTCCAAAAATACTTAGGTGCATTCTCATCGTTTAATCCCAGCTGGCAACTAAGCACCACACAGCCACTCACTCACTCCACCCTGGTGGGATGGGGGAGAGAATCGGAAGAATAAAAGTGAGAAAACACATGAGTTGAGATAAAGACAATATAATAAGTAAAGCAAAAGCTGTGCATGCAAGCAAAGCAAAATAAGGTATTAATTCACTACTTCCCATGGGCAGGCGGGTGTTCAGCCATCTCCAGGACAGCAGGGCTCCATCTCGCATAACAGTTACTTGGGAAGACAAAACGCCATCACTCCGAACGGCCCCCCCTTCCTTCGTCTTCCCCCAGCTTTATACGCTGAGCATGACATCCTATGGTCTGGAATATCCCTTGGATCAGTTTGGGTCAGCTGTCCCGGCTGTGTCCCCCCAACTCCTTGTGCCCCCCCCGGCTGCTCGCTGGTGGGGTGGGGGGAGAAGCAGAACAGCCCTCGGCTCTGGGTAAGCACTGCTCAGCAGTAATGAAAACATCCCTGAATCATCAACACTGTTTTCAACACAAATCCAAACCAGCCCCATACTAGCTACTATGAAGAAAATTAACTCTATCCCAGCCAAAACCAGCACATGCATGAAAAGCCACAAACACTCAAAATGTCCATCACAGGTGGTGTACTGCAGGGGTGTCCTGTGTGATTTACGTATAAACCCAAGGAAAGTATGTAGGGAAGTAATATGCATCTCTTTCTGTGTGAAAGGTATAAGACACAGTAGTCAGTCATTTAGCAGTTTCACAGTCATTGCTTCTCAGCAGCAATCCACTTATAATGTGTTGTGTAACTTTTATGCTACTTTGCAGCTGATACAAATTGCTAAACAGCAAAGTCCTCCCACAGAAAGCTAAACATGACCTGTATATACTATTTTGTCTAAATGCTTTGAACCATTCCAGCTTCTTTCAGGAATGTGTTTCCATGTCTGGTTTTAGCTAGCCTTCATATTTTTCCCTTTGTTCTCACAACTTGACAACAATAACATATTTCTGAAACATTTTAATGACACTGTGAACTTTGAAAATGTATTTAAAACTAATTCTCTGGCCACAATATTGTAGCTTTGTCAAGGACTCTTTGTTCATCCTGTCTACCTGCCAGAACTTGTCACCATCCAAAAAATTATCGTAAAGCAATTTTTTTCTGGTTAAAGATACAAATGCAAGGGAAAAGCTGAATTAAGCTACTTTAAATTAATACGTTTTATTTACTTGCAATGTTATTGGATAAAAAGAAGTGTTGCTAAATTTTTGGTATGTATAGTGTTTAAAGAAATTTAAAAGCTAATAGGGTAAGAATTCCTTTTTGTGATATAACTGTAGTACTGAAATCCAGTTACATGTTTCATTGTGTTTATGTTTCAAGTATATGTATGTGCAGAGAAACACCTGTGTTCTAAGGGAGAGAAAAACCACATTAAAGTTACTTAATGCTTTTAATCCTAAAGAAGCCCACTGAACTAAAGGTCTTGATTCCCAAGGACGCAAGTCTACAGTGCTAGCCGGTGATGGTTTTGATGATTTCCCCACTCCCCAGCTCATGCAAAGTCTTCCCAGAGATTCCTGAACCGGTAGCCTGGACGGCAGATGTCTACATTGTGCTGCTCAGTGCTGTCTCTCTTTCAGGAATTTTATCTTCTTTCAGAGGTTAAAGACCAGAAGAAACAAAGGGCCATAATGGAAAAGTCAGGCTTACTGCTTTTAGCTTTTCTCTGCTCAAGGCCCCAAGCATTTATACCTTTCATACAAAGGTTGTGCGCCTTGGTTTGTCATTTAAAGTAGCTCTAGACTGTTGTATCTATCATATTTCTTAACACTTCTTAATGCTTTTCATTGCATTTCTTCCTTGCACTAATCAAAGATCTGAAAGGATCGAGCAGTTTGACTTAGGAATGTGTAGTTGTAAGTTAAAATCTGCACCAAAGAAAAAATTATCAATTAAAAATTTTTTCATCTCTCCAGTCTAATACCCAGTGCAACACGATACAGTTTTCTGAGCTGTATGTTTTATTTTCTCTGAATCACAAATGTAGCAAGATAGAATGCAAAGCATAGTATGTGCCATTTCATTTTACTTCCTTTTTTCCTCCACCTAACTGGGCAGATCATTTCTGCCAGTGTGCTTTTTATAGTATGAGGGGTGCCCAACATGGAATAATCTGAGACAACAGGAGCATAGCATTTACTAAATGGATGGGCAATGACAAATATAAAATACACCTTACCTGTTCCTCCCCTACCCCTCATTACTAGGCATTATATAACAATTTATAGACAGGGAAAAGAAGTTAGTGAATTTTGCCACACTAGATGAAGTCCATTCTACACATATATTGCTGTATTAGATATTGCACTATGTATTGACATTTAACTGGGAGCCAAGATGGGTCATTAAAATTAAATATTTGAATTAGCACCAAAACTTTGCAAATGTTTAAATAAGCTATGTGCATAACTTTTCTGCTATGAATAGTCTCCCAAAATCTTTGGAAATTATCAAGGTAGTTAAATGTTTGCCTTAACCTCTGCAAGATCAACTCTCCAGTACACTTCTCAAAATTCATTCTGAAGATATTTGCTGAAATGCTTACTGCTCAACTGATGCACTCAGCTGATAAATTTCACAATAAGGGTGCATATTGAGGGCAACATACCTCAACTTTCACATTGGAAAACTCCCAAAGGCCAAACCAGGCTGTGCTATGCCTTTCTGCAGAGCCTGGCACAACCGGGGCATGACCATACCCATGCCAAGCAGTAGGTTTTGTTCTTTAGCATAAACAGAAAACACAGCAATGCTCTCAGGTAGTCTGAGCAAGTGATAGGGTCTGCCCAGTGGGCTCCAGGCTGTTTGCCATTACATAAATAACCAGGAATTAGTATAAAGAAGAGACCTTAGGAGCTGGCCACAGCATAATGCATGGGCAGGCACTGGCTATATTAACTGACTGCCCAAGTGCTCACAGCCTGCTGAAAAGGCTAGGCAAGGCTTAGCTGCCTAACCCAGTCACTTCGGATCTTGTGAACATATCATTTTTTGATAAGATAAATTTTGTATTGGTCTATTTGTCTAAAAAAATCCAGAAAGAAAAAAAGGGAAAGGTGGTGGAGACACCTTAAAGTGAGGTGGTATAAAATATCTTATGGCTTTCACTGACATTCAGTTTTATTAGATTGACTGTAAGCTCAACAGATATGATCCAAGAACAGTGTGGATCTATAGAAACGTTTAAAATACTCTAAAAAGATTTTGCATTTTGTTTGCAAGTTATCTAAGAGTCCCATACAACTCATCTCCTGTATGACCTTTTTTTTTTTTATGAGGATTTCACTGTGCCACAACTGCCTTTGGCTTTGGCATTCTCTGGTTCACAGGAATACAATAACACAATGAATCTACTCTGTCTTGTCATAAGGATACATGAGTCATCTCTTAAAAAAGAAAAAGACAATAGCCATTGACTTATTCCATTGTGCCCTTTGTAACTCCCACCCTACAGCATAGGAAGATTGGTGTAGTTTTGAATTAATAACCTGAGCTAAGAATAGTAATAACATAGGCTTTTACTGAACTGACAAGAAGCCTTGAAAGAGAAAAAAAATACTAATACAAGCCTTTTCAAATGAAAACTAGCAGAGCACTTAAGGAAAGAATGATTAAAAAAATGAAATGTAAAAGTAGATGTTAGTTATTACCAATTGTTATTTGTACTTACTAAGCGCGCTTCAATGACTATACCATTTGACCTAAAATTTGAGATTTGATATATAGATGGAGGAGATTCACTGTACATAACCAAGGAATGGTCGAGAAAACTTCTGACCTTAGTGCAAATACAACAGTGTAAATATCGCTGCAGGGATGGTCATATAATTTCTATTCATCACCAGTATTTAATAAAGGGGGAAATTATGGAGACATTTGGGATTCTGCTGCAATTATGTAGGTTACAGTTTCATGATAACAGAAATTTATTATAGCCCTTTAGCTAATCCACATAATTTGGTCTTAAACATTTAGTACTTGTGAATCATTAAACTCTCATCCAGTTCAGTCCTCAGTCTGTGTTATCTTTTAGTATTTTCTCTAGAAACTCCACAGAAAAATTTCCTCCAGCTTTATGCAATTGCATTATCACAGTGTTAATGTGATACGTGAAAGGTATTGAAGCCTGATCTAGGTTTTTTCCCTTGGGAAGTTTTGAATATTTTCCAGAACAAGAGACAGTAACATTAGCTCAGGTTGCCCATTCAGCGCTCCAATTACACCTAAGAAGATTAGTCTTGCTCTCTCCAGTATCCTAAGCTTTTAAATCATAGAATCATAGAATTGTTTAGGTTGGAAAAGACCTTTAAGATCACTGAGGCCAACTATTAACGTAACACTGCCAAGTCCACCATAAAACCATGTCCCTAAGTGCCACATCTACATATCTTTTACATACCTCAATGGATGGTAACTCTACCACTTCCCTGGGCAGCCTGTTCCGACATTGACAACCCTTTCGGTGAAGACATTTTTTCCTAATATCCAATTTAAAACTTCCCTGGCACAACTTGAGGCCATTTCCTCTCGTCCTATCACTAGTTACTTGATAGAAAAGACCAGCCCCCACCTCACCACAGCCCCCTCTCAGGTAGCTGTAGGGAGCG
>JANZLQ010000100.1:37588877-37628193 GCA_026212715.1 Elanus axillaris | reverse complement strand
TATTTGTATCGATGCACAACGCAATAAAGCGAGACCTGTTGATGACCACCTGGTGTCCTTGTCTCCCTTTGCCGACAGCCCGGAGAGTGCCAGGTGCCCTCAAAGTGAGAAGACTCTCTCCCTGTGTGCTTTGAACAAGGTATCTGTCCGTTTCATTTGATCCGATCAGAAGTTGATGGCTTTGCTTCTTACATGAGAATAGACTGTGAACAACTGTCTCCTCCTCCCCTTCTCCATACCACGAACAACAAAGCTACCCCAAAAGTCTTAACAGAAATGATGACAGAAAACTACCTGGGGAGATGGTCAGAGCAAGGCCAGTGAGGAAAGGAGGCTGCACATCCCATTATCTTCCTTCATTTTGCACAGCTGCAGACAAAAAGGGGTCTCCAAAAGCTACCTGTGATGTGTTTTTCTCACTCTCCCCCCACATTTAAGCTACTTTCATTCCCTTCACAATTTCACCCCTACCTCGCTGGTGGCATAAACTCTGGGTCAGAGAAGAGTTTTCCCTGCTAAGACTCCTGCACAGGACACTGGATGAACCACCGGATCGAAGGTGTCCCATGGGACAGGGCTCTGGCAGAGTGGGGTGATCTTCCTCGTGTTTTCTTTTACCTAACCTAGAGAGTTAGGTTTTCTGAAATAGGGCTGTATGGGGTTATTCAAACCCTGGGGGTAAGGACAGCGTGTAGACCACCATTACCCTTCTGCATCAGGGCTGACAACTCTCTAAACGTCCTCTCAGAGAAATGTTTAAAAGGATTTAAAATAGGTGAGTTTGGCTGTTTAAAAACCGGTTTAAAAATATAAATTGAGTTGTTCCAGTGTTTGACTTATTTTAATAGTTGCAGTTACTGAAACAAAACTGGTTTTCATATTGCTTTAATCACAGTATCACTATATTACTTTGTAAGAATTGCAGTTTTGAAAAAGATGAGCTGATGGGTGTATGTGTGAGCACAGAAAGGGAAAGCAGGTTTTTGCTTTTGGTTCATTAGTCCAAGTCAAGTTCATTTCAGAAGTTTACATGTGAAAGAGGAAGGGATGGAAAGACGGCCGCTATGGCAAACGCTTCTGATCTGTATCCATTCCCTCCTTCCCGCACAAAGAATGCGACAGTAGCTGCTTAAAAAGAAATGCCTTGTTTCTCACGGCATCATGCTGACACTCTGCTCAGCCAGAGAAGCCTCACCTGAAAAAGGAGAAAGTATTTTTTGAACACAGGAAGACTATTTTACCCTGTTTGAAGCATCTTCCCTCCCATCAGGCCCACTGACATTTATGTCGGTCCCCAAAGGGATGAAAGTGGCTGGGCAGACCACTGTCTCTGCAACCAGATCAAATTACACTAGTAACAGGGATTAGACTATGGGAAAGTAGAATAATATAAAATTACAGTAATTCCTCTTATAGCCTAATAATTATGATAGTAATAGGAACAGGGACATCTGCCATACTTCTTTTATGTAGGGCACTGTTATTAAACACCAGTGTTATTTGTACAATATACTTAATCAAATACAAACCACATGGTTCAAAGAGCACCTCACACTCCTTAAGATAAACATGAATTTCATCCATAAAATACATATCAGTCTTTAAATTCAGTATCCCAAACCAAAGATTCAGTAAATTATATCAGTGGCTTTACAGTATATTCATTTTCATTTCCTTTACTAGTCTACGAAAATGGTGAGAACAGCAATTTAAATTCATTAAGCAGTTTCAGTAAAAGCTTTTGAATTAGTAGGTATAATGATTGATTTGCTCAGCTCATAGGTTTGACCTGCTCATGGTTTCTGACAGAGCCAAGCACTGCTGCTAAATCCTCTTTTACCCTTAGATCTCAACATTACCTTGATGCAAAATGCAGCCATGAAGGTGATGAGAAGTGAGACTCTTTACCTGCATCCACCTGAATTGTGAAGACTTATCATTACCACCCAAGACAAGATCGTGGTGGCAGCCATCTCCTTGGAGCTCCTGGTACAGGAGGGCACCAGAATTTGTAGGCAGAGATGCTAAAGGGTGTACGTCAGCTGCCTGATCTGTCCCTTCAGTAAGCCAATACCAAACACATTCCCTCACTGCCTTACTTCCCTAACTTCTGTGACTATATGTTTGATTTGTTACCCAACTTTTTATAGTTTCCTGGTTCTACAAGAAGACAACACCTGATATTTTCCTCAGGGAAGGTGGAGATCAAAAGTGGTTGCAATGGCTGCTATTTTTCCAACCCGTCCCTCTTTCAGCTGAGAATTTCTGTTGCTGTCACTAATGCAACGTGTCCCTTTCTTGGGTTTGAGTTGTATCTGATCCTTTGATACAGTCCTCCCACTGGGATTTATAACATATTTAAGATAACAGGTAAATAATGGGATCCAATGGAATGCTACAATAGATTTTCACAAAGAGAAACTATCTCAGGTCATGGTCAGGTTTCAGTAGATCCAAACGCCCATCAAAGAACCTGAATTTGCACAGCACTGCTAAATTTGGCAATATTTGGATAGCATATAAAACTGCAGAATCACAGAAATGTTTAGCCTGGAAAGGGCCTCTGGAGGCCATCTTGTCCAACCCCCAATTCAAAGCAGGGTTATCTTCAAAGTTTGGCCAAGCGGCCCAGAGTCTTAGCTATTCTTGTAATGCAGAATCCTGCATTTTTTTTTTCTAAACAAACTGCAAAAACTTCTAGTAGATAAAAATTTGACATGCTAGCTTTAGATGGGTTTGGATTCATTACTGATTGGTAAATATATTAGTTCTCAGGAACTCAGAAACGTGTTTCTTGTGCCTCATGAACCCCTGCAATGCAACTGTCCTGGCCCAGAACCCCCAGCACCCAAATTCAGCCTGATACAGTAGAGAAGAGTAAAAAGATCAAAAGGAGAAATGAAGCACAAATTCCATAGTTGAAAGGGGAAAAATGAAAGGACTACTTTGTTAGACATGCAAACAATTCATTGACTATGTAAACATTGGTAGTCTTCTCTCATGGTTTTGCAAGCCAGATGGGAGAAGTGGTCAGTCAGAGGGATGGAAGTAAGTAAGGGAGGTGGCTTGGTAAACAGGTTGGGTAGCTGTTGCATACCCAGAGTGATGAAAGAAAAGCAAAACCAGATTTAAAACATTGAAAACTCAATAAAAGTTGTTAATAATTGAATGGAAAAGGACAACATGTGAGACAACTCTAAAGATTACGTCTGAGGCAAGCCAGGGTGGCTGGTCCACACAGGCCCCAAGAAGTTGCAATGGCAAGCATCGCCTCATGGCCATTCTGCTCAAGGACTGGCATTCACTACATGGAGCCCAACAGCTCAGTTCCTCTGTCCCTGGATAAAAAGAAAACAAGTGTGGTGGATTGATCTTAGCTGGCTGCAAGATGTCTACCCAGCTCCTCTCTCATTCCTCCTCCTCAGCAGGACAGGAGGAAAAAAATAAGGTGAAAAAGCTCATGGGTTGAGATAAGGACAGGGACATCACTTATTGTCACAGGGAAAACTCAACCTGGAGAAAAAAATAGTTTCATTTATTGCCAATTAAAATAGATTTGGATAGTGAGAAACACAGACAAATTAAAATGACACCTCCCCAACTCCCTGTTTTCCCAGGCTTAAATTCACTCCTTCATTCCTGAGTCTGGAACCTCCCCCCTTCCTGAGCAGTGCAGGGGGAATAAGGGGAATGGGGTGCTGCGGTCAGTCCATAGCAGTTTGCCACTGCTGCTCTGTCCTCCTCGCTCTTTTCCTCTGCTCCAATGTGGGTCCTTCCCACGGGCTGCCGTCATTCAGGTTAAACCTGCTCCAGTGTGAGCTCTCCATGGCCACAGCTCCTTCAGGAATGTCCCCTTGCTCCAGCACAGGGCCCTTCATGGGCTATGGGGCAACTTCAGCTCCAGCACCTAGAGCACCTCCTCCCCTTTCGTCTTCTCCAACCTTGGTGTTCACAAGGCTGTTCCTCAATCCTTCCCCCTGCCCTGAGTCCTCATTCCCTGCATGGCATTTTGCTCTTAAGTATATTTTCCCAGAGGTACCATCAGCGTGGCTGAGCTGTGCCCTGAGGTGGGGCTGCTGCAGAGCTGGCTGGAACACGCCAAAGTGCCAGAGACACTGGGTCAGACATCAAGATGGTAGCTGGTGCACAATGAAACCATCCCTTCCATTTACCGTACTGGATTACATTTGTTTCATTTGGTCACTGGATGGTCCCTGATACTGCAGAAAAAAATCCAAAGAGCCAGTAGCAAAATGGTACTCTGGTATTGACATGGTTTTTGCACAAAATGACCTTTCTTTCCACCAGGTAGGCTGTCTGATGGGGTGGAGGGGTTGTTTGTTGAGTCTTGGTTCATTTTGCCAGAACTGGAACTTGATGAGGGTGTGTTAAAACAATAGCTTCAGTTTGGATCCACACTTACTTCAAAAGTCAACTATGCGATGCAATGTTTGTCTTTTGGGTGGGAGAAAGAATGCAAGTTGTTCACACTTTTTTATTAATTATTATTCTTGATCAGTTCCCACTAACTCTTTTAAATTCAACTGATACTGTAATTTCTATTGCAGCATCAACGGTGCTTCCCTAGCATGGGACACAGCAAGGGCCAGAAAGCAGGTACCAATCACTCACTCCAAGCTGAGACAGCCCCCATGGCTCAGACCTTCCCCTGATCCCTCTCCTCTCTCCCCATCTGTTCACTTTCCTTGCACCTCTGTCCAAAGCTTTGTTTACACAGGTGTTACTAAAGCAAATTGCAAGGCTTGAATGGTTTTGTTGCATAATGAAATCAAGATTTATGATTAAGCTATGTTTGCTTGGAACGGCGAAGATTAATTCAGTCAGCAGCTGGAGACAGCCATCCAGCCTGGCCATGGGAATATTGGCTTCTCTTCTCGCAGAGGCCTCCTGCCACCCCTCTGCTGCACTTGCTTCCAGTAATGGTCATTTCTCAGTAGCTGTTAAGGAACAGATGTGTACAAGTAAGGTGGTGCATCTGACAACCTGTAAAAAATAGAATAGGTTGTCAAATTGTCTTACCTTGTAGAAGACCTGCTTGCACTCCTCAGTCCCCAACCTCTCCGGCTGCTTTGTTCAGCCATACAGCCCTTTAGTTCATACTGCACAGATTTCCCCCAGCACCACTTCTGCAAGCTTTTTCTTTAGTTCATCCCTTGTTTTTCATGTTACAGAGTTCTGGCTGTGTTCACTATGGATGTCTGAGAGCCCACACACAGCTAGAACAGAAGTGATTAAAATCTTAGTTGCTTGCCATGCAAGTTGTCCACAGCTGTGGACATCATAAACACTGCAGTTCCCACCACACGGCTACATGGGGGTCTCCTCTGTTCATTCCTCTTATGTACCTTCTTTCTCTTGGCTTGCTGTTCCTTTACTACCCCTTTCCTCTCTGCTCCATTGCTGGCTCCTTCTTCCGCAAGAGGAATGGCATTTAGACCCACACCAGCAGCTCATAGGAGGGCACCGTGCGGGAGAGCAGCAAGTGTTTGGCCAAGACCTGTGCCTGGTGTGTTACAGGTGAGAGTATCCAGGTAAGCAGGTAAGGACAGCTCTTCATGAGAGTCAACAGCTGCACAAGGAAATAACTGTATTGATCTTATGATACTCAGGATCTATGGCACGTTCCTGAACACTAACTGTATCCCTGGCTGCAGTGAATACTTCTGAAAAATGGGGAGGAAAAAAAAGCTCATCACAAATTCAGGTCAAATTCAGCAAACAATTTCATTTAAGCAAAATGCTAAAGTGTAAAAACTTCTGTTCTATACCAGTCGTAATGAAATGTTTCAAATAAAGTTGTTGGAAATTAACCCAATCCATTTTTTAAAGCCTGAGGAACCTGAGAGCAAAACTACACTGTTCCTTTGAGGCAGTGTAAGACTGCAACTGAAAAATTTATTATTCACCAGCTCGGCTATTATTGAACTGCTTGCCCATGACTGGAAGAGATGCTGAACCATTGAGGAAGAGAGGGGACTTGGGATTATCTGGGAAAGGTTCTAGGCAGATGGCAATGAAAGGCACGAAACTTGTGCCTAGTCTCTGTTTTGTGTTCCTGTTGGTTGCCCCTCATCTGCTTCCAGCTCCCTTCCCTCTCCTAGACCTCCACTGACTCCAACCCATCCCAGCTAATGAACACCAACCTCTTCTTCACGGCCAAGTGAGGTACACAAGCTCGTTACCACATTTGAATGCAACAAGATCTGTTTACCAAAGGTCTGTATGAGATAACAGAAACCAAACACTTCTACCTTACAATGAAGGGACAGCTTGCAGAGCAGGAACTGTTTGATTGCCGTTTACTTCCTAGTAACAAACACCCCAATGTGTTATACAGCGTGTCACAGCACGAGTTACTCCTTATACGAACATACACTCTTCATTCCTTAAATCAACACAATCAGACCTGCAGCTGGTAAAGGCAGATAAAGGCTCAATGGCAAAGGAAAAATAAATGAAAAATATAATCTCAGAGAATATCCTTGTCAGCGTGAAATCTCAGCGCCCAAGGTTTACATAACAGTTATTGGAACAGGGACGATAACGAGACCTAGAGCAGGGATGGGGACTGAGGCTTGCACACTTCTAAGCAGCCTTTAGCCACTGCTAAAACGCTGCTCCTTGCCCTGTGATTCTTTGTGTCTGGCACCATGCACGTAGAAGCATGGATAAGTCTCCTACCCTGGCCAACTGATAGTCAAGTGTTTAGATTGGTTTTCTGGGATGAGATAGACAGATTCGACCCCCTCTCACCTTGGGCACTTCCTTGCTGAAGAGACTTAACTCTTAAGCCATTTTAAGATGGGAACCACCCATGCTCAAGAAGAAAATGGCTTCTACTTTCCCATCTGTAAGTAGCCTCATCCAGTCATAGCGCACAGGGCACCCACCACTTCAGATCTTTTAGGCAGGTACTAAATATCTGAGTCCTAATAATCAAATTTAAGCACTTCCAAAGTTGGTGGTGACTGATGCCAGCAAGAGATGGGGAAGGGCAGTTCAGCTTCCATCTGGCCAAGATCTCCCTTGAATCTTGCCTTAAGCTTGTTAAACAAACTTGATCTAATACCCAACAGAACAGCAGAAGTTGAAAAAGGCAAGCAGTGGCTTGCAGAAGGAGGATGGGTCTGAAACAATCTTATTGTTTGCTGAACACAGAAAGGAAAATAATTAGTAAAATGATCCACTAAACCACAACCCCATAAAATTTCACTGAAAAGTAAAAATGTTACCATAAACCTAAGGGTAGCCAGAAGCACCTGGCAGCTATCACAGCTTGAAAGTTTACATTTTCTTGCAACCAAGAACTTCAAAACCAATGTTGGTGCTGAAGTTCACAATCTGTCATGAATTGCTTCACCCCCCAAATTTAAATAAAGTTTAACACTGCTTTTACACAAATATTGACAATGTTCCTACATCATTTATGCAGTGGGAGAGCAACTAACAATGCTACATATTATCAACGCATACTTTTGCCTGTACAGTTTGGCCAACTTCCTAAACAATCCATCCCACCTAGTTTTGAAGTTAGGGCAACAGTTTCATGAATTCAGCTGGGCTGCTCACTGCTACCTCTAAACTTAGCAGTTATGACTCCCTTTCCCTATATGACTTGTAATTGCATCAAATACTTCTGCCATCCTGACAAAATAAATAAGCCCACAGTCAGATGAAAAGTCAAAGCCAAGGGCATTTCTATTAAAAGGAGAGAGGCTGTGCCCATAAAGACATTTAAAAGAAAAAAAGGAAACCACAAAAACATGCTTCATGAGGGGAACAACTGACTGACCAGCACAAAGACGTGACTGAATTCTGCAGTTGTGTCCTTCTTCATTACTGCAACCTGTTTTCCAAAATACGGCATAGCACTTGCCAGGTGTTCCCCAGCCTCCTGAGTACTTGGAGCAATATTTGGAGGCAAGTTTTACTTCCAACAGCACAATGCCAGCAATTCAGATATTTAAGGCTCCACCCTGGGAGTCTCCCACTCAGAGAAGCCCAAGCACTTATCAAAGCCATGAATGACCAACAGCACCCAAATACAGGTCCTGGCTCTGAAGGACCAGACCCCGGCCACGGCTCCAGCCTGGCACCGATGCTCTTGGCGGAGACAGCCCCAGCTCTCCTTACGCCTGCACTGCCCTTCTATGGGACGTTTGGGATCAGACCAAGGCGCTTTTTCTCTGCCTCGGGTTTCTGTGCCACTTCCCATTCCTTGTTCTTCTGAGTTGCTACACAGTGTCTGGGAATAATTTTCTGTGGCCTTTGTTTTAATTAAATTTATCATATTTCTTTGCTGAAGCAGAGTCTCCTGGAAGAACAATTTCCCTGCTGTAACTGAGGGCTGGCAAGGGCCTGATTCAGAAACAGAAAATCCCCTAAAGCAGATCCCGACCCAATTCCCTGCAGGGAAGCAGCTATAAGAATTGCAAACACCATTTTATAAAAAATATGCAGGCAGCATATCACAATAATGAGGTGCCAGGCAAAATTCAGAGACAAAAGTCCTCCCAGAAAACCATGTTTCTTACCAACACCCAGCCCTGCCTGACCCTCCGAATAGGACTTTGAGTCCCAAGGGAGCTCCAGGGTGGTGCCACCCCACTCGTTGCACCATCTCTCTGCCCAGTATCACCTTGATCTGCCTCACTTTCAACGACACTTGCAACAACAGGACACCTTCGCCAAGTTCCCATTCAAGATGTAGCGCAGAATGGCTCAAACAACACAAAAAGGAAAAAAAAAAGTCATAATATGATGCATTTTTGTAAATACAAATCTGTCTGACTCCTGCAAAGCTCACCCCAGACTGGACGTCTTATTGCCTTTCTGAGCAACGGTCACTTCCATATAAGTACCTGTATACGCTTGACTTGGACATCAGTTCATCTTAGAAAGACTGTATGGACCCTTCTGAGTTCTTATTGCCTGGGACAAATGCAGGCAAAGAAAACAGACTTAAGAAAATGAATTGCCATAAAACAAATTTTAATGTAGGCATCCTGATATCCAGAAGCTAACCTTGGTGTTTGGTAGGTTGCTTGACTTGTTTTCCTGTAATAAGTGCAAATTTTGAGTTTTAGTAGTAGTAGTAGCATAGTTAACATAACATGTGGATGTAGCTTTGACCAAAGGGGTTTGCACAGGCAATTATCGTATCTGAATGTAATAATTACGGGTTGATTCTATATAACAGGATTTACAATTACATAAAATAAGTGGTTAATAGCATGTTATAGTTATTTGATGGTTATATAAAAGTTACATAAAGATTTCCCTACAGCAAAATCTGGATACAGTGACATCTGGATCAAGACAGATAAAATAAATAACCCTTTCAATTTTAGCAATAAAGTTTTAGTGCTTGATTTCCGTTTAAGCAAATCTACCATTTCTGTGATAAAGATGAGAAAGTAAATGTTGCCTTGTTCAATCTTTAGTTTATCTGATGGCCAACAACTGTGTGGTATAGCTGCAGCTGCAGGGGAAATCCCGTTATGTATAAAGATTTTCTAATATGGGAGACTCTGTGATGTTCTAACTTGTGAGGGAAACAGCTGAAGAAAAAGTGAGTCAGAGCTACAAGAGACCAGTTCAATCAGCTCAGCCTGCAGAAGTACCCAAAGGCAGACAGACTACCAAGAAAGAAAACTATCCCACCAGAAAACATGTTATTTGCAGCAATATGGATAGTATATTTATATATATATATATCGTAGTACACTGTATGTAATTTAATATGGCAGGTATGTAGAACTGAGCAGTAACCGTAAGATTCTTTGATAATGTTTTACTGCTGAGATAGTGTGAATAATGAGAAATGAGACACAAAGGCCTCCCTGTTCTCATGAAATCACACATTAAATTGCAATATCTCTTCTTGAAAATGGATTAATAATTTACCAAAAAAAACCTGTAAATCATATTATGCATTCATCAACTTATTACTACATATCCATATTGGATCAAAACCATACCACTAAATATTTAACATAAACAAGATAATTCTAGTTGGATGGTGCTAACGATCAGTGGACATGGTGCCACAGATACATGGGGTACACGAGCGCTGTGAGCCAGCACAGCAGCTCCTGGAGAGGGGAACCGGGTGCCAAAACTGGGCTGGAATTTCAAACCCGTACAGACTGAAGCCAGAGTTAAGGAATAAACATTATCCTATATAAAATCACTCCACAATAGACACAGACAAATGAACTTTCTGTCTCTCCTGAGTTGCTAGAAGGGGCAGCTGGACCATTGTGTGTGGCTGCACTTTATCCATATGTCTGCAAGTGATGCCCTCTGGCCAGGCACTTCAAAAAGGATTTGAATCAACTAAAAAGAGCCCAGTAATGAAGACAGGTATAGAAAATGTGACCTGAGATAGAGAGATTAAAATAATTGCTGAGGACAATGGTCCTCTGTCTTCAGAAGAGAAAAGCCCAAAAGGGGAATGTGATAGCAGTCTTCAAATACACAATAAGCTGCTGAAAAGGGAAGCAGGCAACATGTGATGTCCATGCTTGTAGCAGACAGGGTAAGTAGTAAAGCTTTTCAGTAACAACCTGAAACATTATTCACTGTGGAACCTCCGACAGGATTGACTGAAGTGCAAATGACTGGACTGTGCACAGATGATGCACCAGCGCTCCAGCCACGTATGCCATGAAGATACTGCGTGAGGTTGGAGGAGCATCCCTAGTGACTTGTCGTCCTGAAGCTGTTCTGCTGTACAGCAAGGACCGAGTGGGTGACATGAGGCTCCAAATGAGATGGAATAGCAAGGTGTTTAAAGCTGCTCCCACTTCCTATCTTGAGCTGTAGCATCTAGCATTTCTAGTAACAAATCAAATGAAACTATGAACATCTGTGGCATGGGATTTAATTTGATCTTACTCTGTTCCAGCAGGACAGAAACAGTGTTAAGCAGAGAGCTTTAGTACACTAGCTTTTAAATAAAAAAAGAAAATTAAAAAAATTAGTCTGTTCTTCAGGCAATAAAGCAAGTCGAGCAAAGGAAGCCCTTGCACGTGGCAGCAAGATTTGCCGTGGCCCTCAGCGCTTGCAGGGAGTCATTGCACAGGCTGGAACCGATCCCAATAGAGCTCTTCCTTCTGCACAGCACTCCTGCCTTCTCTTGGGGGGTGCTTTTTCATTAAACGTACCAAAAAAACCACCTAGCAGAGGATAAATAAAAGCAAAACTAATGGATTGTAAGAAAGAAGTAAGATGTTTCATAGCTTCAGTATACTACTATCCTTTACATAAGTCTGTATATGCGCTGGTAACATTTACGTGGTTGTAAACCCCTTTCTGTTACATCAATGAAATACTCCTCTCCCGCTAACCATGCTGGTGAAATGCAGCATTCTTTTGCCAACTCTTCTTCAAAAGGAAGGTTTTCCTTCAAGGTCCCAGCCTGCAGTTCAAACAAGACATATCCTTCTCAACCGCAGATGACGACTAACCCCACTGCGGACTTTCGCAAGCCCCATCTCATTAGCGGGAGGAGCAACGCTGCGATCGTGCTGCCACAACTGCATTCAAATTGCACTTGAGCTCTCAGCCTCCCGTGGTCTCAGTGGTACCCTTCTTTTTAAGCAAGATACTGTCTCTGATTATGTTTTCTGATTCAGATGTGAGCAAATATACTCTTATTCTTCAGTTAATTAGAGGCCTACTTTATTACAGGTTTGTTTTGCACTAGAGAGTGACAGCTTGAGCTTCTTTTCTATGATATTTGCCTGACTCACAGGTTTGGTTATTTTTTTTTTCCTAAGAGCAAAGCTGTACAGCATTTTAAACCAGTCACAGTATCCTGAAACTTTCTAGTTTTCCAATCCAGACTGTCAATTCTCCCTCCTTGCCAGACACATGACCTCACCCCAGATGCAGACAAAATCTACCCTTTCCTTGCCAGACCTGCCCAGTTCCTCAGAAAATTGGAATCAACTCCGTTACAAGAACAACCTTCAGGTCTTCTTTCCGAACAGACACAAAGTTCAGACTTCCATGGGCATCTGCTTTTCCCCTTGCATCACCCTCCTCCTGGGAGAGGGCACTGCCGCTCAGCCCCGCTGTACACAGCACCAGCTCCAACCCCTTGGTCATCACAGTGAAACACCCCTTGGGACAAGGCCTGTGCAGCTTCCACAGAGGATGGTGTTGAGTTTTTAGCTTTAATTCGCCCCCTCGTGGACTTACCTGACCAGAGGTTCTTTAAAATACCTATTTATGTGTAGGACCCCTGCTGTAGGGTCCTCTCTCAGCTTTTGGGGAGCTTTGGGAAATAGGGGCAGACACAGCAAGACCCTACAGCTACTTCAGGGACAGAGCTTAAATCACAGCTTTCTCAATCAGTAACACCTTGTATTTTCCTCTGCAGAGGAGTGATCTGCACCAGCACCTCCATTCCGGAGGGGAAAGGAAGGCTACGCTTCTGCTGGAAGCTGCCCTAAGCCATGAACGGGAGACAGAAGGAACGCGACAACCCCACGTGTGCCGTCTGCCCCAAAACCTCAACAGGGGCAAACAGGTGGGTGCAGAGCTTTGCTTCTTCTGCGAGTGCTGCAAGAGAGTCATCAGCTGGAAAAGATCTGAGTTTGCAAGGTTACCTTGGAGTTCAAAAGAAGATGGGGTGAATTAATCCTCAGTAATGGTGGTTAAGCTCTGCACGCTATGGGGCTTCAAATGAAAGCGAGGGAGCACATAAAAATGCAAACTGCAGGATCGGATTTCAGTGCTGTGATAAGCCTGTTTGGTTTAAGAGCAGTTGAAAGTATAAACCTAAGAAAAAAATAGTGAACGTGAATTAAAATTATGAAAGAAATGGGAGACTGGTCTCGTTTTATTAGTAAGATGGACCAACTGCTTTAATTATTCAGGGAAGGTAGTTTCATGTATTTGTACATGAGTCTTTGAATAGAAAATCCTTTCTGTACTTAAAAAATATTAAGTGACATGGTTTTCCATAACCACTCTTCATCTCAACGCACTTCAAAAAATTTTCTGGTTTTCAGAGTCATTCAAGGGAAGTTGCTGCGTGGAAGAGCCAGACCATTTGAGCCATGTCTATGCAATGAGTCCAGCAACAACAGGTACAGATAAACCAAGCAGCAGCTCCCATTGCACGGTGCTCTAACGCCATAGACTGAGGCAGACATGTTCCCTTCTTGATGCATCAATAGCTTTGTACCCACACCCACTGTAGGATGGTACTTCACATAAGCGGCAGTTTTCTAGCAGGTTCAGGATGTCAGTTAATTGCTACTGCTTACAGTGACAGACACAGAAACCTGATGGAGCATGTACCAGCAGCAATACACTACTGTAACATCATGCATTTCTCTCAGATATTCACACTACAAACTTTCTGAAAATCGCTGTGTGTAAACACTGAACAGAAAAGGAATGGACAGGGAAAAAAAAAATTAATTTTCCTCTCCAGCATGTCATGCAGTATTTCCAAGCTACTAAAGTTCATTCTTTACCAAATTCAGTAAATTTGACTCCCATGCTTTAACTGTGACTCATTGTCTAATAAATTCCTAATTATTATCCACTTCCTCAGAGAGTTTATGGGGACAGATACTGCAGTACCATGACCACTAAATATAACCATGAAAATTGGAGGAAAACTTCCCAGAAAATGCATAGATTAAATTGATGAGCTGCTCTGGTAGCTTCCTTCCTCACTTTCTCTGACAAATTACATACGCACTGGTTTTAGCAGTGATTTCGTGCAATAAGTAACACTTAACAAATCAATGTATCGCATATATACAGAGTAACAGTACAAATTGCCTAAACTGGCTGAAATCCTGGAGCCCAGTAGGTCCAGCCCTGACTTCCCAGCATCTCTCACAAGAGAATGGAGTTTGGGGTTGAGGAGAACAGAATAGATGGTGTGTGTCAGACATCTGTACGGCACAGCCGGACGCACAGTGCAGGATGTACAGATGCACAGCTTACGTGCACTAAGGATGTACAATCAGCAAAGCTGCCTGCTACACATTTCTATACAGTCAAGAATGACAACGGCCTTCACACTATGAGTGATGCTACCAACCCCTTCACCTCCAGATAACTTTATCAGATGCTGGTCTAATTTTGCGGTCTGGATGGGAGGTTGCTGAGCTGAGGTTTGCATCTTGAAGTCGAGGATAGAGCAAGGTGAAGCAGACCTTTAGCCATCACTTCTCTGCCTGCCTCCTTCCTGTCTCTTCAGGACGTTTCTGCCTCTCAGTGTGAAGCAAGTCTCACAGCAGCTCGCTGACATTGAACTTCGAAGTCTGACTTAATGTCAGCCCAGGGTGTGATTTTGGTTTCCTTTCGCTGCAGGCATCAGCAGTACTATAACGGGGAGGGAGTCAGAGCAAAGGTAGGGGGGAAACTGAGTAAAGGATGTCAAGTCACATCCATGTTTTCTGGGTGGAAGAGGAAACAGTGAGAAGTAATACAGGAATAATCTCAAATATAATTCAATCAAGGACATCCCCGGAACCTCACCAGTGATCTACCATCGCATGCAAATAAATACTCAGTGGCACTCATCATTCACTGCTCTGGATGGGTGACTGCCAACTTCTTGATCACCACTATTTCTCCTGGATATCTGCAACTCCGGTTTTAATCACTTCTACAGTATTTTTCGGATATACAATAAGAACATGCATATGATCTAATGCCCTACTAGATGTCTGTCTCACTGTAATTTGGACAGATGTGGTTTTAAAAACACCCTCAGCTTCCTTAACATGAACACAAGAGTTATGGGGAGTGATGGGGAGGAGGGGGAGAAAAAAAAAAGTGTCCTCTGGTATTGAAACCACAGGACCTTACTGCTTGGCATATAAGCCACAGAAACCAGACAATTGTTAGTCATGATCATTTCTTTTACAGCTCAAGACATTTCCCTCATGGAATAAGTGAACTAGCTTTTCAAAACTACCTCTGAGTGTAGCCACATGTAGCCATCTACTCAGCACCACATATGCAGCAACTCCAGTTTCCATTTCAGACATTCCAAAATACTGAAAATCAAGCCAGAATTTCCCTGATTTAGCGTCCAACACTTGCTCAAATTTCCAGGAAACTGATATTTATACAGGCTGTGCCAAAGCTATTCTGTACAAAGTATTTTCAATTGCACTTTGGAAAAGAACTGAGTGTTGAAGCAACAAACAATAAAACCCATTCCAAATCTATAACCCAGTAATACATAAAAAATACATGCTAACTAACTGTGTTAAAGACAAACTTTGCTTCCGTATCTCTGCTTATCAGTAATCTTATTTTAAATACATAAACATGTAGAGACAATTTTGATTGTAAGAAACCATCTGGGTAGCTGCAAACATGGTTGGATACTAGAAGAGCAAATTCTAAACGTTCTTCAGGATATGCATGTGGTTATGGATATCTGATGCAATAAAAATTAATTATAAATAAAAAAAGATAAATCAGAAAATCATTTTCAAATACATGATGGAAAATGACTGGCTGCAGTAAAAGACTATCGTGCATCCCACTAGATGGAGCTACGGGCTAGAAATCTGGTCAAATATTTCACTAATCCCAGTGGTGCAGGAAAACCACTGAAGAGCAGTCAAGTTCATTTGCCTCTTTCCTAATGCACGCGCAAAACCTGAGCCATCGTCCTGACGCATTTATGCCTCACAGTAGTACCTACGTGAAGCACAGGCATAAAGATGTGCTGTGCTAGCTGTCGTTGCAAGGACATCATCAGTGAGCTCAAAGGAGCTAGCTAGAAACCAAGCAAAAATATTAATGGCTTAGCATATTAAGAGACCACAATAACAAACAACAGGAACAAAGAGAATCAACCAGCTCTGTAAATTATGCAACCACTTGTTTTGAAATAAAAAGGCAGATGAAAAATAACTTCTGTCTTAAACATAATTTCCTGGCTTTGGGACTTTAGCTTTATTTTTGCTAGTTGGGTGCAGTAGCAGAGAAGGTAGGTGATTTTTTCATTTTTGCTGAGAGCTGTATGTCACCCCACTATGTACTACACAGGGGATGTTCTGCAAAATACAATACCACTTCAACAGGAAGCCGAAACATTTATCAACATCAGTAAGATGAACTTGCAATGCAAATATACTACAAAGCAACTCAGCAAGATCATTCTACTTTCCATCTTTCATGCTAAAAAGTATTGCAGACCTTCAGCACTTGGCAGCACAGTATCTTGGCAGATACTCAGACATGGGTGATTTACCACAGTGACAGAGCAAGTAAATCAGTAATGAGGTGTTCAGTCATGTCAAGGGTCAGTACATTGTATGCCTGTATAAATTTATAGTGATCCAGGGGAGTAAGGGCAGGCACTGGCGCTTGGGGATACAGAGGCTCCCCAAATTGGGACAAACTGGCTGAAACAGAACTGAAATACAGGTGGAGGGAGAAAGAACACTGTCAGGGATCCAGGTCTGGAGGATTTCTTGCTGTTAATTGTGTGGAATAATAAACTGCCAGCCACCCAGCTGAAGAGTTTTACTGAGAAGCAGTTTCCAAAAGAAGAGCGTGTTTAGGAATGACAGTCACCAAAAGTTGTCTATAGCCCTTGCATTTATTCTCCGTGATACATAGTTCAACAGAGGAAAGGAAAGGCTGCGTAGCCTGTTCTTTACCCAATGAGTAATTTACACTGTAATTAAATTTAGTTGATCTCCTTCACAGTAAGACAATCCCATTCACTACCCAAGCTTGAAGAGCATCCATAAACACATGCATAAAGGTTAGTCTCTATGTTAGAGGAATGCCCAATATCCTACTCAAAACCAGGTCCTACCATACACACACCGGCACTCAAGATTATGAATAGAACAGCCTGTTTGAAAGAGCTTAAGGCCAGATCTACAACGGTTACAAACATCCCGATACCTGAACTAGAAAGGTATAGGATCTGTGATCCACAATATAACCGTTTCTATAGTGGGCAAACAGATTCCAGGCATTGGTGAAGTTGTAATTAAAAGAATAAGGATAATGTATTAACATCTGGAAGACAGGCAATCTGCGATAGCCAGTATGACAAATTCGAGCCAGCCATGCTAAGAAAAACAGATGCACAAGAACGCAAATACAAGCACATACTGAAAATGAAGTGTTTTGGTTTATGATGATAAAAAGGAGACCATCAGGACATCCTTTCAGGCAGATGTGCTGTTCAAAGAAAAACACTCCACAGGGGGAAGTAAAATGAATCACTCACAAGAAGTACTGTTGAATTCTTTTAATAACACTAGGAAAATATCATAGTATTAAAATCCTGCACGGGATCCTCAGAAGGTTATTTTGGTTGGGATTTCTTTGTGTTTATAAACCGAACTTTTTTTCCCCCAATTGTGTTTTCTTTTAAACCAACTACTCCTTTACAATGGTATTTCCAGTTAAAACACAGCTAACCTATAAATACCTGAATACCACAACACACACTGTGTGCGTGGGTTTTGTTTAAATCTTAGCGGAAATAATGGTAAATCTATTCAACACAGGGAAGCAAACGTCCATTTGTTAAGCAGGGAATGTAACAGCCAGTAAAGAATACATAGCATACATAATACAGAAGGAAAAAAATTATCATCTGGAGTATGTGAAATTACACTGATTTTGCACCTTAAACCTATTAGAAGTTACTCTGTTGGCCAATACTAATCCACTGAACAAGCAGAATGTTGGTCAGAAGTCTAAAGTTTCCTGTACCAGCACAGAGAGGATATAAGCAGTCCAATGCTGTTAAAAGAAAACATGAAATCCAGCTCATGTTTCTGGTTAGGGATCGATTTCTTCAGGAACTACTGTTAACATAACATCTTCGTTGCCCCTGCGTACAACCATGTTCAACGTACTGTCCTTTTTAATAATGTCACTGACATCACTGGCTGAACTTATCGACTGTCCATTGATGCTTATAATCACATCATTGTCCTTCAGGCCACCACTGAAAATACAAAGCAGCAATGTATTATTATAATTGCCATTTTACTGTCTTTACAACATTGTTAAAAAAAAAAAAAAAGATTGCTGGATTTTTCCTATTTCCCACCCAACAGCAGTTGCACAGAGACACAGAGGGCATGGAAAAAGCAATCAGAATTTATAAGGCGATGAAGATTACAATACAATGCAGAAACCTCAGAAATCGAATGGAGGTACAGGCTTGATGAATCCCATATTTCACTGCCTTCAAAGGAATTCACTATTGCAAATAGCGCAGTAATTCTGCAATAAGGATCCTAGATGCTGATTCAGTAGAAGAGATAGAGGCATATTTTTATTTTAAAATAACTGCAACAAGGTACTTGGTTTTAGAAGGAAATTTTCTAAGCTTTTATTCATGTATACATAGCAAAGCAATTTGAGTGGCACTTTGTGTTAATGCATGAGGAATTTTGGTCCAGGATCCAGTTCTCCATACACAGGTTACTGACAGCCACTTCACCTCACCTTCATGCTTTAAACCTGAGCAGAGTAACACACACAGCGATCTAGCCCAGTCACCAAAAACGCATGCCTGCCCTTCCTCTCGTCCACCTGCCTGTAGCCCCCAGAATCCCTTCTCCTGACCTCAGCACAGTACACAGACCGAAACCAAAACCATCCTGACAGGGCAGAACCCGAGGCAGCACAGCAAGGCTCCCCTGCCCGGGACTGCGGGTCTCTCCCCAAGCTGGCTGAGACTGCTGCTGGGACCAAGAAACGGGGTGGTGAGGGATACCATCAACCACAACAACTTGCCTGGTCTTGCACAACGATCTGGCTCCAAGTTATGGAAATATTAACCAAGTAACCAGATCAGACATGATTCAGCCCTTCAGCATAATCCTTCTTCACAAAACCACAGAGCAGTCATCGGCCTCTTCCGCCCGCAGAAAACGCCTTACATGAGTGTCTCCTACAAGCAGGATGCCTTGGCCAACGTTTGCAACAAATCTGGTTGCCTACCGAAGGCATGGCTTAAAACATTTCCATGGGAGAAACCATTCCAGATGATCTCGGTCTCTCATGCAGCCCCTCCTCTCAACTCATACCCAGGACAGGTCACTGCAGAACTACTCTGATCCCCTACTAGCATGACTACACAACGCACATTGGAGAGGAAATCAGCGGAAGGGGAAACCCATTGGCAAGGGAACTCGAGCGGGGGAGACACAGCAAACATGGGCTGCATTTTAATTGCCAGGCCAGCCTTCGGATAAAGCATCCTTGTTTGAGTTTGTCTTCAAGTTATGAGGCTACATTGCCTCACATTTCTTCTACCTCTCTAATGCCCCTCTCCTGCTCTCTGCTACTCTCCATACTCCTATAATGATTTTTCTGCACCTTCAAATTGGACCTGCATGCCAAGGCAGTTAAGTCCAGCCCCACACTGGAGCAGCTGCATTATTCCTACACTAATTGCCATTTAAGTTCACGGCACAGACATACACCACTATTCCGCATGAACAGCACTGCCAACAAGAATTACCTACAAAACGCGGCAATAACTTAGCGAGCATGCTAGACAGCTAACACTCTGTATCTTACAGTGGTATCCAGGCTGCAACAAATAGATGTCATCCAACCATCCTTGCAGTCTTCTGAAGAAACAACATATGCTTGCTCCAAGCAGCTTTCTGCCTACGTGCCTTTGGTGCTACATATGCCTCTTTTTTGCCACAAAGATTTACTCTTCTCTTAAATGATCTCTAGTTTCAGAAAATGAATAAAGTTTCCCATTTCCTGCCCTGGATTACTGAGCGGTTTCATATCAAACAAACTCTGAAAGGAAAGTGTCTCCAGCAAGAGCCAGCCAGACCAGTGCCAGTGACCACAGACCAGATGCCATACTTCAGCCAGGCATCTCGTGAAGCATGGCACCAACCAGCAGCTGAACTTCTGAGCAAATACTGAATAATATGAAGAAAAAGATCAGTTGTCCAAAACCAAAAGCTCCTCTCAATAACATGACTCCTCCCAAAGCTCTCACATGGAAGAGTATCTCCTGCCAAGAGAGGATTTCTCCCCCAATTGAGACACGCCAGGAGAGCTGGTGGGTTTGCCCCAACACTGAGGTGCTTGGGCTGAGACTGGCACATCTTCACAAGGTGGATGCAAAGTTTCTCCCTCGGTCTCCTACAGGAGTGATCAGCAAGGCCACAGGGAGCGTGCACAAGCAAACGTCTTTATTCAGCACTGGCACTGGTACAACAGACGTCTTGGAAGCAATTGCTGAGAAAAATTAAAAATGAGTTTTCACGCCCACTGAATCCTTGCCCTTTCAGCTGGGAACGCTGACAGGGCTTCACTGCAATACCCTGATACGTTCACAATATTGCCCATCGGGGACCGGACTAAAACCACAAACCAATTTCCAGCAGACAACCTAATAGCTATCAGATGGTTGTAATTTTGTTAATTTAGCATAATCAAGATAGTTAGTTAAGCAGGGAACATTCTCTATCATTACCCCCTTAAATCAGTGGCAGTGGTTTTGAGAACAAAGTACTTCAACTTACGCTTCAGCTGGTGTTTCTGGAATTACTTCAATAACATAAGCCCCAGAGACAACATCAGGAAAGTCTTTATGGCGATCCTTCAGCTCTCTAGCTTTGCTGGAAAACGAAGAAACAGCAACAAAAATATTTTGACAACATGGGGAAAAAAAAAAAATCATGCATTTTCTCTTAGTTAAATCACTTAACGTTCACTAGTTGAGGTATTGTTTTATACATGTTGATGTGACAATTCACAACTGATTTTAACCCTTACAATTATTTCAAGAATTATTACACTTTTTGCATTCATACAGATTTTTAATGCCTATTTCTGGTAAAGGTAATAATTTCAATAGATACCGAGGATCAGAGTTAAAACACTTCAAAACTTGGCCATTACTTTAGAACTAGCAAGAACCTGAGCACCTAAAAAAAGCCCCTTCTGGTTTCAATGCTTTGTTATTACACCTGTGAGCCTGCACATGGGGAAACTTCTGTTTATTTCTATGGGACGAAGTATCACCTGCTCATGTGTCTTTTCAGGTTTAAGTATGAATAAACAAGTCCACACAAAAGCTTCATTTTACATTAAGTGAATTGTTTAATGAAAATAATTTTATAGAAATGGAAATACGCACGTAGCTGCTGTAATTCTTGAAAACATACGGTCCTGTTTTCTCCTTGACCCACATGACAGCATGGGACAGAAGATAACAACAGTAATAGAGCCCCAGGACAAATTAACAATTGTTAGCTATTCTCTTCTGAAGCATTAAGGAAAAGAAAAAGCCAGGGAGTTGTTTAAAAACTAGCTCATACAAGAGTCTACAGGAGAGTTCAACCATGTAGCAGATGCAGAGAAAAAGGTAGCAAAAACTGGCTGCGAGTTGTCACCAGCACCTACAGAGGCACTCGCTGCTGGTTCAAACCTCCTGGTTCTTTCTGCAGATCATGAGCTTGATCCAAACGCATGCAGTGACCACACTTCGGGAAGATGAGGAACCACTGCTTTTACTTACCTAGGAGTCAGGGACATCATTCGTATGCCAATGTATTTCTTTTTGGTTATAGCTTTTCCTACAAAAAGGAAAACAGGTGTCTATCAATTGCTCTTACCAAAAGAGTCTCAAAGGCTGTTGACTTTCTGGTTTATTACTACTTTCATGTTTTTCTCCTTCAAAGTGGTGAAGTACAGTACCTTTAGCTTGTCTGTCATGGGATTCAGTTAGGAACTTTTTTATTTTATCCGATGGGATAGCAAATGAGATCCCTGCTGTAACTTTTAATGTGTTAATTCCAATGACTTCACCGTCCTGGAGAAGTAAGAAATTGTTATTAGCAACTGTAAATCGGCTCAAAGAAAAATGGATTATTTCTTCCAAGTAATCACAAAGACAAATTCACATAACACACTCTGTAGCTAGTTTTCAATTTTCTAAATGGTCTCTTTAAGTTTAGCTTTTTGAGTCTATTGATAAACTGTTCTACAGTTTTGGAAAACGGATGTGGATATTCATCTTGCCGCTAGCAGAAAAGCGATCAGAATTGGGCAGCTCTCCTGCTTGTAGCAGATGAGCAACATATTCTACAGCCAGTTTTGGTCTGTTTATTTCAGCAGGCACCTCAGCAAGCATGGCAATGACTGGCTCTGAGCAAATATTGCATAATAATATGAAGAAAAATGACAGTTCACCAAAATCAAAAGCTTCTGCTGGTAATGGGACTCCAAAAGAAAGTTTCAGATAAAACATCTCTGCTGTCATCTGATGATGTGAGCAATTCTGAAAGCTCAGCAGCTTCTTTCTCTGATCTATCCCCGATTAAAAACTATCCAGCTACAATTTTTTAAATGGAGGTTACTGGTGCTGAAATTGTACTGCGAGTCAGGTGAAGAAAAAATGCCAAATGTCGAATGCAGAAACTCTGACTAGTTCTTTCTTCCAATTTGTGCCGTCCCTCATTGAGGACCACTGTCCTCTGCTCGATCCCATGTGCCCCCATCTGAGAGCTCCCACACAGCAGCTGGGTTTTGCAACCTGCTTCCGTTGTTCTCTCTTGGGCTTTATCCACAGGTCCTGCAAGGTCAGCTCTGACTGCATCCTACAATATCAGCAAATAAACCCTAATATCCTGATAAATATGTGGGTTTTTCAACCCCCTCACTGTGATTCAAAATAAAGGTGTAGGTAAGGTTTTGAACCATTAACCTGAGTTTCAGTATGCAAAAAAAAAATATTGCCAGCTGCATGATATACAGTAAGGGCAAACGTGTCAACTTTATATTGTGCTTTTTTACTTACTGCAAGGCATGGGCAAAAAAATTTGGGCATTACACTTGCTCGAAACTATGCAAACCGTAAACAACTTAAGTATTGAAATCCAAGCATATCTTATGATTTGCCAACATAAACACAGACAAGTGATTAGTAAGAACTATGTGAATTTTGTGTAGTCAGCCAGATATCGAAAGCTCTGAATCACATTTCTGGTGTGGGGTTTTGCTTGCTTGTTGGTTTGGGTGGGGTTTTTTGTTTTGTTTTTAAAATAAAAAGTGAAAAGTAATAAGCTTGACACTAAGCAAACTTAAAGAAACTCTTACCAGATTTACTAGGGGTCCTCCGGAGTTTCCATACTGAAAATAAACATATGGCAAGAACATGTTTTAATATCTACCTCTTAATTCACGGCAAGCACAACATAAAAGAAATTTTTGAAATATTTCTGTAGTAATTTTTTCATTGTCTATTAAATATGTGCAATAGAACAGTCTTAACATCCAAACCCATTAACTACACTTAATCTCACCCCTGTTAGCTGAGCTTTGCAAATGCTTAGTCCTTCTTCTCTTGCCAGAGTAAGTTCAGAAAGCCAAGGTTTTTCTTTTGTTTTAATAGTGCCACACTAGCAACTTAGAAGATTTTAGCATAGCTCTGGGAGTTGTTAGTGAAGATTTCTTACAAGGCCAACAGTAGAAGTACAAAACCTATTGTTTTGCCTTAAAGCAGAAATAAACTTGAATCCTTAAACTAAGCTTGGCTTCTTTTTTAGAAAACATGATGGATTTTGAAAAGATTTTTATTTGCCAGAGAATATTGCCTCCTCCCTTGTAATTCGTAAGAATTTTGAAGTGAAGGCAGATATTGTACTTGGGGTGGTTCCTTGGGGGGTTTTTAAATAACAATCAAGTGCTGCTGCAACGCAGATGTCCATATTTACATGGATAAGAGAAAAGCTAACTATGTTCACTGTTCTTAAGAATTTTCCGAGTAACTATTCATGAAATCCAAGAGCTAAAGGGGACAAAGCTCAGAGCAGGACATACGTTGATAATGGCATCTGTCTGAATATAGTCCATATCAGAGTTGCGGAGCCCCAGCTCCCTCCCTCCACGCTGAGTGGTACTAACGATCCCTGTAGTCACTGTGTTTTGAAGTGAAAATGGACTTCCAATCGCGACCACAAATTCTCCTGGCCTCAAGTCTGCAGACTGACCAAGCAGAAGAACTGGCAATTTACCCTACAAATTAAAAAAAAAATAAAAAAAATAAATAATCAAATGTTGTTAAGACACTTCTACATCCAAAGAACAAATTCAATAGAAACATGAATACATTATTAGAGCAGAGGAAAAAAGAGGCTTTTATCCCTTGGGGATTTTGCTCACTCTGTTTCCTTTCAGTATTTCATGTGGCTCTGTACAGAAACATCTCAATGAACTTCTGTAAAGAGTGGGCTCTTTAGACTGTCGTACTTTTTCCACAACAGGTATCCATTAATCAAAAACAAAAGACCAAAGGAATATTTATGCTCTGCTGTACAAAGCAAACATCTGATGATACTAGGAAAGAGTTGTTTCCAGCAGCTTCTTGAAACAATTAGCCAACAGCTGCTGAAATAAAAATAATATATTAAGAATGAACACTAAAGACTCATAAAAGCAACAGCCAACATGTATCAAACATACAGATGTATAGTTAAAAGCCTTTTATATTCTCAAAAGGCACAGCTAATGTTTCATCTTACTTTTTTCAATGGAGTATCCTTCTAAATAATTATATTGCCTCCTACATACACTGATGTCTTCTAAAGGTCTTAGGATTTAAAGACTTTACGGGATTTTTCTGTTATGACAGTAGGGGATACCATTATAGTTTCTTTTCAAGATCTTATCTCTAAACATACTATCACGTTATTGAAGACATTCCTACTAAGACACCAAACATTCTTAAAATCCAGCATCAATAGAGATTACTGCAATTTACAGCAATTAAAAAAAAAGGGGTGGGAGGAAAGGTTGGATCCACACACCCTTGCCAATGCATGGATCAAGGGAACAGAGTATGGTTTCTCCAAGACATGTTGTATCTGCACAGGCATTGAAATGGCTGGATAACAGATGATTCAACTGGACCAATAACCTCCCCGCCGCAGCAATCAGAAAGCAGCCGGGAAGTTCTTAAGGCCTCCTGCTCACGAGGTAATTAAGGGTCTTCTGAAACAGATCATATTTCTTATAAATACTTTGCCTTTATTTATCACCTGTCTGCAAAATACGGATTGAGTTCCACGTCTTTGCTTTGTATTTTTAAAAATCAGTCTTTACCCTTCCAGTGATGTTACAAATTTTCTAATCCTCTTATGTTTTGCCTGCTGTCCAAATGATCCTGACCCTCTCTAGTACATAATCATGTCACTAGACTATTACTATTAGCATCAACGGACCTAGACATGTATAAATTCAGGTTTCAACTTAAGGATTTGGAGGATTAGGAGGTTATTGAACCCTAAATCAAAACAGAAAAAGTCTCAAGGGATATACCTTTTGCTTGGTAAACCTAACTCAGCTTTCCTCCAAGCTTGCCCCCCTTCAAAAATTCTTTCCTTTGTTCAACAAACCCAGCCCCAAAAGGAAAAAGGCATTAGTGTAAACTTTCAGAACAGGCCAGTGATTCTAGATGCAGCAGAGGCCCCACCTAGAGATTCACTTAAACCAATTTCCAAGGAAGGGGTAAAATAGTTACTTTATTAAAAATCAGGGTACCTTCAAGGTATTCTTGAGCTGTGTACCTAAAATGGAGGTACAAATTGGCTTAGTACTCCTTCTTATAATTCATTCCTTCCAGAAAACTTGTAAAGGTACCTTTTTCATCCCATACCTGTTCCAAAGCACGCAGATTTATGCACCTCTACTTGATGTGATCCAAAATGTATATACTGTCTGCTCACATAGCAAAGAAACAAGGTAATATTTAGTATGCCCTGATTATTTGTACATATCCCCAAGTCAGTGATAATTTTGCTTCAGAAGTTAGTAAGAGCTGAATCATTATTAAATTTTGGCAAAAAGGTAAAATACTACATGTTTAAATTGGAAATCAAGAGCTAGCTCTTTAGGGGTCTTTTGTCATCAGCTGTTCGAAAGCCTGTCTCGATAAGTCACCCTTAGGGACAAAAATCCAGCAACATAAACTAACCCAAATGCCCATCACTTTGTATTTTTCACCTACAGGGTTTTTTTTTTCAAATGTCCTAGGAAATATGCAGTGTCTATAAAGTAGTAAGTAAAAAATAAAGGCATCAGTCATCACTATATGCTGCTGTGAATACAGAAGTTATGGTTTTAATATTTAACAAGCCTGGTCCTGTGTATTCTTTATCCAACTTTGTTACAATTCTACCAGCAAAATTTTCCTCAGATGAACAGATTGTTTCGATAAAACTCATTGCCAAATCTCAGACAGGATAAGATGCTCAATGGAAACTTATCTTTCAGTCTCCAGACAGCAAGAAAATAATTAACCAACTGCTTGTTAAACAGAATCAGTTGGAAGAGCAACAGAATAGGCAATACAGTAAGGAGAAAAAACATTTCCTTTTCTAATTATCTTTCAGAGGAAAGTTTTCATAACCAGAAATGCCCCTCTATTAAATAATAACAATCCATGGTCCCTATCAGTGCCACAGCCATAGCTAAACCCAACCAAGCCTGTGGCTTAATTCTGGGAAGGATCGAATGGTGATACCCAGTTTCCCCATCGCGTTTGCAGCGCAGCAGACAAGCAGCAACATCCCAAGGCGACACTGCTGAGCAGTTCATCATCTCCAACCACAGCCCTGACTCCAAGGGACCTCTACAGTACAGCGGGGAAGAGGCAGCTACGATTAGCTGTGCTGGGAAGCACGCACTATATGCAACACAAACAGCCCCATATGGGTATTGTTTGGATAGAGGGAGCACGCTGGCCCTTCCTTCTCTCGCCAGATGCTATTAAGCTTACGTAGCACATGTTTTCAAGATGTTGTTGGTCAAGAAGCGCATCTCTTTTTGGCACTGCTTTTCCTTATTAAAAAAAACAAACAAAACAACACAAAAAGTGGCTTTTGTTTGTATTCCAGTGCACTTAAAATGGATACTTTATAGAGAAAGAGGACATTTATCAGCAAATGAAACACGGACAAGCAAAAGAAAACAGAATAATTTTTTTTTCCCATTAAAAGGAAAAAAAAAAAAGAATGGTCATGTACAATGTTAAAGATTTATACAATGTTCCTGAGTTATAAAAACAGTCATGAAGCCAAAATCACATTTGGCAGCAGAAAGAAAATACATGAACAATCTCTGACTAATACAATTACTTTTGATTGTGCTGAGTTTTCAAGCCTGTGCCTATACTAGCTAGGCTTCAGTTCAAAGTCTAACACTGTATGGATTGGCTGTGGGTCACCCGTATGATTCAACATGCCTTCTGGAAAAAGTTTGGCTAACCTTCCCTTTACTAGGAACAAGAATCAATTGCAAAAATTGCCTTGTTCTGCACATATTATGAAACATAGCTTTGGAAAATATGTTCTCTGTTCCTTATGATTTTGCAGTGTGGTGCAGAGCACACTAACAGCACTGCATGTAAATACTCTCGTTAGTGCCTCTGTAAGTAAATGCCATGAAGCATTGGTCATGATGAGTATATGCATTGTAGTGGCTTTAAATCTTGCGTTTTCTCTCCGAAAAAGCTTAAAAATAACATTGCCACATTCAGAACTAAACTTTCCATTATCAAAAACCCCCAAGTATTTATTTAAATTGTAGAGGTGGTTGTCAAGTGAAATCAGTATAAAACCAATCAAAATCCCTGGGCATCAAGTGATCAAGTGGGAAGTATGTCCTTCTGCACTCCACAAGAGGAGCACTGGAAACGCAGGGCAAGCACTTACAGCAGCATTACAATTCAGATTACATCAGAACACCTTGCCTGTGCCCTCACACCCTTCCACTGGCAAGCTCTTGCCTAGGATGTTAAGGCAGTCCTTGTAAACTAAGCTTAAGTGCTTGGGTCTAGGGTCCTTAATAACTATACTTAATAAAATGGGCATTCTTCAATTTTTACATGACATCTGACGTTCATCAGGATGATGTAACTACTGTCACAACTCATGATTCTCTTTGGTTAACTATAGATTTGCCATAACAGTTAATTAAAATCCCAGGCAAATGAGCATGCCTTGCAGCACAATGAACGGGGAGCCAGAAACAGCCAGCACCTAAACCCAGCTTTCCCAGTGACTCACTGCATGACCTTTGGCAACACATAACATCTTTTCTTTCCCTCCGATTTTCATTTGATGAAGCCTCAGGGCTCTGCTGGGATCCATGTTTACCCAATAAAACAAATCTGCAAGCAGGCATTCTGCAAGTACACAGAAATAGGACTAAACATGCAAAACCATAAGTGGCACATGACTCACTGTTTACACCCAGCCAGAGAAGGAGCCATTAATTAGTGTTAATATTTTAAGCCTTTCTCATCCCAAAGAGCTTCAGACATTTTTATATATGGATTTGACTCAAACCCTGGATAAACATCACTCCCACGAAATGGAACGCTGCACACCACCACAAGAAACAGCTTCATCCAACAATAAGATGCAGCTATCGTTGCATGAGAGATTAGGACAAGTATAGAAGAAAAGCATCATCAGCTGGGAGCTGGATGTTCATCTGATATACATTAGCAGTGTAGCTCGAGTCAGGTAAAGTAACTGGAGTCTTGACAAATCAGCTCTGAAACTAAAAGAGGCAGGCAGCACATAACCAACACTGGGCATGGCCAGCACCAGAGAGAAATAAAAAACAAAAGACATACAGCCATAACCAGTAAGTGTTTCAGCTGGAACTTTTTCATCCATGAAACAAGTGAATCTGTGTCTATGTTGGCACAGAAAGCAAGTAAATCCCTTCTCTGCACTGTACTCCCCTTCATTTGTGGAATGAAGATCACAAACATGCAGGAAGCAGTTTGCAGTCCAATCATTCTTCTGATGAAGAGGAGACAAATGTTCTGTTCCAAGTGCAATTTGTGTTAAATAGCGACAGATTTCCTTCATACTTTTTATTTCTAGGTGGAAAAGAAACAGATGCTTGTATAGTATGCTAATTCAGCTGTAAGAACTCTGGCAAGACATGTAACTTCCCTAGGAATTGAATTTCTGTTCTCATTAAACTATTTAACTTTCAGAATACGTTATGGCAAAATAAAAACACAGGCCATGAGCATACAAAAATGTAAAGTATCATCTACAATCTAGAAACTGCTTGACAAAATGCCAAAGAAAATTAAAAACCCAAGCTGAATGCATTACAAGCCTCCAAAGTATTTCATCTATAGTTAGAAAAACAAAGCTGACTCTCCTTATCTAAATATGGAGCATGGGAAGCTTGCAGAAAAAAAGAAAAAAGGATGAAGTGGATGAAGTGTTGTTTTGCTATGTCACCAGGATTTCAATTACCTGGCAAGATATTGCTGTTCTCCCTTAAAATAAAATAAAATACCCTGGTGCTGGCAGACCCACCCTGGAGGTGTGTGAACATTTTGCTGTGTGGGGAGCTGGACCAGTGCATCGTCCCCACAGCGAGGGCTACTAGGAGATGAGGATGGCAGGAAACGACAGCTGCCTAAACTGATGAGTAAACAGGAGTTAAGATCCAAGCTTCTTACAAGATATTTCGTTTCTATGGGTCCTGAAGACTTCTGGAACCAATATGTGGGCTTCCTCAGGCTCTCAAGAGGAAGCAACGCAATATCCAGCGACAGATTTCAAAGTAAAACAGCATTTAAGAAAAGCCACTTACATCTGGAATTCAAGTAGTTTGGTTTTTCAAAATGTGGGCTATTAAAATATTGATACATAAACAGGAAAGTTTGCTTTCCTGCTTCCTCCAGTTTGTACACACAGGGGAAAAAAAGCAAATCCCCTCTGACCACAAAGATACAGACGCTGCTTTGCCTCACGAAACCACCAAAGGAATGAAGGCAGAAGGTCTTGTTGATTTAAAAGTGTCAAACTAAGTGGTTATTACTAAGATGCAGGAAAAACCTTAAGCAAAAGGGTGAAATACTACTGCAAATTAGAGATTGGTCACAAACCCACTACTGCTGTACCATGCAGATGCCAAATCCTGCCTGGGATACAGAAGACAGAAACTGGTCACACTGAGGAACAAAAATCTTCAGACCCTGGCATGCCTTCTGTAACATAGGTGCTCCTTCAGAGTCTGTGAGAAGTGTTTCATGGCTGGTTTTTAAGCATGTAGGAAGAAGATACACCTCAAAATAAAGCCATTCACCGTGCTCCCCTCTTCTGTACTCACTGTCAAACCATAGGCACCTGCCACAGAGATCATTTCTGTGGGCAGAGTCCAATTTCCAGGGGTGAAAGGAGTCTCCAGGAAAAGCCACCTCCATCTTCCACTATTTTAGGCTTCCAGCTCAATTTGGGTGAGGGCACAGGGCTCTTTTATGATTCTGCCGTCCATTAACCCCAATATTGTCCACTAAACCACCCTAAAATTTTCTTTCCTCCTCCTGGTGTTTTCAGCAGCTGCATTACACGTTCTCATTTAACAAGGTAGTTACTTGTCTTGAGATGAATTTCATAAGCAAGCTCTGCCAGCTCAAAAGCATCTGCTAGCTTTGGAGCATTGTGCAATACTTTTGATGGATTTCAGGCTCACTGCGGCATCACGCGTGCCACATGGTGGATTATTTCACCAGCCTCTGCCTATGCTGCCAAAGTCCAAATTTTTCCAGGGAAGCTTTATAAATTTTGCATGTTCATATCCAAATTGTCTGCAACTGCGCTGTTTCTTTCTAGTATTGCCGTGTCCTCAAAGCTGTTTCCATTTGGAATGATAGTTATATTGCATTCACGTTTACCACACTTGACTCCAATCTTACTTCTCACTTTCAACACTTCAGCAAACTGTTGTGTCTCACTACGGACACAAGAAATACAGTTTCTCTCCTTTATAGACTGTAAAAATAAGTGTATTTTAGGATTAGAAGAACAACTCCAAGATTTCTGTTCCTCATTGAATGCAACATGTTTCTCCAGGGAGAAGAATTTAATCAGGGAAAACAGTTCATCCTTACTGGTGCCCAGATTTTACACCCCCTTTAATTTCCTATTGCACTCAGCAAACCCAAATTAGTTCTAGTAATGTCTTTTGCCAGATGTTCACACCTTAAAGAAAAACAGCATGCAAGCTGCTGCAAAATTCTAACAGTTTTAGGAATACCAGCTGACAGCCTAAACTCATACTTCAAGCCCAGCTTTGTTCCTAACCACAGAGGCATTCTTCACCCTTCAGACCCTGCCTTAACACGCCACACAAAAACAGAAGAAAAAAAAATTTCTGCATCTTTGATATCACCTTCAAATAATTTATTCAAAAGGAAGAACTTCATCTCTTAATTCAGAAAAATTCTTAGGGATGGTTTTCATGCTATACCCAGATTTTTAAAGGATTATTTGTACTGTCGCATTGACTTCTTTAGTCATCAAATACATTTCAGCTTCAACAAATTACTACCTCTGTGATTTTAAAAAGCCTTTTATGAATCTGGATGATTGCAAGGCATTTCAGTACAAAAAGGGAAGCTCAAACACTGAACTTGAATGGATAAAAGTCTCACATGAAAGTTTAGTCTGAAAATCAACTTCTCAGCTGACCGCGTTTCCATTTTAACTTTCCTGAACACTTAACATTTTGCATTTCTAAGTCTCCAAGTGCAACGCATCATCTGTCCTGCAAACAGAGATGCCTCAAGACTCATCTTGGATTGGCATTTCCCAGTGCCATGTCACTAGAGCTAGCTAGAAAAGTGGTCTCCCATCCCCCAAAAAACCCCAGCAATACGAGAAGTTTTCCCCATGTCTTCTCAAAATTATCCTGAGATGCAACAGGCAGGGGCCAGGGGAGAGCAACATGCAAGGTACTGAGTTGTACAACTGATAGGACACTTACCAAGGGTGTATCAGACTCAAGTTTATATCCATATTCTACCTAATTTAGAGCAGAGACGGGAAATTTAATCTCCTGCTATGGATGTGCTAAGCTGACATTATGTGAGGAAGACAGCAGGGGACCTGCTCACCTCCTTCTGCAGAGCTCAGCCTCCAGGCACTGAGACACTTCCCAAAGTTCCATTAAAACCAAGACTTTTTGTCATAGACAAATTATTTTTATTATTAATGGGTCAATCCCTCCCCTTTCCACCTCCAAAAAGAAAAATATAGCTGATTTGGCTCTAGACAGCTCTAAGACAGAAAAAGTGTTCCTGCCTTAACAAATTTGCAAATATATATAAATTAATTAGGTTGCAATGCTGATGTGCTGTTAGCAAAACAGGGTCACAACCACATTCAAAAATTAAACTGCTGGAAGAAGATGACTATCATTTAATTACACAGCAGTAATTTTTAAAAAAGAAGAGTATCTGCCATCTTGCAAGTCATAACTAGAATCGCCAATTCCAGTCCCGTTTAGCAGTGGTTTTCACTACAGGCAACTCATCTGGCTGCATTATCTTTTTTCCAAGCTGCTTCCAGTCTTCCATGTTCTCTCTTCCCGCAAGCAGCTTACCAGGGAATTTTGGAGCTACTTCTTTAGAGTATCAAATAACATAAAACTCTACATCTGCTCTCTTCTTAAGTCCCCAAAATGATCTGTCACATCAGTTCAATGTCTCATCTCTTTGACACACCACCTTCTCTCTTCTCTGAAGCTCATCTTCCTTTGCTTGAAGTCCTTTCCTTTTCACCATCATTTTCTGGTCTACTTTCCCCACCGTGTTGTGCAGAATTCCAATTTTAAATCACTCTTCTAGCTGCCCTTTGCTCCCTGCCACATCCTACTCAGCCTAATGCTGCCAGTTCTCACCCTGGGGATCTTTCCCTTTGCTTTGTCACTGCAGATCTGCTTTTGCTTATTTTAATAGAACAATGAGAAAAGAAGCAATCGGTAAATGTGTAAATAGGTTACCTCAGGAAAACGGAGGTAAAAAAACCATGGCAAAACCCATTCTTGGTATTGTTAAGGTTTTCTGCCATGTTGCTGTTAAGAAGATTTTAAATAAGAAAAAAAAGAGAGAGCTTTTAAATGACAAAGGTGGCAAGGGAGCAGCAGGAGCACTTAATATCTTGTGTCATCCAAGAGTTCTGCATTAAATGTCTGGTTTAGTCATGAACTCTGGCACAAACACTTTTGACCTCACTAGGGAATAGGTCTGAACTAAAACAACACTGCAAGATCTACACATTTTTGAGTCATGTGTTTCAAATGAGACATTCTTGCCTGTTAAATTTGGAGGTGACTAACTAATAGTCCAAACAAGGGAAATCAATATGAGCAGCACCCCAAGCAATCACATGCATCTATGTTACACAGTATTTCAACACAATATTCCACTTGCGCTACATTGCTGATGTGTGCAGAACCGCATGACAGCTTTTCTGCTGTTGCAGGAGGCAGAGTAACGCTGACAGCCATATATTTGAGATGGAGGAAAATTACAGACAGGAAGTTGCATTCCCAATTGTTCAGAAAGCCACTTGCAGTGTAAGAGCATCTTACCAAGCTGGCTTTAATTTGCAAGTTCAAGATACTTCCCAAGATATTTTCCATTTTAATATCTACATAAGCGTGGTACTTCAGAGGGACAAATGCATCCACTAAAAGCAATTTGTGACTTCAGTAGAGGAACACAAGAAGGACTAATATGTCCCTCTACCAACCACAAGGGAACATCCACATTTCTTCTCAGAGGGAGTTATATTAGCCAATGTGCATGTAAACCAGCCAGTAAACTATGTTGTTGGGTTTTATTTTGAGGACACATACCAAAGTGCTACATACTTGCTTGCACTACACTTGAGAGGTGATAAAATTAACCAGTAGCAACCCCAAACTTGGTTTTTAAAAATGTGTATCGACCTAGCTGAAATATTCTCTATATACTCAGACCACTAAACTTCTATCTTTTCCTTCAAACATGAAAATTAGCAATAGCTTTTGGAAAGAAGGATACTAAATTAATAGGATTAAAATGTGTCTTACTTCAATGACTCACCTGAGAATCTATTTTAATTAGTGCAATGTCAGCTTTTTCATCAACATCTTTAATTTTAGCTTCATATGTTTCACCATTCTTCAGCTCCACCTTCACGCGGTTTTTGTTGGTGACAACATGGGCGTTTGTCACTATCAGTCCGTCTTCTGAGACAATGAACCCTGAACCACTGGCAACAGGAATCTCCCTCTTCGAATAAGGAAGTCTAAAAGATGTGGGAAAGAAACATTTATCACTGCAGAAAGTTGAAAGATCACAAATCACTCCAAATAGCACACAGCCAAAAAGTGTTTGGTGGGTTTTAACGCTTTAGGATATCTGCTGTTACTATCATTAACAAGATAATGCACAGACATTAGTTTAACTTTTTTTTTGCCAGAGCTCTTAAATTATCTTTAATTCTTAAGCATGACAAATACTTATCATCTCAAAAACCTCTTTGCTATCACATAGCATCAATCAACATTTCTGGCACGCTGGCAGCTGTTTTCAAGAATACAAAAATCAAAACTAGGCATCTTGTTTACTTGCGAAATAATTCAATGTGAACCACAGCAGGAGCTATCTTCTCCACCACATCTGCAATAAAGTTGTATTTGTGCCGCAGGCTATTAGGATGTTCTTGGCCTGAAATAGAAACAGAAAACATGTCAAGAGTTCTCCAAGTGACAGGAGAAGGGTCATTGCAAAACACCTGAATCAAAAAAAGCTCCAAGTGGATGTCTTTCCCCTCCTTAAAAGTCATCTGCAGCCCAACCCTTGCCCCCAGATTTTCCTCCTGCCTCTTTACACAGAAGCATGCTTTACCGTCAGGACAAACCGCCTTGTTTCAAAAGCATGTAACGGGGCAGCGGTTCAGCACTCCCCACTGCTGGCAGAGGCACCGGCAGAGCATGGGGCCTAGTCCGTGTCCGCACTGCCCCAGCTCCTCCCTTCCTGAAAGGTATCTTGTACTTAGATGTCTCCGTTACTGCTCTCACCGCTTTTCTAGATGGCCTATTTAGCTTGTACGGTCTTCTCAGATTAAAACAAGTGGGGTCTGTTCCTCTGCCAAAACAGGCCTGCTCAGGATTTTTGAAGTCTTACACTGCTGCGTTTGTAAAATGCCGAGGACAACAAGGTCCTGACCCCAGCGTAAGCCTACAGCAGCCGCTGTGGAAGTTTAACTCGGGTACGAGGTTTGCGCAGCCTCTCCCACCGGCATACCCGTACAGCTTGAACACCAGCCTCTGCCTGGCACCTAAAGGTGGATGCACACTGCATATGCTCTGCGCAACCCTACTCAAGGCGTCCTTTCCACCAATACCACCCGTGGTCCATCAACTCCACACAGGAGCGGATCCCGTGGTACTTTGGAGTTATCGAACCACCCTCAAAGGCTATAAAATAGATACGCACAGGAAAACAATGGGACCACAAAGCTCTGCATTCCTGGGCAGTGCAGTAACACAAAAGCTCGTGGTCGCCGAGTATTCAAGAGAGGTCAGTGGGATTTTCAAAAGCAACTGGATACCAAACTCCTATTGTGGCCATGGGAAAACCTGTCTGCACTACCAAACGTCTAAAATTTCTGGAAAAAAACCTCACAATTCTGACACAGCTTCCCCTTCTCAAATATTTTGGGGCATTTTTTTTTTTTTTTTAAATTGGGAGCAACTAAGCAACTGAACCCCAAAGAGTTCTTTTGTATTTCCCTAGAGGCAAGAAACACTCTTTGTTTTCATTAGTCTTCCCATTTTATCTGATGCTTCCATCTCATGTTATAAAAGAAAAAGCCAAATGTGCAATTGACTTTCAGATGAGTATTAATGTGCTGTGCTGTTCCCATCCATCCTTGCCCTTTGGCTTCTAAATCCGTCCAGAGATTAAAGCAGTAAGCAGCTTGCGCATGCTGTAAGTGCCTGTGATGGTGTAATAGGACGATTTATTTGCAGAATTGTAGGAGACGCAGGACTATCCTATAAAATCATCCCAACGCCAATACCTGAATGACCTTCACTATCTGAAAACCAGACTGGAAAACTATGTAAATTTTTAAGTACATACTGGAGGCAAAAAAAGATACAGAGGAACAACTTGGGAACAAAACATTGCTGCTTTTAATACTAATCAGATACCGGTTTGATTCATGGGTGAACAACGGGTTTCAGGTGACTTACCAATGCCAGCTAGCATACTAGGCCCTCATGAGAGGGGCAGAAGCTCAACCCAAACACTATCTGATCACTCAAGAACATGTTTTTTTTCCCCATTTATACCCTGTGAAGCAACTCAAGGGCTTTTAAGTGCAATCAGTCATGAACAGCAGCTACAGCAGTAGCCACATAATCCGCTACGCAGTTTCAGATCACAGCTTGGAGACATTAATCTGCTTTATGAAGTAGGAATGTTGATCAGGAAACTTGCGTCCTCATCTACTCTTCTCCTCAAAAGCATCCTGTGCTTCCTCTGATTTATGCATATGGTGTTGTCCTTGGACTTTTATGCCAGGAAGGTGTAAGGCCTTGCTGAGTGACATAAATTTACCAAAGGATTTACGTTCTCTTTATTAGAAATATTTGGTATCAGGTGAACGATGCCATCACTATAAAGCTGACAACTGTAACAGGAATGTTTTGGAAAACTGGTAGGAGAATGGGAACTGCAGCTTGGAAGTATTCACTCGCATTAAGTAGGAGCTTTGACAGATTATCAGATTGGATTAACGCAATGTTGAGATAAAACGCCACAGGGCACTACTGTATCCATCAATACGCTTTTTGATCACTGCTTATAAAATGATTTCATCTGGGTTACAATGCTGTAGACATCCAAAGGTCACATCCTGCCCTTGAAAAAGAAAGCTCCCACGGATGAGGGAACTGCACAGGAAACACAGAGCTTTTTTTATGCCTTCAATCTTTTTTTACATCTAGCTATTCAAGAAGAGAAAGGATGCTTAAGCTGTACATGGTAAGACTACTAATACTTCATCTCACAGAGCTGCCTTCACTTTGAGAGGGAGGCTACAAATGCCAAGATTGCAGAAGTGACAGTATTTTGCACATTCCCAAATTAAGCTGTACATTGAAAAGGTCAAAATTTCATAGTCTGAAAAAGTTAGATAATAAATACTGATTCATGGCATACTGACCTAGAAAGCTTACAACAGCTTGCCACACCTGCCTATTGCTTATGTATTAGGAATTCTTGCATTGTGTAACACAGTTTTGCAACAGCTCTTGAACAACTGCCCATTTAAATAGAAAACATACCTTTTTAAAGCAAATAAACAAAAGTCAAAGTACCATTCACATTAATTCATTGATGAATGCTGACAAACAAACAAAAATATCTATCAACTAGTCTTTACCATCATGTGATGACACAAAGGCTATAGTAGAAGTATCAATATGTTGAAAATTTCTTCTTTCAAAAAAGGAGACCAAAATGGACACGTGTGCATGCATAGCATTTGCCTATTACGCACATACTTAATGCTCACCATCACTAATTGTTCTTTGGGATTACTGAGCAATGCACATAGGAGCTGAGAGGTGCACTTATCTTTCCTATAAGCAACCACTACCATGTAAAATTTTATCTTAGATTTATCTTAGAATCACCAGTAGACACAGGCTACTACATGGAAGCCTGAATTGCCATAAACCTGCCAATATTACAAACCTAATATGATCAGATGCTCATTCCTCAACCACCATGCAGTAGTTTCCAGCCATCACCAGCCAGTGTAGAAGACAGTGGTGAAATTCAGAACTTCTCAGGAGATACTTTCCTCTTCTCTCTAACACACGTATTTTCCAGCTATACTGATAGTTCAGGGTCTTAGTAGAAACTACAGTTTTAAGAGTGGAATGGGTATCATGCAACATCCTCCAAGTTTTCAGGTTTAAAAAGCTGGAGACTGCAGTGGTTTAGTGGACTGGACTTGACTATTAAGCAACAAAAAAGCAGTAAGTTTAAGTTTTGATTGATGATATGGTTTTGACTACTTAATCCCCAGTACCTGTGCATTCTTATACACACATCTAACCACAACGTTCATCCTGACTAAGAGGTACCCCACAAGCAGGTGGCCAGCTCTGCTCTTTACTTCCATGCTTAAATTGGTCCCCAAAATGTAGTTTTCTCAGCTTGAGAGTGCTTCTTTGGTATAAACCAATGTTGAATTAATGAGAATAAAATTTCCCCAATTTTCTGACCTTTTTCTTTAAACCATACTCTTCTGGAGCTTTGTTCTTAGTAGAGTATTTCCATTTCTTTTTCAGTTTTTTATTTGGTGTTGGAGGCTTTTTGGGGGGGTTGTTTGTTTTTGTTTGTGGTTTGTTTTTTTTTTAAATCATTGAGAGGTGTGTTTGAATAAAGCTCTAGTGTCTAAATACCATCAGGCTTCAATGTTCAGATCTTTGCAGACTGTTCCTCTTTCTATTTATATGCTGTGATTATTGTGTTTTGTAATGTTTTTATTGAACTATTGCACAATGCCCTAAATGCCCATAAGCATGATTAAGGAAACTTTATTAATGACATTATAAAGATGATTGTTGTGAATTCAGTTGATGATCAAAAACTGACTTAGAAAAACATAAATAGGTTACAGCACGAAAAATTCCCCAGGCAAGTAATTCTTCAGGGACTTCAAAGGTGTGCTGGCTGTCAGCCCTTGAATGAAAAGGAAAATCTCTGCCAACTGACATTAAGAGGGCTAATACCAGTAAACAAACTGCTAGGAGGCAAGACAGAATACCAAGCCATAGAAAAAAAGCACACCCGGCGATAAACAACTGAAATAATTTGGTTTCACAAAGATGAGCCAAAAAACATATTAAGATCTAGGTGCTGATTAGGTCATTACTCAAAGTGGCATTGATGCTTTAATGCTTACAACTCATACATGCTGCTTTTGGTAATATTTTCAGCTAAACTGACAAGATGCTTTGGAGATACAAATCTCATAAATGTAACCTCTCCCCTTCAGTTGCAAGAACTGTATCTGCTGTTCTGAAAGGTCTTCTCTCAGTGTAGGTCCACCTCTCAGGAGAACAAATCTTCACACAAAGCTTTAGGTACATCTTGGTCAGAAATGGATCCCTTTCCCATCCAGTTTTCTTATGTTTTCCCCTTTCAAACAAGGGGGTTCGGCTCCCATCCACTGGGACCGGATCAGCTCGCTGCCCATTCTCCTCTGCTTCCTGACTGCATCCAATGCTTAACACATCTCAACACTCCTGTGTCTGCTTTGCAGGGTCTGAAGTTAGAACTAACATGGTTATCACCTCGTTCAATGGGACTTTTTATCTTAGATACAGGGAGGGGAAAAAAAGGCACACCCCAGCAAACACCAGCAAGTCTCTCCCCCCCACCCGGTGACCCCCCCCGCGA
>JANZLQ010000100.1:37561725-37572916 GCA_026212715.1 Elanus axillaris | reverse complement strand
AGGACACTTGGCAGGAGAGAAAGGGGTGAACATTACAGTCTGTGGCAGGAAGGGTCCTGGCCAGAAAAGAGGATGGGGGAAGTTTGAGATGACCAGAATGCCTATATTCTGAGCAAACTTAAACAGCTTGGACTTTGCAGAAAGCTTTTCTAGGTTTATTATGACTGCATTATCGTTTTGCTTCGTTCATTAATGGCTTTCTCCCAGATTTTCTATGGGAAAATTTATGCTGTCCCAAATACTTTTGGCCACGGTGTAACACCCCTACCCCCACCTCCCAAAACCCCAGGACTTCTGTACTTTGTAGGACTTCTCTATTTTGTTAAACAAATATTTACTTTTTTTAATAATTAAAAAATAAAAGCTTTTTTAAAACATTTGCTGGATTCATCACTATATACAGAAAAAGTGTCATTACTTTGAAAGAGAATGGCTGCAAACCGGGGAGTTTAAAACTACATACTCTTCCAGATGTGAATTGAGCCCTGGTGCTTGACAAGCATAGCTGCTTGCGTAATTTACAAAATAAATGAACAATCACAGGGTGTCTCCTGTAAAGCCCACAGGAAACCAAGCAACTGCCCCAAGAAAAAATTGCTAATCTGAACAAATTACATATGTACTTGTATACGTGTGGTTTTTTCCTTGATGTCAGAAGGCAATCCTACAACTAGGAGTACAAGTATTACACTACAGGCAGGGATTGTAAAACAAGCGTTGAAGCTTCATAAATTACTTAACTTATAGAAAACGAATGCACTGCTATGAAAACAAGCAGTTGACACCCACCTGCTGAGAACAGACATTACTCAGGTGTCCTGATGTGCTTAGTTATCATTAGGAGGATGGGGGCATTAGGAATGTAGTCCAACAGAGTGGTTTAAATTCTTAAAAGATGTGCTCACAACACATAGATATGCAAAATTACAATGTCTTTTTAAATGTAAATCTCTAATTAGTGTCAAAGGTACCACTTTGAAGAGCAATATTTGATTACTACTACACCATTACATAGTGCCTTCACAAATGACTACCTGGTTCTTTTCTCAGGGAGGTTGCACATAAAATCTGAAGTGAAAAAACAAGGCAGACATTTGTGACATGATTCAGCTAGAATAGGACTCACAATTTTTCCAGAGAGTAGCCTTCATTACATCAATGGAAGATCTCAGAAGCACTTTTAGCAGCTTGGAACATCAAGTAGGTATATAGATTGCAGTCCAAAATTGTCAAGTTCAGAAGATATTAAATAAAACTGATAAAAGGTAAAACTGTACATAGCACAGAGGGCTTCTATTTTTTATTTCATTTTAACTTTTAGACTAAAAATGCTCTGTCCGAATTTCCCTTTCTTTCATTTCTTCCCTCTGCCCACCTCAGATTAATATGGAATCTTTATAAAGAACAGTAGTATTTCTGACCAACATCTCCAGAGTGCACCTTTTTGGTGTGCTCACCAATTCTCCATCCATTATAATATAGACTTCCTATAAAGCCTAAAACAATTAGCCTTTGAATATCAACATTTTCTACTAATACAGCCATTTTTATGACGGGAGATACTCTGTGATGCCACGTGAACTTTTAACTCATTTCTGTATAGAATTTTGACTTCTGAGCATATATATATGCAATTGAAAAACCTCAAAACCAAAAAGTATAATTATTAAAATGGCAGCTCAGTTAGTAAAGAACAAAGTTTCAAACTGGTTTGCTCCCCTTCTTCAATCTGTAGCCCTAATTACCCTGGTCTACATCTAAAATCTTTGTCTCAGTTACACTGCCTACCAATGCAGCAGAGATAGTTCCTTTCCAGTCCAGTAGTTGAGGAGACTACTCCCATGAGACATTTTAAAGGTCCTTTTGACCAGCTGCATCACTCTAGCTAACCAGTTTCCCAGGTACATTGTAGAAATTTTAAACTGCAGCAATTGAAAGTCAACTAGCTCAGCTTGAGACCCGAGTACAGGGAAGTTACTGCCTTACACTGCTAGACATAGACATGTCTTTCAAGCAATAACGTTTTCAGCCTGCACATTTTATACAGTCAACATACATATATACACAGATACTTGCTTTTCATTCAAAAAAAGACTACTCTTGTGATACTGCATTACTATCAGTTATTAGCAATAGGTTTCTCTTGTACTGGTTTATCATAGGGAAACATCAGAAATGTCATTGTTGTATTTTGTTAATGCTGTGGTTTGAGTTTTGCTACTTCAGAAAATATGCTTTTTCATACTACAAAGTATCAGTTCTTCAATTTCTTCCAGTTTTTACTATCCTCTGATTGCCTGTAATTGCTTTCCACAGTCAGTAGCATCACACTTTCATTATTCACTGGACAAGCTAAAAGATTATTCATTTTTTTCCTCTAACATCATAGCTTCCTCAGGAGTAAATTGGTATTGTAAACAAAAGCCGCAGGGAGAAAGGGATGTTTGGTTTTGTCTTCAACCAATTTGCTGCCACTGCTATTCAAAGCTTGCAAGGAGCAAGAGTTTAAAAAAAACCAAACACAAACAACCCAACTTTGAGTAGTCCTGTGACTTAAAAAATGCAGTTTCAAGATGGATTTTTAAGATTCAGAAATACAACTTAAAAAGTAAATACCTGACTTGAGTAAGTTTTAAAGCTAGAGCATGACCTCTAGGTGGTGCTGACATCCTGTTATTCCCTGAGGTTAAGGCATATGCCAGTTTATTAAATGATATTCTGGACCGTTACCCTTTGGCAGTTACCTTCAGGTACGTGGACTGCAGATTTAGCACTTACAATTTCTGTAAGTTTCTTATTCTAACACAGTGGGTTTAAATCTATAACCATAAAGAATAACTCAATCCCCTCTTCAGTAAAGGGGCAACAGCAAGCACACAGCGAATGACAACATGCCAGATGGCAAGGAGTAAGACAGAGCACCCAAGTCATTTCCAGTGACCACAGTTCAGGTCTCAGCTGTTTGGGAAAGGTAACTAAGATTTTTAGGAAAATAATTAGAGGATCAAAAAGTTGAAAGCTAAACAGCAGAGATGTATATAGTAAGATAGAACTAGAAATGGTATTTTCATCTCCTTTAAATGAGTTTGAGTTGCAGCCAGTAATTGCATTTTATTCTGACATTTATTACTAGGAAGAATAAACTGTATTGCTCTACGTGGATTAGTATCTAACTTGGCGTACCAGGGACCCTACTGAAACTTTATACTGCTGCAGTCGAGCTGCTTTTGGAACTTAGTGATGTTAGGATAAAGCTGAAAATGTCTAGTTTAAATGGAGATGGGCTACCAAAGGTACAACGGTATACACATTTCATACCAACTCTGGCCTGTGGTGCAACTGGTTAAAATGGTAGCTTCAAGACACTCAGTGCAGTGACTCCACTAGAAGTCATATGTTACGGACTAGAAAGTTGGGGCCAACAGCGCACACATTCTGATACTAGTTTAACTGGAGATGTGTACATACCTGGAATAATTCACAGTCAGAAGATGTCACAGTCAAACTGGAATTTGGGTAACTGTGTACAGCCTATATGAAATACCTTATTCAATTACTGTTCTTTATCTGAAGCTTGCACGCTGTTCAACCAATTAAGTGTGCCACTTCATGAAAGGGAAAAAACGGACTTGAGAAATGCAGTCAGTCAAGTGTGATGACATACTGTCTACCATACAGACAGTAAGGTGCTCCCAGATGTCATATCAGTTATTTCAGGAAAGCATTTTTGAGGGAGAACCTTTCTTATGCAGTGGTATGAAGCCAGAAGAATGCATGTTACATTTTGTCCTCCTGGGATGGTTTGGTTTTTTTACCCTTTCAGATGGTGTCTGAGTGTTTCCAAATGGTTAACTTGACATTACTATGCATCACCTCTTCTCTTCCATTGATGCAAAACAAACCTGATCGATTTCCCTTGCATAACATGTAAAATTTCCACAGAGGAAACTCAGAACAGTAAAAGAAAAACAGCTCATTCTGTTAAATTTCTTTCTTAGGCTACACAATAAGATTTGAAGAATTAAAAAGATGTCAGAGCTGGATAAAAGATAATCTGACCTCTTATATGCTAAAAATGAATATATTGTTCTGATAAAATCTTTAAGAAGGTGCAAGGAAACTCAGTCAGATGTTATTTTAAGTTACCCAAACTCATTTATTGACAAGTTAAATGTGACATATTTACAGCACTGTTTCTAAAATAATTTAACAATTTTCATAGATTTATAAAAGTACTGATAAATAGGAGACCCTGACAATTACCAACCACAAATATTTCCTTATGCTACTGAACTACAACAGTAGTTCTTTTCTTTTTTCTTTTTTTTTTCCCCCCTCTTTTTGTACATCCCATAATGGAGCTGCTTTACCTCCACCAATGTGTAAAATTGCCAATACCAAAATATAATAAAATGAACATGCAGTGTGAAAGCTGTACCAGAGCAAGTGATTTCAGATGTTAGACTACAGTAAAAATATTTCAATGCAAAGTGTCTTCCATACAGAATGTATTTATGAAAAAATAAGCTTTTGAAGAGCTATTGTTTTATCTTTAGAGAAGTTAAAACCTACAATGTTAGTACAGACATTTACAGTAACTTCCAATTCTGTGGTAGTTTTCACATATATCTAAAGAGTCAAACAAAACCAGTAATTTATAAACACCACTGCCTTAAGACAGTGGTTAGTTAGCTTATGGATTAAAAAAAAAGGTGCTGATATAATTTAAAGTTTTGAAATTAGATGGTATCTCATTCTTATATGACACCAATTATTCTATCCTTGGATCAACAAATTATTGTGGTAAAGCCATCCATATCTCTCAAGCAGGAAGTCAGTTTGGAAGTCAGAAAGAAGATGGACTTGTACGATATCTATCTTAGGCTCCAGTAGACAAAAAAAAAGTATCACAAAAGCTAGACAATCTGAATCACAATAAGCAGCAGCATGAGATATTTGTGGGGTTTTGATTAAAGCAAACATCTTTCAAAAATGATGAAAAGTACACAATCTAATCCAATACTTGAAATGTAAAGGTTTTCATTTGCATCACTGAAGCCCCATAACACAGTGTACACAAACAAATATTCATTTTTTAAAAACATATTGCACAGCTAGTAGGTGCAATACCAGAACACTGGTATCCCTAGCATAAGTTTTCTATTTAAAATAGCTGTTTTGAACTATGCTATTCAGAACAACTCCAAGCCAACATTCAAAACCATTAAGAATGGTTTGTGTACATAACTAATTCAAAAGTGTTTCAACAACGTGAGAAAAAACACAGGCACTTAAGATTATTAGTGCACCAAAAGTTATAGGCCACAATTGCATGACTATGAACAGTTCAGTACCAATAATGACAAGACTAAACGAGGTCTTCCACTGATCAATACAGAAACAAGAACTGTTCACAAAGCACTGATACGAAAACCGTTCTGAAAACAGTAATCAAACGATACATTTAGACATTTAAAAAAAAGATAGCTGCAAAGCCTAATGTAACACAATATAAACCCTTACTTGGTTCAAAAGATCTAAAGTGTCTAAATTCGAAAGTCCAATTTCTCTTCTCCCCCCTCCAAAACACCATTACATGCAGTCCGTTAAAATCCAAATGTGCAAAAAGTTATAACCCACCTTTAGGAGTGCATCAAAAATAGGTTTGACTATTCAAAATATTATTTTAGTGGAAATTTTACAGCACCATAATTAGAATTCCAAGGGACTTCAGAATTCTTGTTCTGATAACAAATCAGTTGACACTGTTGATCCTAAAGAACAGAAGAAACATTTTCTGCATTTCCTGGTATCTGAAAGTCATGGAGAGAAACAATTCTCATCTATGCCTAAAATCTTACTGTAGTTCAAAATGAAATTAAATTATCACACTTGTTGGCAGTAAGTTCTCCACAATATAAAATTAGTTGTAAATTTAGTAAATTTGCCAGATTAGGAATGACAAATTGCTGGTACCTTGCTTACTTGCAGAAGTACTTTTTTGTTTTTGTCTTCTTTTTTTTTCCCTCAACTGTGCAGTTTGGCCCCTCCCTAGTAAGTGATTTACCATCAGGCTTTGAGAAAATGCATAAGGTCCATTTCTGACCCTCAGCTGAAAGGCAATATACAAACATACTATATATACACATGTGTGCACAGAAACACACACATACATATATAAAAATCAGTGTTCCGGTTTTTTGTTCTCATTTCCTATAATTTTCTTTGGTTAAAAGTCCGAGTAAGGAAATCAGAGGACCGAACAAATGGATCATTCTCCAAACACTTCCATCACTACACATCACTAACTGGAAGGCTTGCATCATCCAGATCCACAAGGCCAGGATCCTGTTCCTGAGTGCCATTTTTACTTTGGGGTTCCAAGAGGCCCCGTTCAGTCACTTTGGGAGCTGATTCTCTTGGAGCGACAACCTGGATCTTGTAGCTCCCTGGCTTGGCCTTGGTAAAAGATTCGTGAAATCCTCGCTTCTCCAAGGCAGGGTATTTGGCGTGAGGGTTTGGGACCAGAGGGCTGCTGTGAGCGGCGGTGGAATGTGAGGTGGCTGGGGCTGCGACGGCAGAACGGAGAGCATGGTTGGGTTCGGAAGAAGACTCGGTATGCTCCTGGAAAAGAAGAGCACATGTCAGAAGAAGTAACTGATGTCATGTTGGGAAGATGCAATTTCAGATTTCACTCTCAGAAAAAAATTCAAAGCAGAAAATACACAAAGCGAAGCATCAGCCACAGCAGCAGGAGGCAGGAGCTTTCTCAAGGCGGTATATTATTAAATGTGAGCTTATAGCAGTATGTGACAGCAACATCAGTTTCTTCATTTGAGCAAATTATATTTCTCAAATCAAGCTCAGCGGTGCTTTAGACTTTATAATACAATTCAGAAAATTGAGGCTTCTCATTTTACAAAGATGCTAAGTAACCTTTTGAAGATACACACTTTAAAGGCCATTGAAAGTGACATCTTTCCAAGAGAAAAACGTATTCAAAGGTATTGATATACATCAGGCACTCATATCCTAAATCCTGAAGTAATGCACATGTTACAGTCCCTTTCTTTGGGGTACTAATCTCCCGAATTGTTCCAGGGACCAAACAAAAATAGCAATTATTTTATGCTATCAAGACTATATAACAACTTCCAAAGTTAATGGAAACTGATCTTTAAGCTATTCCTTCTAATTGTCAAGTTATTTTCTTGTATTTATTATTAAATGCCATTCTGTTGACTTCTACATAACTCTTGCTAGATTGATAGTGTGAAAGTTATCTTCCACCATTTTCTTAGTGCTAGAAAGCAGTTCCCAGACTACCTAGGAATGATTTAGATGTCTAAAGCATAGGCACAGAGTGCCATTTTAGATGTCCTAGGATATTCTGCCTGACCTCCAGCTCTCTCTCTCAAACAAAAAATTCCTCAGCTTCTTCATCGTATCTATCAGTTCTGTAAGGATGTCCCACATACCAAAGGATATCTAAAACAGCGCTGGGTACAGTGTTAAATGATATGATCAAAATGATGTGCGATGATGCAGTGAATACTTCCCTCTGCATGCATTAGGAGCTGCAGCTGCTGCCACTTCTACCATCACCAGTGTTAGTATATGAACTAAAGAAATCTGCGAACCCATGTGTGTACACAAATCAAGTCACTTTTCAAGCACATGTTAGCAAAAAACCCATCACATATGTGTGTCCAAGATGCAAATATACATCCTAAATGAAATACTTATTTTTTCACAGCAGTTTTCCAAGTTTCTTTTAGAATGTTATGACATGGATTCTTAAATTTAATCATAATGGATTCCGCAAAGTACTACTGTATTTTTTTCTGTAAATTAACTAATATCATTGGGTGAAGGAGCTGTGCAACTTTTTTTGGACTTCAGTTTTGTGTTCAATTTCAGTGAAGTATTTCACATTTTTTACATTGCCTTATTTCATACCTGATCTGATAGTTCACTTTAAGAAAAATATTTGCTTTAGGAAAACATACAATTCAGCGATTTCCCTACTATTCTTCTTATTAATAATTTTAGTTCAACAAATAGGACAAAAATAAGGGATATTAGGACAAGGTCTCTATAATAAACTTTTTGCTAAATTGAACTGAAGGATACTCAGATATTACTACCCACACTGACTGTAATTTCACAGTTAAGAGACTATGCTGCTGCATTACTCCTAAGGTGTACTGCTTTGAACAGTGTACCAATTATACATTATAATGCTTCTACATTTGAACTAATAATTTCATGCAGAGACTCATAAGCCATGCAAATCGGGCTACAACATTATCCTTCCAATTACTGGAGTTAACGACGTGCATTTTTTGTGTGCACGCATCTGTATTAGTTTGTGGGTAGCTTAAATTTAATTTTGCTTTTGCACAGTTTCAAAAAAATGTAAAGTAAAATGGAAATATGAACTCTCATGCAAATTAGGTTTACTACTTTCCTATTAAAATGACATCACATAACTTACGTTTAAACATAGAGAATGCTTTGAGGTATAAATACATGTTTGCCATTTTTAATTTCCAATTATTTTAAAAGTAAGAAAAAACATTGCAAACCTGTAAGTGAATGATATAATTTATGAGTTAGTTTTCAGTAATGGTAATGGCAATAGGTAGCATTATTTTTAGTTTTTTATAGTGCAAATTAGTCTCTAGTCCTAGCCCTCCGTTAAGAAGGCAAGTTTACATGAGAGCCCACATACGTGCTGCATTCACCAGTTCTTGATGTATACCTCTGTATACAAGGATTCGACAGCCTTCTGGCCTGCCGCATCTGGAACACAGTGCAAAGCTAAGATTAGAGTAACCTATACTTGGGGAAGAAGAGAAGAGAGGGGAAAAAGAAGTGATGCAGACAGTAATAGCTGGATTGCTCAGTTAGCCCCACAAAAAAAAAGCATACACAAGGAAGAGTTATCTGCGTATTTTCATTCCCCCCAAAAGAAACAAAATTTCTGATAGGAAATTTTATGTAAAAGCATGAAGCAGCTCCCAGCTGCAAAAATAATTGAGAGCTTAGATTGAATCAACAGAAACACAGTATCAATGCAAATGTGTAGTCAAAAGCCAGATTTAAATTATCAGATTTCAATTATCAGATTTCAAATTTGGGGGGTAATGATATATTCAGCTTATTACAAAACATCCCATAGCCAGAAGATGAAAACCATAGCTTGCAACATCTGAACTGTAAAGTATTCCGTTTGTTAAATCTGGACATACTTGGAGACACCATGACACTACAGTAATGTTCACTGTTCACAAATTAATGTACTTTGTACTGAAGATCTAACACAGTTTAAATGCAAGTATGTATGAAATGTTGGCATCCACACGGCTTCACAAATATTAAGATTTGTCACAGTGCCTCAGTTCAGTAATGCTAGATGGTGTTCACACTACATTTCCAACAGCAAAAACAAATTCATGCGAGCAGAGATCTCTTAGAGAAGTTACTTTAAATTTGAACCTGTATCTGCAATAGAACAAATTATCAACAATAGAGAATGACAATTTAGTAGTAAGAGCTGTTAAAAACAAATCAGGATATTGTCATTTGATTGCAAAATTCAGCAATTAGCAGGAACACCTCGCAGGAATTAGAAAGTTTCAATTTTACTCCCAAACTAGTAGTAGTGACAAAGATCACACTGAACTCAGAATATTTTTTCTAGGTTAGCACTTGCATTATCCATGTGTTCAAGACAATACAATGCACATAAAGTTACGTACAAGTAAGACTAAGATAAGTGCTCAATTAAAAATGCAGAGTATTTTATGCCAGTCTCTATGAAAGTTCATGCAAAGATGCTATGTTACTATAGGACAGGATAGAGGACAGGTGAAAGGAAAAAACAACTAGAACTTCATGTGCACAAGTGAGTATCAGCTAATCACATTTTCTCTGAGGTTCAGAATAACATACGGAAGCTGCTGATCTTCCAGGTCCCCGCTGTGCTACAATGGCCCCAGAAATTGCTTTTATCCAACTGTGCATGTCTTCTGGACTGTCCGCCTGGATCAAACAACATGCATTATATTTAACATAATGAACTCTCAACTTGTGTGGTGTCCTGACCATCTGCATAAAAATGACAGCCTTACCCTACTTTAGTAGTCTGTTATTTAAAGCCATAGGGACTTCCATTTCTTAAACCAGACATTTCTTAAAATCTTACTCTGAATTTACTATTATATGTATATGGTTCTATAAAATAATAAGCGAGAAATAAGTATTTCCATACTATTTGCATATTCTAAACTCAAATTTTTACTTTCAGCAAATAAAAATTAAAAGCCTACAGAAATTCTTAGAGGAGTCTGCCAACCCCTCGTAGCAGACTTTGGTCAATGACATAACTTCTGTACTTCTCAGTCACTCTTGCACTTCACTTCTATGAGGTATTTACTGAAGAGTTACAGTCAAATAAAAATCAGCCTCTGTCAGGGGTCAGCTTAACATTTACTTACAACAACAAACCAACAAAGATGCAATAGATTAACAGTGAATATCAAGGGTGTACCTATCTGGGATAAAGACAGATAAAAAGCTAAAGCTATCTCCTAATTAGGTTGCAGCTTTATTAAACTAGCACATCCACCCAGCAAGAAGTATCTGCAACTTGTCACTCAAGTTCTGCTATAGGACAGCTCAAACTCAGCATCTGGCACCACTGCTTGTACTGGTGTATTTGGGCTTGCATGGCAACATTTTGGTAGTGAGGGGGGGCTACAGGGGCAGCTGCTGTGAGAAGCTGCTGGAAGCTTCTCCCATGTCTGACGGAGCCAATGCCAACCAGCTCCAAGATGGACCCGCCACTGGCCAAGGCCGAGCCCATCAGTGACAGTGGTGGTCCCTCTGAGAGAACAGATTTAAGAAAGGAAAAAAAAAAAGTTGCAGCAGCACAGAAACTGCAGCCAGAGAGAGGAGTGAGAACACGTGAGAGCACCAGCCCTGCAGAGCCCCAGGTCAGTACAGAAGGAGGGAGGAGGTGCTCCACGTACCAGAGCAGAGATTCCCTGCAGCCCAGGGAGGTCCATGGGGGAGCAGATCTCCACAGGCAGCCCCAGGAAGGACCCCAGGCCAGAGCAGGCTCCTGGCAGGAGCTGTGGCCCTGTGGGGGGGACACGCTGGAGCAGTCTGTGCCTGAAGGACTGCA
>JANZLQ010000100.1:37545577-37558284 GCA_026212715.1 Elanus axillaris | reverse complement strand
TTCTTCTCATACTGAACTCAAAACACAGCACTGTACCAGCTACTAGGAAGACACTTAACTCTATCCCAGCTGAAACCTTAACCACAAAGGCATGACAAACAATCACTATTGAACTTTTTTCCTGTCTTTGTATTAGTCTCACTAGGAACAGGAGATTTTTTAGGGAAATGAGATCCCCCACACTGCTGAAAGAAATCATTCACCACTTGAAATCTTCAGAAGAGAGAACTTCACGCTTTTTGTGTTTGTAGGACATAAATAAAAGTCTGATGGACATACAATTAAGTTGTTGCAGGTGTTTTCTTCTTGATGGGCTGCATCCTATGAAATATTTTCTCTTTCCAGTATGGATTAAATGTCTCTCCAACATGTATGTTTCAGAGAAGGCAGATGCTAATTGTTTAAAAAAAACTGTATGAAATATTATCATCATGATTAGGTTTCCTAACCATGGAATTCTTTGGTTAACCAATAAAAGGACACTATATTCTTTATTTCTTCAGTATTTATTTCCCTGAAGAGGGATGACTCACTTAAAATGGAAAAAGAAATAATTTCAGTAAGAATTGTGAAGCAGGATCTAATTCCATGTTGTCTGACAGCTGCTCAGTCCAGTACCTTCCGCAAACTGCAGCAAGGGGATACTAGCCTGAAGAATAGAGGACACTACAAGACTTTATATTGTTCAAAACAGTTAAACTGGAAAGGACCATGATGAAATTCTAAAAGTGTATGCATTTCTACCATCTTTCTAGTATACTCTCAAACAGTACAATTCTTCACTGAGTTAGAATTTGCTTGCAAACAATCTGCATTCAGATTTTTTTTTAAATAAAAATAGAGGGTTTTTTTATAGGCAATGAGTCAGAATTGTGTTGTGCTGACAGTTTAACAAAGATAATGATGCAAGATCAAACTCCTGCTATTGTTGTATACTCCCTCATTATAAGTAAAGCAAAAGTTCTCTTCAGAAGCAGCCTGAAATTCAGCTTCTTGACATTTTACATCTTACAGTTGGCCTATAAACTCAATTTTCCTTAATTATAATACTCTACAACTCAGACTTCATTCCTTAGGTAGATTTTCTCATGTTCGGTAAATGTGGGATTCCTTTTTGGGGAAAACAGACTGCCTCCAGTACCAGCCACTTCATTTAAAATGAAGCCTGAAGGCACTTAACATTTGGTCAAAATTGGTCAAAAGGTTGACGAGTGAGGAGTGGGGAAGAAAGATCATGAAACCAAAACAAACTCTGTAAGCGTTGCTTCTGAACAGCAGAGTTCTTTGCCTGCCTTGGATGCCCTGGTGAAACAAGTGTGTGTGAAAAGATCCCATCATTTTATGATAACACACCCCATAATTCTAACTAAATTAAGAATTGCAAGATTAGTTTTGTCTCTCCCCATAATGATCAGCTGTTTCAAGAACACAATTATATGTGAGTATAAAGTGAGTTAAGATACTAATACAAAAATCAGGGTGATTGTAGAATATATCCTGTTACTGTTCTTCACTGCCCTACAGACAGGCCTACAAACAGAAGATTGAAGTCCGAATTAACAGCCACCCTATTAATTTTTTGTTCTTCCTGATCATGAAAAGTTATTACAGCACAGAGTTAAGAGTTGCACAGCACATTTTTCAATTACAAGCATATTTCTTTGTATTTTCTCACAACTATCACCAGAAAATAACAAACATTTGGAAAATTACCAGTTCAGACTTGAAATATCCTATTGTGTTTTCATCTAACTGAAAGTATCTTCTCTTCCAGTTCTTCATCTGTTAAAGGAAAATAAAGAAGTATTTATGTATTTTACACATAAAATACAAATATACTTACATGTCAAATATCATTCATGTAATTATTATATTTACAATTCAAGTTTACATTATATTGTATAAATACTATTTGTTTATAATTATTAATCTATAATATTTATAATTTATATATATTATACTTTTTTTGTGGTTTGTGTATATAGATATATCTAGTGCCCCAAAAATAATTCTGCAAGACTCTGCCCAATTTTATTTTTTTTTAGAACTGCAAAAATTAAAAATTCTGGAAGCTACTCTCTATTATAAGAATTTTTCAACAATCTCTACCAAAACTGTAGCAACTCAGCAGCACAAATACCCCGTAAGAAGTGTTAAAAGACAGTACATTAAAGGTTTCTAGTTTATTTTTAACTGAAAAAAAGGAATGTTACAAAAAGAAGCTTCATAATCCAAGATAAAATTAGTCTGAGAACTCACAAAGCATGTGTATCTTCCTTAATCTGAACTGTTCCTGCTTTTAGCAAGGCATTATGTTCCACTTGTGTATAATCAGTCTGAGCAGTTGTACAATTCTTCTTCTGAACTGAAAAATTAGCTTTTTCTAAACATTTTAGTGATTTAAAAAGCATGCAACCATTGAAATTCTGCCTTCATTTAGATGCTTCTGGCAAGTGAAGTAAGGATGTCTACGTAAGTGTAGAGCAGAATAATTCTTAGTTGCATTCACTAACCATGCTGTGAAAGTCTCTATGCACACAACCTTTCCTCTCCAAAACATCTCCAACAACGTAACACTGAAGAAAGTCATGAAAATAAGTAATATACACATAAATTACATGCTACTGGAGGATAAGTTTTATCTTTAGCCATCATTAATATTGTCACTAGTGCTAAATTTATTGGTAATTATGTCTTTTTTTAAAACCATCTACTTGATAACTATCAACCCAGGACCTTTGTAAACACATTGATCCCAAACACTTACCACTGCTCCTTGTTTTACACAGTAGCCAGCTTTGATGATAGCATTATCTGGGGGATGCTTAGCAGTAAAATAAGGAAGGTGACTCTGTGACCGTTTCAGGTAATTTCTATCACCGCCATCACTGCACTCACTGATTTCTTCTTTCTAGAAAAAAAGCAGGGAAGTTCAGAATATTCTCAGTCTTTTCCAAAGGTCAAAGAATAACTGTACTAGTTATAATAGGAAATAATTGCATCATCCCATGCTTACAAATCCCATTTCCAATTTGCTTGAAAGGATAAAAAATTTCAACTGATTTCTAGAGACAACAAATGAGACTCAACCAGAGCCTTTGGACAGTACTTCCAAGCTCCATTTAGAAACCAAACTAAGAAAGTGCTGAGTATTCTCGAACAATATTGACAGATACTCAATGAAGAATGCTACAGGCCTAAAACCAAGACATATGCATGTGTTTAGTGCAAACTTGCTCTGCGTTTTTAAGGGCAAAACACTAAAGGTGGCTACAGCAAAGAAAAAGCTATTTCTAAGACCATAAGACACACCAGAATTCACCAACTTTTTAAATGCAGTTCAGGTGTATACATGTCATTTACACAGTATTAATCCCATCTGTAACTCTCTTCAGCTCAGGGAACTTCCAGAAACAGATACAGGTCTATATCTTCAATGCTGCATAGATTCTTCTTCCATGAACTTGTCCAGTCTCTCAAACTCAGCAAAGTTTCTTGCATCCATGCCATCTTTTGGCAAGGATTACCTTATGTTTTATTATGCACGGAAAGGAGAGCCTTCCTTTGTTTCACCTGGTTACACCATTAACTTTGTTTAAAAGCCCATAGCTCTCATACTGGTAAAGACAGTTTATACCATCCACTCCTGCCAATTGTGATTTTGTAGAGCTCTTATATCCTCCTTTAATTATTTCTTTAGCACATGGAAGAGTACTAGTCTACTCAATTTTTCCTCATATGGATATCATTCCACATGGACCTATCATGCTTGAAATTTTTCTCTGAACTTTTCCAGTTCTAGTTTAAGATGAGAACAAAAGTGGACACAGTAATCAAGGTCTAGTCAAAGACAGCATTTATACAGCGATAAAGATGTTTTCTGGTTTGCTCCTTATTCTTTTTCTAGTAACTCCTAATATTTGTGGGGGTTTTCCTCCACTGTTACCAAACACCAAGATGATGTTTTCATAGTGTGACTGTAACTCCTACCTCTCACTCAAGTGGAAATGGTTATTTCACAATCTAGTATTTTCTATAAAAACTAGGACTATTTTTCCCAGAATCCCTTACATCACATTTATTTTCACTGAATTTAACTTGCTATCTTATTTGTTCACACATGCTATTTCATAAGGCCCTTCTGCAATAATTTAATCTGCTGTCATCCTTACCTCCTCTAATAACATAGTATATATATATAACCAGCTGATCTAACCACCTCCTTTTTTGTTCATTTTTCTGGCAGTGAAAAAGACAGAACTTTGTCATTGTTAACACCAACAATTCATTCCAAACACAAAAAGACATTTTAAGCATACTAACCAATATCTATAAGCAAAAATCAATACTCAAGTAATTCTTTAGAGTCTTGTATAATTCTCTAAAATCTTTTATAAAGGGAGTAAAATACTCAAATCCAGTCCGTATCAATAAAAGGTGCACATCAAAGTTTAAGTCTTCTGAGCAAGGTGAGAAGCTTACTGCTATATTGCAATACATAACCTATTCCCACCTGTCAAACAACATAGCTTCCTCTTTTCAACAATAGCCCATTTGTTTCAAGGGTATTTATTACCTGGGTAGGTGTAATGATAGGAACACCGCCAACAATTTCTGTCCTGTAAGAGACTTGCTTCTTTCCACCTGGGCTTTCAGCTTGGCGGTTTGCATTATCCATTTGACAGAGAGGATCAGACTGCTTTGGTACCTGAAAGTGGAATATGATAATTAACGTCAGTTTTATGAAGACCTAAAAAAGCCCTTATTACTCAAGAATTTTTAATTTGTCTTCAGCAGGATTTAACAAATGTTCTCTAATTGTAAAAGGCTAGAAATATCTTACATGAAAATTTGTTGCAATAGCTATGCTTTAGTTCTCAAAAGAAAACTGGTGCCAATAAAGACATTTCACCAGGTGTCTTAAAATCTAAAAATCAATTCCCAGCTTTGCCGTAAGTGCTATACTTCATCTTCAAGAAGCACTGCTAATTGTAGAAGAACTGGTTCTTTATTTTTCACTTGCTTTCAGTTTTAGTAATAAGTGCTTTAGACTGGAGACACCCCAGTGCCTGTAGAGCTAGCGGTAAGGCCATAAGCATAGGTCTACAGTATTTCACTTTTGCCAAATAGGATGCCTGATCAGTATGATATTTGCACTCACATTCCAATACTTGGCATGAAGACTGCGTGTACTGCCTCCATTAATCCTACATATACTGCTAAATTCAACAAAATGATCCTAACTACCATTAACTAGTAGGTAATTCTCTCAAATGTAGAACTAAAGCAATCAAAACACCACAGGAATTGAATTTCCCCAGTAAGTGTTTTGATCTAAAATGTGTACCCAAATTTCTGAGTTTGTGCACGAAGTAAACATCTGTAACCTAAGAAATGCACTAACTGGCTACCTAAGACATTTTCATTTATAATCTCCTTTCACCCCTAATATTAATACAGTAAACTTGAAGTGACTTCAACAAGAAGAGATCAAGAGACTCACACCAAAATATCCTAGCCAGCAATCTACTGGATATTTACACGGGACATCCAAATTCCTTCAGAAAGAAGGGACACACAAATTGTCTTCACACAGTGAATTACTATGCAAGACTGTGACACATTCAGAACTTGAAGTTGAACTGATCTAGACAAAACCAAAGCTACTTTATAGTCTGCTGTGATTCTAGTTCCTATGCCCAGGACGGCTTATTTAAAAACAAAACAAAACAAACCCACCAAACAACAAAACAACAGCCTGCAAAGAAGTACAAAGAGTCCCAAGAGCACCAATGTCAGCCTAGGACAGCTTCCTCCTGGCCAGGTAAAGGTGGCACTCGGCAGCTTGCTCAGCTCTGGCGTCAGGCTCGTTCTCTCACTTCCACCATCACCTTACCCTTGCACAACACCAGCTTTGCTAGCACAGGTAAAAGGGGACTCTACTCAGCCAGATCTGACACTGATGTATAAAACATTCTCCTAGTGCACACACATCATGGACCTCAGCCTTCCAGGAAAAGGGGCTTGTAGCTACAGCTTTATAGGTGCTTCAGCTGTCACAAACTACTTAAAATGTTACAGACCAAACCCACATCCACCTTCTCACATGAATGCATTTTCAAACAGTACTCAAACAGGTACACAATGTGCCAGACTGCAATGGTTGATAGTTACTTGAAATTATCAGCACTCGGAGTACTAAAAAAATACAACTACTCTTGGAGGATTGCAATCTACAGCAAGTAACACTCATACAAAAATGAATAATTGAATGATCTTAATTATTTGATTAAATAATTGACCATACTAAATAACCTCTGAACAGATTAACAGTTCAAAGGTTTGTTCCTTCAAAGACAAAATATACTAATGGTTTCACCAGTTAAACATATGATAAACAGCTTTCAGAATAAATTCTAATTTCATGCGATTAATTCTTTATTCACCCTATTTCTTGAACTGGAAACAATTCAAGCCTGGTTGCAGTGTTTCTTCCTCATGAAAAACCCAAGTGAGAAGGCTTTGCGTTTCTAGGTTTTTTTAATTATTATTAGTAGTAACATTTTTGTAACTCCAAAGAAAGGGCTACATTAAAACAGTGCAAACAATTCATAGTAACATCCTTAGATGTTTCTAAAAATGAGAAAGTTACTGACAACAAATACCAATGTGTGCACCCATGCTCAGAAACCCTTCTTTGTAAGGGTACGCTCTCAAAACAGTTCATGTCATCACTTCCCCAAAACTGGAGAGAAAAAAAAAAAAAAACCCTTAACTTCTGCCTCCTGAAAAGACTGAGGTAATACATGAGTTTTTTTATCATGTGATAACAAGCTGTCCTGGTACAAACCAGAAAAGTAATTCAACACTTATCAGAAGAGTGCATTCATGTTTCTTTGAATGAATGTTACTTGAAATCAGGAGAGAGCCTTTGGAACATGGCATGATGTGTTTGCTCGTTATTTTAGTGATACTTTAAGAAATACAAACTTTTGACACTAGGCAAATGTATGTATATCTTTTCATTGCTTGCAAACGTCTTCTGGATGTTTCAATTAATATTAAATGTGTATGGTTAATTTTAATTTATTAGAAACCACCGTATGCTGTAATGAAAAAGATAATCACATTTTTGTCCAATTTTCAAAGCAAAACTTAAAATAAACTCAAGTTAGGGGGAGTTCTGTAGAGTTTCACCAAGTCTTGGAAAGCCAAGCCAAGACCTGTTTGTAGAGATAAAAAGACTACTCTAGCATAAAAACTGGAGACAAAGGTTACATTTAAGCACCTTGAGACAGTCACCATTTCAAAGCATTGCTAAATATCAACTAAACCACTTACTGTGATTTTGGTAGCTTTGTTCAGAACATTTACCCATTCAACTAGGTCCTGCTGATCATTGGCTTGTAGAAAGTACTTTCTCATCCCTGCATTCATAACTGTTAAAAACCATTATGAAAAGTTAACAACACTGAAATATAAGAGCAAACTTAACACCATCACAAAAAGATTTGATTTCAGATGGAAAATCCAGTTGAAGTATTTAAGCTCTCTGCTGCATTTCTTCTTAGAAAGTCATAAGATACATACATCCACTTGACAGGCTTGCTTTATTCTAAAAAAACCCTATTTTTTTAAGCTCTCCACTTAAACAGCATCATACAGAATTTGTTAAATGATTTCTTTATTACATAGAAATAAAGCCTTGAATTTTATCAGAATTTTCTACAGCTTCATTTTCCTTTTCTAAATTTCCCTCAGCAACAAATTTTTATACTTGGGGACTTCTACATTCTGACCAGTATCTGTTATCTGAACAACGAACTCATTAACGTGACTATGACTACTGATTTTTATTCTTTTTTTAATTTGTGGAGAAATCTGTGTTATTACTAAGTATATGATGCTCAGGAGCAAACAACTTTAAAATAGCCAGAACATAAAACTTTATTTTACTTTAGTGACTTGGCAGAGAAAGCATATTTTTAGTAAGTTTATGTATCTACCTAGCAAAACCTACCATACCATGTCTAAAAAGGACAAACATATTTCTGTGTAACATTTTTTTTTTTCAATCACAGCTAGTTTTCTCACAAAGTCTTAGAACGTATCCTGAAATTAATTTTAAGGTGAACAGCAACTAAAACTTTCCCAGAACTTTGAAGCATTGGAGCTGAAGTCTGAACAGATTTTGCTGCTCTACCCACAGCGTAACAGTTCTTCAGGTCATTGCTAACAGCAAACTCATGCCAGAAACAGATACTTTTTACTCTATCATCTTTCTCCCCAAAGTGAATGGTTCAAAGCAAACAATATTAGATGCAAATATAAATTCAAAATACAGAACTGTATAACGAGTTGACTGAAACAAGTCCTGCTATTTAAATAAAGAGACAATAAATGTAAATTTTTCCTCTGAAAGTATCAAAAACACTTTAATAAACCAGAAATACTAAAAGCTTTCAGGCAGCATCTTGAATCATTAAGGCTTTTTAGAGCTGGCCCACTGACTGGAGCAACTTTACAACTGGTGAAGACAAACACCTCTACACATACATGTACAGAAGAATCTGTAGATGGCACTGAATTGACACACTACACACTAGTCTAGAATCCTTGATTCCTTACACACAGGGATAATTTACCAAGTGTTTCATGAGCTCTAACACAGACTTCACAAGTCCAGCGGAGCTGCCTTCTCTGTGCCTGTACAACACTGCAGATGGCAAAGGACAACTTAACCAACTGTCATAAAACCTTCAGGCATTTTCAGTAACTTCATCTGAGCTAAAACTCTTACGTGAATGCAGCCATAAACAATGGTTATTCCTAAACAGAGCAGAGGCTGATTCCAGCCTCTACACGTACTTTTGTGAATGCCAATCGCTTGTCCAAAAAAATCTGGAATTATGATAAAATCTGGACAAATTACTTATAAGAAAAATCTAAAAAAAGACCATAAGGGGCTTTTATGATTATCTAAAAATTTACTCTAGTTTAAACAAGTTTGAGTATCAATAAAACTAGAAGATACCCCAAGCAAGTTCTTTTTCTTTGGTATAGCAATAGAGGCTGAAATTTAACGTAAGAGCATTGGCTGACCGAATTTTTTAGATCAATTAAATAAACTCTTTTATCAGTAATACAGATTAAAATAGTTAAATTACTTGTCTTCATAGGTGACAGGCATGCCATGTTTCTGAAAACATCCATCATTTTTTATTAGCTTATTAATGCCTCAAAAGTTTCAAACGTGAAAAACAACTTTCACCTACTCCTCATTAAGCTGTGATATGAAAAGCCACAAAAAACACAAAGAAGCCAACATTTCCCTCATACTAAAAAAGAAACAGTGAAGCCAAGCTACTTATAGAAAAAAAAATCAGCTGTATCTAGTAACAGAATTGCAGAACATTATCTTTGTTTCAAATTCCTGAAGAATGTGCTTGATGCACATGCCGCATGCAAGAACTTACCAAAACAGAATTCTGCCTTTGGCCTTAGCTTAGTTGCATCGCTAACCTAGTAGGGAAATTAAGATTATAAATGTCACTGTGCATACAAAATATACATAAGATATCACAATTTTTTTTTCCTAAGTGGCTAAATTTGAAGATTAGCAACACAGCAAGCTTGTTAGGTATAAAGATATACAGATATAGCAAAAACTACTACATAAAATTCAGTTCAAGACATGCAACCTATGGTAAGAAGACAGTTTAAGCCTTGTGTTCCTACACCTTAAGTTTAAGGATTCATTACCAGACAAACGTTGAAATCTGAAAACATAACACTTCTACTTTCATTTTGAAGTTCTATGTCTCAACTGAAGTAAAAATTCAAGGACATTTCATACTGTGAAGAACATCAGTTGTATTTTGGTTCACTAACAAAAAAGAATAATAGCCACTTTTCTTCAGGAGACTCTAAAATGTTGGAGTGTTGGGGGAGAAGAGAAGCAAGTGTCCTGTTTTGAGATTGTTGACATGTTGACATTTTTACATTATAGAGGTTGTCTATCAAGGGTGGGGAAGAAGGCAAAGCAGTCTCTCATATCAAAACCTTTTTTTCTCCAGAAACAAAAAACCCCGTACTACTAACTAGAAGAACAACAGAAAGTTAGACAGTGTCACACAGGAGGCACACTTGAGCTGCCTTCAAAGGTGTACACAGGTGCAAAGGCACAGATGACCACCCCTGCTTCCACTAAAAGTGAGCTATAAGATTTCAGATTTCTTAAGATGACAACTGTGAGGTTTGGGTCAAAGTAAGCATAAGAGGAAGAAACCAGGAAGGACATAAGCAGGTCTCCACAGACATTTCTCTACTCATGATATAGCCAGTGTCAATATCTTTTACTGTAAAAAAACCCAAACAAACAAACAAACCCCAAAACAACCACACCCAACCCCAAAAACAAAACCCAAAACAAGGAAGGTGGGAAAATGCAGTATGACAACAAGACAAGTAAAGGAAGGATGAGAAATAAGCAGAAAGACAAAAGAAGGTAAATTATTTTTCTCTACTTATTTATTAATGCAGTATCTGCTACAAATTTAACCATGGAGTCTTAGTTCACAGTTTTCTTCCAGACATATTTGGCAGTGAGTGTACACACAGAGTAATGAACTAAATATTTTCTAGAAATTTTTCTGTTCTATCTATTAAAGGTCATTATTACTTGCAAACTACCATACCCAAAGACTTATCTTCTGCTTCATAAATGGCCTGTCTTTTCTCCAAGACTGTTGGAATTCAAATACTCATAAAGAACTGAAACATACAGTTCAGAAAAATTAATTCTATACAGCACAAAGAGCTCCCATTTGGAATCACAGAACAAAACCCAGACAACACTGTAATTAGTCTGTTCTTATTTTAACCTGATACTATCGAAGTGTTTGTAACACATCTCTGAGAATCAGGAGCAGCGCACAAGCAAAAAAGCTTCCCATGCGCTACGTAAGAGGCATTTAAAATTGTCTAAAGTTGAGGCCTTCAGAAGCGGCCCTTGGTAGTTATCACTAAAAACTTAGCAACAAGTGTCTTCAATATTATCTTACCTTTGAAATATAGGTAAGTTTAATGACTCCAACAGGTGGAGATCCAGAGGGAAGATTCTGAAACAAATCAAATGTTACAAAGTGAAACTTGTTTATTCTCATCACAGTTGGTGTTTATGCATAAAAAGCAAATAATTCCACAAACAAAAAGAAAATCCTACCTGTTTTTATAGACAATACATAATGTGTGCTTGAAACAGGATCTAAACTACTTGTTTATTATACACACATCTGTTAATCAACTAAAAACAGAAAGACTGCTAGAAACAATACCAATAGTAATTGTTTCAGAGGTTTATGTATTTTACTAGAGGAAAAAGGATTCTTGCAGGCCTGCATCCAGGAAATCCGGAAAGAATACTTTTTCCTTAACAGATGTTGGCGTCTTATGTATTTTGACCAGGGCAAGCGGAAAGGACAAGAAGTGACATTCATTTATTATGTCAGATACTTCAAAGGCCATTTCTCATATTTTCCAAAATGGATTGAAAAATCATAGTCTTTCCATTTAATATTAAAATTATTGCAGAGAAAGACCATGATACTTCCTAACATTGCAGTTAAGCCTAAGTGTATTTACAATCCAAAAAGGAGCTGTCCGTTGTTTCTACATCCTCGCTCAACACACTAGCCTTAACATTTACATTACCATTCACAATCAGCTAGTAGTAGCCTAGAAATACAATGGTTAAAGAACTGAGCATCACAAAACACAGTCAACTTTTTTAACTGTTTCTGATGGAACAGTCCTCCTAATTTTATTCCTTTAAATAGAGCATTGTTTTCCATACATTTTTTTCCATTACAGTTTTTACTTTAAAAATGGCCCTTTAGGTTACAGCATCATCTTTCCCACTCCAGACCTCCCTGGAGACCATAAGAATGGTACTGCATCTGCTTGCTGATCCTTTCCCCAGCTAGAGTGCTCTTTGTTATTCCATAGTGCCTTATGAACTTCTACATTGCAAGGAGGAGCCTAATGCTACCCACAGAGTCAGAAAGGCAGACAAATAATTGGTTTATACTACCTTCATATTTCAAAGGTAAGAACCAGTTTAGGTTTACCATAGTCTGTTAACACTGAAACTTAAAAAAACAAAAGGTGTTCCCATTCTGCCCCCAAAAAATAAATTTTAAGTTTTGCTTTATCAGAATGATTTTGATCCCAGCATACACCAGTTTTATAATCTTTATATTAGGATAATAATGTGTGGTTAATGGTGGACTTAAAAACCATTACTTCTTTGAACAGCTGAATTGATTTTCAGATACAAATAAAGCACTTCTATCAGCAACAAAGGGCCCAGTGAGGTTCTGCACTGTCATGGTTTAACCCCAGCCAGCAACTAAGCACCACAAAGCTGCCCACTCACTTCCTCCCCCTCCTTAGCTGGACAGGGGAGAGAAAATATAACAAAAGGGTCATGAGTTGAGGTAAAGACAGGGAGAGATCACTCATCAATTACTGTCACAGGCAAAACACACACAGCTTGGGGAAAATGGGTTAATTTACTAACAATCAAACCAGAGCAGCGTAATAAGAAATAAAATCACATCTTAAAACATCTTTTCCCCACTCCTCCCTTCTTCCCAGGCACAGTTTTCCTCCTGAATCTTCTACCTACCCCCACCAGCAGTGCAGGG
>JANZLQ010000100.1:37523926-37545477 GCA_026212715.1 Elanus axillaris | reverse complement strand
AAGGCTGGAGGGGCACAAGAAGTTGGCACAGGACACAGCCAGGGCAGCTGACCCAAACTGGCCAACGGGGTATTCCAGACCATGGGACATCATGGCCAGTATATAAACTGGAGGGAGTTGGGTGAGGGGGGTGGTGGAATCACCGCTCGGGGACTAATGGGGTGTTGATCGGCAGGTGGTGAGCAATTGCACTGTTTATCATTTGTACATTCCAATCCTTTTATTATTACTGTTGTCATTTTATTAGTGTTATCATTATCATAGCTAGTTTCTTCTTTTCTGTTCTATTAAACCGTTCTTATTTCAACCCACGAGTTTTACTACTTTTTCTCGATTTTTCTCTCCCATCCCACTGGGTGGGTGGGGAGTGAGTAAGCGGCTGCCTGGTGCTTAGTCGCTGGCTGGGATTAAACCACGATAGTCCTTTGTGGTGCCCAACGTGGCATGGAGGTCATATTCAGCTAGTGTAGCATCAGACATGTAGTTCTGGAAAACTTTGTATTGGACTTGAGTTCCCAATAGCTGCACACTTTAGTCAAGTATGGCTCTTGAAGTTTGTTTGTCTTGACAGCCAGCCTGCTCACCAGTACTTTAAATGACTCTTGAGTGCTGTTGTGTTGCATTTGTAGAAATTTATCTGAGTTCTCTGCTCTCAAAAATGTAAAAAAATGTTTGGGCTTTTGATTTTTTTTTAATTGAAAAATGAGTAGATTCTGGGCATTTTTTGTTGTGGTTGTTTGGTGTCATGGCCCGTCCCTTCCCTTTAATGATCTCCTCTTTTCAGTTTGAGGAAGAGCCAATGTCAGTCTTCAGGTGGAGCATAGTGGAATACAGGCAATATCAGACTCCAAAAATTAAAATTTCTGAGCTAAAGTTTTCCCTGCAACAGATGTCTGTATTCCAAGGATGATCTTGCAGTTCACATTTGGTGTGTTACTTTGAAAACTGTTGTAATGGACAAGTGAATGTAGGAGGAGCACGGAGGGGAGAGGGGTAAGAGGGGCAAAATAACTGAAAACATTGAGTTTTAAACTCTGTACATCTGATGTGCTATAGAGACAAGTGATATTATGAAAACTGACATTTGAGGATGGTGATATTTGGGTGACATTTGCTATAACAACATAAATCTCTTAAGTATATGTAATAGAAATGGTAGAGAAAGTAGTCATTCCAGAGTTGACAGCTTTTGTTTTGTCTATAAGCTGAAGCCAACTGAAGTAGCCCATTGTAACATTGCTTAAAGAAAAGACATTAGGAGGTAAAGTAAGTTGTTGTTTGTGTTTTACTGCAACAACCACAGGAAAATAATAGTATGTATGACATTGTTGTCATGGCAAAATTGAAAGTATTTCTGTTTGAATGTTCTCATTTTTTTTTCCTGTTGTGTGAAACTTTGAAAGAATTGTAACACTTATTTTTGTTATGGTAACAGAATTTTCATATGCTTTAAGAATACTTGCTCTTTTACAGGCTTTGGTATGATTGATTTCTTTGATTATTTTTAATTGTATTAAGTATAGGATACAATTCATCTTATTTAAAGCCATGTCATGCAGTACAAATAACAAAGCACCTTGTAGTGTAGTATTTCATAGTAAATTAATATAATCACGATTTTACTTGAAATAAGCTGCTTGAGACCAGATAGAAATTTCTGATCCAGTTAGATAGATAGATAGATAGAAATTTTTGATCCAGTTAGATAGATAGATAGATAGAAATTTCTGATCCAGTTAGGGGAAGGGGACAGGGATGGTTGTCTCCATTATGGTAAGGTGAATGAATGTTTGGGGGTGTTTTACTTCTTGATTTTTGCCTCCTCTTCGTTGCAAGTGCCATGGCTGGTTTAATACTTACAAAAGCAAATTAAGTTTTGGTTAACATCACCTCTTGCATGAGTGACTGCCTTGAAAGTCTTGTTTATGTAAGTCTGGTCCTGTCAACTGTCCTAACCTGGCTTTTTTACTATATTCTAGTTGTTAGATATACTCTACTGAAATATTTCTGCTTTTGTTTGTTTGTTTGTTTCCTCAGGAAAAGGAACCTCTCAGGGTTATACCACTTAAGGAGGTCCATAAAGTTCAGGAATGCAAGCAAAGGTGAGGAGAGAAGCACCAATGTGGTTACATGGCATGTAGTACACTGCTTTGTCATGGCCAGACTGCTCATTGGAAACAATGGAGAACTTTTTAATAAGTTCAGTTAATGTATGCACGTGATACACAAGTAGTTTGGTGTATAAAACTGGTTTTGAGGGTTCTGCACTAATGTGTGTTTCAAACTTGTAACGTTCAGTAGAATGTAAATGCGTTGGACAAGGGTGGAACAAAGGAGTATCATGGCAATCATGAGTTAGAGATGCATGGGTGCTGTCTGATTTGAGGCAGCAATTTTAGGTGTCTCTATTCTGCTTATATAATCTCTGGAACTTTAAAGGACATTACCTTATGTTAAATGCCTGAATTTGGATCAGAACACTCTTCTTCCTGCTGTTTCCCTCCCACCAAATGGCAATATACTAAGGAATTCATGGCCTTTGTAGTAGATTCTTTTTTTTTTTAGCAGGCTACTGCTTAGGACTAATACTTTTCAAAAACATAACAAAATATAAATGTGAAATTTTACAGAAATTTGACTAGAACATTAAATATTTTTAAACTTAACATGATATGGTTTAGAATGTTCCAATTAAAAATATATATAGTAGCATGCATGCCACTGATAAACTGAGTCTTTGGACTAAAATGAGTAAGAGATGCTGGTTTTCTTTTTCTAGTTGCTATTTACCAAAAACCAACAGTAGAATGATAAAGAAATACAAAGGTCTTCAGACAACAAATGCTCTAGTTCTCCACATGACCTAGAGTCTTTTTAAAATAGAAAGTTGTACTTGCTGTTGAAGTATTTTTGTGTGTTTCATTTACAGTGATATAATGATGAGAGACAATCTCTTTGAAATTGTAACAACTTCTCGAACCTTTTATGTACAGGTAATTTCTTTTTTTAAACTTTGGGCAAAACCAAGAGACTACCCTAGTCAAAACAAAGACATGCTGCTATTTTGCTTTTAAAGTGTTATTTAACTATGCCATGATTTTCAGAGGAAATGTGATCTTCGTTGTATTTCAGAAAGATGCATGTAAGAAATATTCCGCGTAAACAGCAAGTGTTATGTTGGTAGTGTATGAAAATGATAAACAAAAAATCCTATTGAGATTTTGTTGGTATTTGGGTCTTCAGATTCTGTAGGATCAACTCAATATTTTGTCTTGTATTTTGAATTTTTATGTATAGTGATTGCATTCTCAGATTCAAGTTAGTTGCCACATTAAAATAACTCCTAAAGCACAGCAACATTTAGATTTCAGCACCTATTTGGTAAGATGTACCCATATGTACTTTATTCACTGCATCCTTACCATGTCACCTTCTAAATGTTTGGATATAATACAAATCACACAGACTTGCTTTTCCTAGCTCTGTGGGAATGGAATGCTTATAATACTGGAAATAAGTTTTGAGTTTCTCTTATAGGATCAGAAAGGCCTGTATAGTCTAATTGTGGTGGGTTGACCCTGGCTGGATGCCAGATGCCCACCAAAGCTGCTCTCTCACTCACCTCCTCAGCTGGAGAGGGGAGAGAGAATATAACCAAAGGGTCATGGGTTCAGATAAGGACAGGGAGAGATCACTTAGCAATTACCATCACAGGCAAAACAGACTTGACTTGGGGAAAATTAACTTAATTTATTACCAATCAAATCAGAGTAGGGTAATGAGAAATAAAACCACATCTTAAAACACCTTCCCCCCACCCTTCCCTTCTTCCCAGGCTTAACTTCACTCTGGATTTCTCTACCTCCTCCCCTCCAGCAGCAAAGGGGAACAGGGAATGGGGGTTGGGGTCAGTTCATCGCACATTGTCACTGCCGCTCCTTCCTCCTCAGGGGGAGGACTCCTCACTCTTTCCCTGCTCCAGCGTAGGGTCCCTCCCACGGGAGTCAGTCCTCCACACACTGCTTCAGCATGCGTCCTTCCCACAGGCTGCAGTTCTTCACAAACTGCTCCAGCATGGGTCCCTGCCCCGGGCTGCAGTCCTTCAGGCACAGACTGCTCCAGCGTGTCCCCCCCACAGGGCCACAGCTCCTGCCAGGAGCCTGCTCTGGCATGGGCTTCCCACGGGGTCCCAGCCTCCTTTGGGCATCTCCCTGCTCCGGCGTGGGGTCCTTCCCAGGCTGCCTGTGGAGATCTGCTCCCCTGTGGACCTCCCTGGGCTGCAGGGGAATCTCTGCTCCAATGCGTGGAGCACCTCCTCCCTCCTTCTGCACTGACCTGGGGCTCTGCAGGGCTGGGGCTCCCACATCTTCTCACTCCTCTCTCTGGCTACAGTTTCTGTGCTGCTGCAACTTTTTTTTTCCCTTCTTAAATCTGTTCTCCCAGAGGCGTTACCACTGTCGCTGATGGGCTCAGCCTTGGCCAGTGGTGGGTCCATCTTGGAGCCGGCTGGCATTGGCTCTGTCAGACACAGGGGAAGCTTCTAGCAGCTTCTCACAGAAGCCACCTCTGTAGCCCCCACTCATTACCAAAACCTTATCACACAGGCCCAATACATGCACACACTGTAGACTCATCCTGTATGAAGGGTTTCATCACTTCAAGGATTAAGAATGGTCTCCACATACTGGCTATATAAAAACTCTGCTGTTCTTCAAAACTAAAGCAGTGGAAGAAAATCAAGAAGCTTCAACTTGCCTCTTGCAAGGCACCCTTTCATTTGTACATGAATGCTAACACTAAACAACAAAAAAATTAAAACCCAATAAATCCTAAACTAAAAACTTTAAGAGATTTGCACTGCAAATATCATTAAACTTCTGAAGAACTGTAATTTCTACAGCATTTCAAGCTTTTGCCTACATGCTCTGGTTTTATCAGGAGAGACTGAAAAAAAAGAATTGCTTTGTATCACTCATTGAGATAAAATGTTTGAAGTCTCTTATTTCCAGAAATTCTTTCTTTTTTTTCCTCAGCAAGGACTGCTAAATGCTTCAGTCACAAGCCACATTCATCGAGCTGCCATCGTTTAAATTTTTTTTCATTGGTTCCTTCGAACAGTAGACTACTATTGCATTTTAACTCCGGTCTTCCTGGCAGAAGGGTACACAAATACTCTTCTGGCAGACAGTTGTCAGCTGACCTAGATCCTACACTTCCACTGTCTCTGTACCCCAACCTTAAGCAATTATTTGTTGCTAGATATGCTAGAAAACACACTGATGTGTGTACATTGTAAGAGTATCTTTTACATAAAGCATGCGCTCTGTCATGATGGATACAAGCTTTCCTCATTCATATTCCAATCACACTGTATTGAAATTGCAAGCATCATTAGAAATTGCTTTTCAATGACTGATTCTGTTGTGGTAAAGTAATATAAACCAACTAACTGACCCATGCAATGCAAGGAAAACTACGTACTTCCACATAAGGTTAAAGGTGAATTAAAAGACCTGTGCAGTGAAACTAGTACATGATTCGGTTCATCTGCTTATACTACATAGCACTACCTAGTGCCTGCAAGAACCTCTAATGCACACTCAAGACACTTAATAGAAAATAAATATAGCACATCATGATTCAAAACTAATGACCGATCTATACATGGGATCAAATTCAAATTCCCCATCTGATCACTAAATCTCCTGTCAATACTTAGAATGTTGGCAGTTCACTGACATTCAAGTTGGTTTAATGTTTTACTATTAAGTGCAATCGGTAATGTTTTAAACAGAAATATGAACTCTATTTTTTCTTTAAAAGACTGCATGTATTAGCAAAGAAGAAACACTAGTTTACAATTATTTCACTTCTGTAACCTCCCCTCTCCCCGCGCCTGGCATCCAGGTCCATAAACTAATACTAAATCCCATTTTTCTTGAGTATATTTGTTAAAAAATCTGAAGAAGTGGAAATTGATAGAAGTCAGGAAACTATTACCAAGGTCATCTCACCTGTGGGTTATCCATGTACCACACCAGACTGTCTTCTCGCGTGTCCAGAATGAAGTACCGACGCAGAAATTTCCCACTATTCTCATTTTCTTCAATATCTAGGAAGCCACAAATGCGATTCTGACGATCCACATAAGGCATTTCTGACCCTGAACATCACACTGCAGAACAAAAAGCACTGAAGTTAAGCATAGCTCCTTGTTACTAATTGTAAGACTGTTCTGTGCCTACCCATGGCATTTTGAGCAGTTTCAACTAATAGCTTAAAGAAGTTTCTACAGAAGAGCAAGTGAAGTGTAGCTGTTTCCCCTCCCACTATCACCACTGATTTTTTTAGATAGGTCTTTCTTACTTCTTTGAAGCATATACTTAGGATACCTAATACTCTAAGTGCAAAGATACAAGCAGTAAATAGCAGATGAGCATTAAGACTAGCTTTTACAGGGTCACTAAAGAATATTCAAAGATTCTTCTTCACAACTTGCACAAAGTTGAGATAATGCTAGGTTTACACTTCCTTCTTTGACATTGCCTTTCATGGTCAAGAAACGATCTTTGTCAGCAGCTCTACTGTCCAATGTGATTTTTCATATTTTCCTTAGGCAAATACAACAAAAAAGGCTTTTAGAAACATTGTTCACTTTTTTCTTTTCTCCTACAAAAAGAACTTCTTGTCTAACAATGTCTATGACAGATCTTTTCATCCTTATACATTAAATATTCAAAATGAAGTTGTATGTGCAGCAACAGATGTAAACATACTTGCTAGTGCAAAACTGAAATCCTCATGCACATGGTACTAAGTTTGAGGGTGGTAGGCTTTTTTTTTTATTTGGGGTTTTTTGTATTTTTTGTTTTGCTTAAATAAATAAAAATCTGTACTGCTGACCACCTATTTCCATTTTTCCTGCTTCACCTTTTATGGCTCTGTCTTACTGCAGGCTATTGCATCATTTTTTTTACTTCCTTTTATTTTATGGGACAGACATTTTACCTTAAGAGCCAGCCTTGTAAGACCAAAGATAAATTTGCATACTCATCTAAAAATGGCAATAAACCAACATTTAAATATGATAAAAATCAGGTCTATGCTAATCTTTCCCAGAGCACGAAAGAAACAATTCAGTCTTATTTACCTTTTGTTACAAAATTCAGAAATAGTACATATCGAAAAATATTAACATGAGACAGAAGGTTTAAGCACTTCATATTTCTCATAACATCTTCCAGCTTTCCCTGCGTAATATGGAAGTTTCTTTTTAATATTTCTTGAAATTGTTTACCTTTACTATTTCCTTGCTTAAAGTTATTTGATTTAAACATAGATATACACACACAGTGAGGCAGACACCTGGTAACTATCTGTAGCTAGCTATTGATAACACAGCAAAACATGACATATAGTTAAGTACATTTAAAAATATTTAGGGGGGGATCAGATATACACATAAGCATATATTTATTTAGGGGGGATCAGATACATAAACATGTAGATATATGCTTGTATTTACAGTTGTCATTTTATATGACTAATTAGAATACTAGTCAAATTTTGCTTCAACCACTTTGAGAAACATTTTTTTTCTAATCTTCTATCTTGATTTTTGATACCATACTAGGAAGAATTTCTAGTTAACAGTTTTAAGTCATTTAACTCAATCTGTAAAATAACTAACCTTTTCTGTGCCCAACACCAAACTAATTCTCTGGTGTGAACTCAAGTCTGATACATTAAGTTTGGCATCAAGGACCAGATCTAACAATCTCAATTCAGTAGTATCTGCAAAAAGTTGAAGAGATTGCAATATCATAGTGATGATGGACTATAAAAAAGCAAACCACTAACATTTTTAAAATATAAGCTATTAAATTCTAAAGCTAATTGCATTTTTGCGGATAAAAGTGAACACACTTTTGTTTGGAGATGCAAGACATTTTCTAAATAGCTACAAGGACATTATATGTATATAAGCCTTCCATTAAGCACCTGACTGATCTGCTTTTCTTTCTACCTCCAAAGGGTAAACGAGTCCTCATAATTACAGTATGCAACAATGGTTTAAATCTTTAAAGGCATAGGTTTGTTCTTCAAAAAAGTAACAAAATTTACTAAGGTAATCTAAATTTTATTGGTATGTTCCTCAGAATTTAAGTATCACAGATATAAGACAAGTTCTGTAACCAAGATATAGTTATAAGTAACAGCAAAACCAAACACTTGAGCACTCTTAAGAAAATGTCATAATCCTAACAAACATTCATCAGTAATTCACATGCTGGCTCTTGTGATCACTTTATAGTGAGATGTTGCTTCAGTGTAAACACATCTGTAACTAAGGGCAAGCTTAAGGGTAGCTGTTCTCTAAATTATACCTCGAAGCTGGCAGAACTTGGCATCACACACTGTTTTCATTTAAATGAATATAAAAATTGTCATTTACTAGTATTGTCCTAAGTTGTCCCAGGTGGTCTCTCAACAAAATATACAGCACTTCGGGGACACCATTTCAGCTTAATATCAACAGTTTATGAAGCCCAGAAAAGCCTTGTGCCTAAAAAAAAGCAAATATTGATGGCTGGTTTCCTGTTTGAGCAGGCTTAAGCTGTGTTCTCTGCAGATGTGAAGAACATGAAACAAGGAAAACTTGTTTTTGAAACAAGGTACAAATTGATAAAGAATCCTTGAATAAAACCAACTGAATTTTCAAAGCACTTTTCCCCTATAGGAGAAGCTATGTTTCTAAGAAAAATGAAAGGAAGATACTCATAATGCTCCATTATGAGCATACAATTAGCTAAAGTTGAACCACTCCAATCCTTCAATTTTTTTTTCCAGGGCAAAAGACAAAATTCAAAAGCTTTTTCTTATTAGTAAATAAACCAATTTTTACAGAAAAAGCACCCTAAATTCATGAAGATTTTCTATTTCTAAGTACTACTAATTTCTAGCCTACAAAATGATACTATTTGCAGTTCCTTTGTCTTCTGATGAAAATACAGCATAAGCTATCATTAATTTAAAAACTTAAGTTGTATAACTGCTGTTTTCTTCACATTAGTTCAAAATTCCACACAGGATTGCTGACATCTACCAGACCAATGCTCTTAAAGAATAAGAGATTAAGAAACCCTCTAACTTTATTGTAAAATTGAATTTGAACATAATATCATCATGCAATTGTTTTCCAGTTTTAAAGTCTGCTTCCACCACATTACACCTTGGAAAGATTCCACTGTAAATTAATACCAATTCTATTCCGCATTCATTAATGAACCACAATTTGTAATGCACATTAAATAAATAATCAATTTGTGCCTTTCGTCCAGCTACTAATGCAACTGAACACACATGACAAAACCACTGCTATGACACCCTTCCTGGCAACTCCAGACAGACCAAAAAAGCACCAACAACGTAATTACTACATTACTTCTAAAGGTTCATAAAAGGAATTGCAGAACTGCAACATTAATTCCTCAGTGTAGGAAATCTGGCTGGAAGACCACTAGCCTAACAATTCACCAGAACTTCAACTTTAGAAGTGTCTTCAGAATACAATCCTGCCTTACCTAGATATGATTTATTTTTTCATGAAATTATTATTTCAGGCAATTATAAAATAAAAATCTCCAAGTCTGTGTATGTTTTACAGCTCTTATTACACGCACACTTATTTTCTGCAGCAGAATCTGCAGTACAAAACAGTGTAATAACTCTTCTGCCCACTTTCAGAATCAAGTATTATAAAAAGATGATGTGTTCTTAGAGAGAAAAGCTGAAGGCATCAAACCTGTAACATTACATACAACTTCATTTTATTTTGCCTTGCCTCCCCAGGGTGGGGGTGGACAGAGGAGGGAGGAGACATGGGTCAATGACATAGTGCTACTTCAGAAAAAATATTCCTCTTGGTTCTCACCATAATCCACCAGAAGCTAAAATATTTTTTAAAACCCATCTTATGGCGTATATTGACATTCATACGTAGGAATTAAGAAAACTCTCAGCTCCTTAAAATTCCTTCTTGGAGGGTTGTGTTATAATCTAAATAGGAGGTCTCACCTATTTTTGAAGTCTTACATCCCTCTTTCCGGTGGCAGTGTACTAATTTAAGTAGGTACATACCTCATCAGCCCAGCTTCTCTCAGATTTCCTCTCTCACTGCTCTTTTCCTCTGGGGTATACCATATACTAACAATCCTCAACATTTGTATCACAAACTGAAGGCTGCCTGGCCTCCTGGGCACCAATATAAATAAAAATCACAGATCACCTTCTCCCTGTCTGTAACTATAAATGCATGACTACACAACTAGAACCTGCAGAGGCACACAAGCATCTCGTTTTGACCATTTATAACAGTCTGCTTAAACTCCCCTACATTAATTTCTATTTTTAGTTTCACACCAGCACCTGTTCTTGAGTCCACCTCCTTTACAGTTCAGTTGCAGCCTCCATATCATCAAGTACAAAGTACATACAAGACTATTAAGTGGCATGCAAAGTAACATTTCTATGACCCAATCTCTCCTTTGACAACTAACACTTGATTTCAACACGTAGGCACAAACCATGGACCGCTGGCTTACTAGAGAAAGAACTTCATATGAATAAATGACCATGCAATAGGCTTTGCACTATCCATGTGAAAGCTTAAGAAATACAGCAAGAGGAAGACTGCTCCTTAATACCTTTTAGCTTTATTTTACATGTGTTTTCCCCCAGCTTTGTGTATAATTTTATGATCTTTTTTATTTCTTTAGAGTAACACTTCTACTTCCCACTCTGTTAGTGTACAGACATTTTGAACAACATTTGTAAAACTACACTTGATAAATACAAAGTGATGCCATGAGTCATGCCCATCCCTCCCCCCCCACCTCCCTTTTTAAGCTCTGCTATTTACGCTAGCTCTATCACCACAAAGGGAAGGAAAGCATCCTCAGAAATCTCCAGTCTTCGCTGCAGTTCCAGGGATAGCTTAATTATTGAGTGCTCTTGGCTTTTGCCTAGGCAATTACTATCAGCTTCCTGCTGTAAATTAGCTACTCTCCAGTTGGTCATCCTTCTTACTGGCCATTTACTCCATTTACTGACTCCCAAGGGTAAGGGATGACTTCAGACTGCCCTGCTTATACCTTGAAGAACAACACAGCAATGAAAGCTTTCCTTCTTGCATACATGCAGGACAACAAAGGCAGGGGGCAGGGACCCAGCCCCGAGACAACCAGCTCAGAACAAACAGGCTCTGAAAACAAGTCACACAAATCTTCCAGGACAGTTGTTCAAACTTCTTTATTTTCAACCCCTTGAAAACCTTCCAGCAGAGGCCCAACACCATATAAATAACTTAAACTGAGAGACAACACCTCTGCTCATCTTTCACAAACCCCTTAAAGCCACAATTTCCTAAGCACCCAAAACATAGCAGGAAAAAAACTAATCCAGGAGCTGGAGAGATGACTTGGGTACAATTCTGATGACAACCAAAGATAATTTAGGACTGTTTTAAAATGACACTCTGAGCTTTTCTATTCCCTAGACATCCTTCACTGATTCATTTTTGTTCTGGAGGGCACAACAGACATCATATGCTTCTGTTAAACAGAGAAGTCACAACTTTGATTTGCTAGAAGCATATGAAACTATTAGAAGCATTTTAACTACACCTACAAATGATAACTGGAAGTCTCCAGGACATGCTGCCCCCTAAATTTAGATTCCTTCTCTAAAGTGGTCGAGAAGGAAAAAAGCAGCTGCAAAAGGCCAGTATTCACCTCAATGAGAACTCCTAAGCATAAGAAGTTAATCTTCAAAATTAAAAAAAACTGAAGTACCAGTAACATTGACCTCTCCTACCCCTGATCAAACCATGAGGCAAATCAAACAATACATCCCACCCCCAGTACCTAATCCAACTTCCAACCAGGCCACAATACAGAAGACTCATCGTTTGCAGTGATGAATCATCTAACAAAACCAGCAGTTTTATCTTGCACTTAATTAAACCTTACTCAGTCATCATTCTGTCTTCAAAATGCATCTGATCTGCTGTTTTTCAGGAAGACTCATTAAATCAGGGTAAGCCAACTGTTCCCTTCTTTTCCAGTGTACCTCAGTAAGTCAAATGACTATAATTTTACACCATACTATCTACTACTTAAATGATACAGCATTAATCCCGGGTGCTTTCAACATCCACATATAACCAACATTTCTTAAAATACACATTTTACAACAGAAATGCAGCAAAGCATACAGTTTGATATACCTTCAATACAGACTCAAAGGGCAATCACCCCAAGACCTTTGGTATAATAATATGCCAATGAGAAACAGTTCGCTCAAACTGAAGCGAGAAACAACTGAGATGAAGTTAACCACAAAAGATGCATGCAGTATGAACACAGACCACCACCTCCCTCTCTACTAGGCTGACAGTTAAGGTTTTTCACTGCCATTTCGGTCTGACTCCAGACATGCTGCTCGCCAGAAAGCCACCATCATTCACCACGGACAACACCATCAATCCGTGCACAAGCTCTTCATCTTTAGGCTAAACTGCAGTAATGTTACCTTTGCGTAGGTAAAAAAATTCTGTATGTTTTAGGGGAAGATTGGAGTTGTGAGGAAAGTGTTCTGAAGTTACCTGAAGCCATCATGCGCTGGGCTGTATCAAATACTGATCTACAAGTTCCTCAATGGAACAGACTAGTACTTCCTCAAAAACTTTTCAGGTATTTCTGTAAGTGATGTTTCATGCTCTTAATTTAACTACTTTCCTCCATTTTTAGGTATCTGCTATAGCAGCCAAAGGCTTTGGGATACGATGAAATGAGGAAATGCACTGCTCAAGATGCAAAATTCCTCTCTATCACCAATCTCTTAAGACAGCCAAAACAAAAAACCTCACCTATTAATGGGTTTTGCCTAGCTAAAACAAGTAATTTAATTGTTCCTCTAAATGCACTGAGCTAACGCAAATAAAAGGAAGCATCCTATGCAATGAGGCCATTATAAAAGACACTTTTGAAATTTATCTATTAATAACTTGAGTAATGACTAGCCTAGAAAGCAATAAAGTGAAATGAAGTTAAAAGACAATGAAAGAATATGTTCAATAATGCAAAGGTTTTACAAGTCAGAAGTACAGTTTTCATCACTTCATATTAAGTCTAAATAATACAAAGTTACTCAAAATGAGATATAACCAAAGATGAGTACAACAGAGGAAAAAAACCATGGTTATATTAATTTACTTTGACTTATCTCATACAATCCTCAAAAATTTTTTAAAGCTTATTAATTTCAGTTACAGACTAGTTAAAATGCTTAATAATGCAGGTTCAGAGTTGATTATTATTATTTACAGTTATTATTATAATAACTATTATTTTTAATGTTATTATGGGCCTTTTCAAAATTGTAGATAAGTGCTGCAGGTAAAACTCCAAATATGACAAATTAAATCCTTGTTCTTGAAAGCGCTTACATGCATTAGTCTATAGAAATTGTTCCATTCATGACAACTAAACCAAATTAAAAATTAAGCAGTGTGTAAGCACATTACTCATTAGGATCGCTTATTATTACTAGTTACTCATCAGTAAAAATAAAGTTTAATTTCCATTACCAGTACTGGTTTCATCTAGGCCAACCACTCTGAGAACTCAAATTCCACACACTGCCAGCTATTTCAAATTCAACCCAAACTTGTCTTCAAATATGAAAGGGCAGGAGTCTCAAAAGCATCTCAATGACTTTGAAACACAAAGACTATCTCCATCGAACTACAAATCCTGATGAAGCTTATTTGACTTGAGGAAGTTCAAAGCAAAAAGAAAATGAGGCCGGTTCAAAAAAAAAAAAAAAATAAAGCGCCATTTTTGAGCCAGTGTTGCTAATTTTCACTGGGAATGCTGGGTACAAACTCACCAGCACAAACAAACATAGACCTTCTACCTGTGAAGTACATAAAAAAACCCAAAAGGCCAACTGGTTAGGAAATTAACAAGTAGAGAATACCTTCTTCAGTTTTCACAGTGTACTCTTTACATTGTTAAAAAAATAGCAGCAGGTACATAAGAGCGTGTTAAAGTAATTTTGAAAGTACTACTTAAGAAAAAAAATTATCTGTCTCAGTAGCACCAAGACATTGTGCTGAAAACACTGGGTAGAAGCCAGACAAAGGGAAACCTAAAGACAGCATTGCAGTAGTAAATTATTACATTTTACATATAGATCCAAAGGCAAGTTCCAAATGTAAATGCAAGAATATCATACTGAGATTAATTCCCTTAAACTGTACATATTTAAGACACACTAAAGCCAGCTCTGAACAGCTGAATACCTATGAAGTGTGATTTCACCTTACATATGTCTACTAGTAGCACAGCATATTACAGGCCATCTGAACACAAACTTAAGACAACAGTTAACAATTTTGTCTACAGTGAGCTCTGAACAAAGCAAGCAAGTATGTTTTTGAATGGCAAACTGTGGAGTCTAACAAGGACTGTAACTGATTCTTCAATTCATTTGAAGTATTAAATAATGAAAAGAACACTATCAGGTAAATACTTGGTTTGACCTTTTTTAAAAATGTAAAAGGATTTAATGAAACCAAAGCAAGTAACAGATTATCAAATCTTATTTTTATGGATCTGATTTAGCAAATTCAATGCAGAATAAAAAACTGCAACAGTTCATCAACATTAATACTTTGAGAAGGCAAAATTGTTGCCATTAAGATTTCACTTCACTGTTATTTTAATACTGTGGGACTTGACGGTAGACCACATCCAGTTCACTCTGTGGGCCAAAATTCCCGCTACTGAGAAGACTAGGTACCTCCTCAGAATCCAGCTTGCTTATCAATCATGTTAGTACTACACAAGGATTCACAGCAATTAGGACTAATCTCAGAGCTCATCAGTAAGCGCAAGTTTAGTGAAAGTTCTTTAGGAAGAATCGGGCTTTGTCTGTCTCATGTAAGTAACCCAATACTCATTTACAGAACACATGCCAGCTCCTGTTTATCATGGTGAAAAATTGAGGAAAAAATTAAGCTCCCATGAAATGGCAAGGTTTTCAGGTCACTACCTCCATCCACCCCACTTTTTTTATACTACTTAAATTAAGAAAATGAAATCCCACTCTGCTATATATAATAAAAGTCTCACCTGACACAGAGAGAAACTCCCTAAGATAAAAGCTTATCTGCAATAATAGGTTTTGTAGAATAGCACCAGCACACTAAAACTTGACTTGAAGCCCATACTTCACTGTAACTTCGCTCACAATTCATTTGCAGCAGCCTTGCTCCTTGGAAGCAAGCTGTGAACCCAAGGAATTGTCCTCACACCAGGTACAGCCCATGTGTGGTTGCTGACCTTCTTCCTTACCTTTCTTCTTATTTGTGCAGTGACACAAATACCAGTTTACTGCACAGCTGTTGTTCTGCACTGACACCGGTATTTCTCAAAGCATAAATTACGATTCATATGGAGAATAACAATGCTCCACCTACAGAGTAATCCCAATACTACCAGGAAGTCATCAGGGTCCTGGCACTTTGCAGGACTGCTGCGTGACCTATACACAGCAAGACGGAAATACTCCAGAAGAATCACAAATCCTGTGTATGGGCAACAACATGCCTGGAAATCCTGAACTTACCATGAGTATGCAACGCACTGGTTTTCAACATACTGTACTGCAGCCTTCCCCCCAAGAAGGGAACAAATGGATTTCTCTAAGAAAACCTGCTCCTCCACCCAAAAATCAGGGCACCAGCACAAATTAGCAAGACAGTATAAATAAATTACAGCACCTACAGTGAACCTGATTTAAGGAAGAGAAAACAAAGATTAATGAGAAAAAAAATAAATAACCAAAGCCTGAATTCCTGAATAAGCAGGAACACTTACTTCTGAAGCAAGAACATAATTTAAGCACTGCTACATAACTTTGCAGCACTAGTGCGCACACAGGCACTAAGTCTACTAGCTATGGAAATAACTTGCCAGATTAATTATTAGTACAGCCTAAGTTTCCATTTGTTATTATAAGCCTCCCTAAAGAGTTAACCAATATATTTAACAACACCTTTTGAAGTGCAGTTTTAAGAGGACTGCTCAGTCTTACAACAAACCTGACATGTAACTGTTTTAGCACTTAACAGAAGTACACGTAATTAAGTCACTAGTCTGAACAAGTTCAAACACATTTTCTTGGACATGGGATGTAAATGTGGTGGGTACCAAAGCACCCATGGAGAGCATACACATCAAAAAAAAAATCTATATTAAACTAATGAATTTATCGCCTATCTGTCAGTATAGAGAGACTTTTCCTGGGGGTGTTGACTCTCAACAATGAAAACACGTTTGCAAAGCTTGATAATTGCTGTCTAGTCTACATTTTCAGTTTATAGCAATGACAATACCATCTTGTATTTCCACCAGAAGGATTTTAAATCCAAAATACTTTTAGCTCTATAAAGTTACTGAAGACACTGCTCTTTAGAGTTGACTGCAAATTCTTTTCCCACTTGGAGGAGTGGGGAGGTAGAGAAGCTATCTTCTTAACCTCTTTCAGATGAAAAGTCAGTAAATCAGACTGAATTTAAGAGATTCTGCCTATCATGCCAGCAGATGAACAAAATTGACAGCTAAAACATTTGAATGTAATGGTTAGCTAGAATTAAAAGCATTTTCCAAAGAAGAGAACAGTCAACAGAGGAACAGAGACAGCTTTGCTCTTGTTCCCTGTGTGGCAGAATCGTAATAGAAAAAGATTTGCCTGATTCAGTCAGGTATTTTAAGCATTTCTTTTTATACTTTGTTAAACAAAGAAAGCAATGCAGTGCGCCTTAAAAGTTTTAAGGATTTTCTTTCTCTGTTTTTTAATTGATCCAAGAGATTTCCAGTTACAACTCCCCCCCCCCCCTTATTTTTCTGATTTTACTCCGTCTGCCTGGAGCTTACCCCTAGCAGTCTCTTCAACCTCTTCCTCCTAGCACAGTGGAGCTACATGCCCCACATTACCACAGCACCTGAATACATCAAAACCTGACTGACATATCTTCTAACACTTCTGCGATGCAGAGAGCTGCTACTGCTCTGCAGTTTCAGTATGAGAACGGATGGACAGAGAATCAGCTTGTCCCAGGCCACACAGGAAGCTTTTGGCAACACAGTGAGCTGAACCTGTTTCCCAAGTCCCAGAGCAGCAAGCTCACCATCAAACCACCTTTCTTCTACATAAAATACCTGAAACTATTCAGATTTTCAAGGCGAAGGCATATGTTCAAACCTGAAAAGTGTTTAAACTGTTGAATGCCACGAATGTCTACCAGACCTGCAACTCCCTACTCATGCAGATAACATCTGTTAAAAGTAAGTGGCTCATATAGTTCTGCAACAGAAAGCTTAATAAGTTCCTTCTCCAAGATTAAAGAAACACCTACACATTCTAGATGCTTCTGCAAGTCCCTGGAGGGAGAAAATGCTGCTTAGTGCTGAGACAATGAACCAAGCTTCCTTCCTCAACAGCAACAAAACCCTGCTGCTTTACCTAGCACTAACAGGAAAGTGTTATTTATAGAATTAAGCCATATACGAATACTTATCTAAATGTTTCCCAAAGTTAGGTTACAGCATGTATCAAGATGACCTTAGACTTACAAATTTTCAAACTCCTAATTTGAGAGATCAGTGTAACAGTAGAAAAAAAATTTGCAACAGGTCAGCCATATCTCCCATTCCAATTCATTTCAGTCATTCCATGCATTACAGTGTAACTTCAAAACCTGAACTTGAACCATACTTGTTACTCTGGCCTTTTCAGCAGGTAATTTTTTTAAAGCAGTTACATTATTTCTGTATGTCAGATAAGCTCACTAGAATTTTGATGTTTATGTTTCTTACCTAATTTTATAAAGTATTGCGACCAATGCTTCTAGCCATGTCTTGTCGCATTTAGGCTCAAAATCTAAAGAATGCACATACTGACTTGTATTTCTTGTATCGTTTGTTTCCTAGTGACATCTACAGCACTTGCTCCACTTTGTAAAAATGTTTTATGCTAAAGCCAGCTACCTAAATTCCCACAGTCTGGCACTGAAGTACGTTACTATCTTGTATTTTCATGCAACTATACAACTGCACAAAGGTTTATTTGGCTCCAAACCCCAGTAAGTATTTTCTAAGAATGTTTCTATTGTTCATAATTATCAAGGGGAAAAAAAAAACCAACAAAAAACCCCAAACCATCTTGCAAGAAAGATACATGCTGTCCTATCACAAGCCATTGTTTAGACAAACACTGACTTACAGCTGGATACAGGAAAGAGCGTACCACAGCATGCAAGGAAACTTCTCACTTACAACATGCACTCACTTCCCAATGCTGCTGATATACTGCATTTTGAAGGAACTACATTTACTAGGATAACTGTCAGCTTAAATAACCAGGAACATTTAGTAATAAAGACATCAATGGAATTCTAAATATACTAAAATAGATTAAGAATTTTGCAGGCCTGGCATTTTGGGCTATGTCCAACGCTACACTGGAGACTGTATTACAAGTAGAGAGATCTGTTCACATTTCAGTAACGTCCAAGTTCTTTCTAATCTGTTACAGTCAATAAAAACTGACTTTTGCACTTCCTCTTTTCTACACTAACTCTCTGACATACAGTCAGCCTTTATTATTTCTGCCGATATAGCTCCCTTGCCTTCTGAAATATGCCACAACTAGCTGGAAAAACCAAGGCCTTTTCCTGCATTCAGGTCTTTTCCTCATATACACACTTTCCTTATTCCCCATGTGTACGTCCGTCTTCTGTCACTCAGTTACTACTCCTGAGGAAGAATAAATACAGGGGCAGAGAAAGAAGAGGAAAAGCATTAAGATGCTTCCTATTTTCTTCATACACTGGTTCCTCTTTGTCTATTCTCTAATTTATATGAAAGCGTCTGCTCCTCTGGAACATTTAAACACTGCAATATACCTGTCAGTGACCTACTGTGCATCTTTTTCTTTATTTCTGTCCTCGAAATGCATAGCTATACAGTGAAACGTAAGGCCAACTGTAGTTATAAACCACAGAAATACCTTAAGAAAATAGATTTCATCTCTACAATTTACTAACTCGAAATTAAATTTTCTACACTAATAAAATAAAATCTCAATGTTTAATACTGCAAAAAGAACACGAGAGTCAAACAAAGTTTTACTTTTTATGCAAAGCTGTCTCCAGCAGTTTAGTATTCAGTGATATTTAGGGTACACAAAACCTGAATATATTATCTCTTGAATTATCACTTTCTGCAGCATCAGTGCTTATTTATCCCTGAATTAAAAGGCTCTCTTCCATATATCAACCAGGCTAAGAACCTCTCCCCACCATGAGAGATTTCAGCCCACTTTTAACACTTATGCATGTGACAAACAGGAAAACAGCACTTCTATGCTTCTCTGACAGCTTTATGTATCATTACCTGTGTGACTCGGTCAAGTAAAAATAACAACCAGAAGTAGGAGACAAGTCTGCAGGGACCTAAAAGGCAAGTTCACTGTTCCAAACCCAACTGTTAAGACTTAGTAGAATGCAGTGAGCGTCCTGTGAATTTATCTAACACAGAGCCTCATAAGAACAAGTAATAAAACTTAAAGAAGTCTTCTTAGACATAACTAGCTTTATAAACTTTCTCAAAGACTACTGAATTTGCTTTGAAGTTGCACCTGTAACTCAGTTGTGAAATAAACTGATACAAGACTTCATCATACTTCATAACTACTTTCAAATCAAAAGTATTAAATGCCCCCATCCTTAGAAGTGCAGTATAGGACACTCATTAAGACAGAGTAACTCATCATAGAGCAACCAGCCAAAGTTGCCATGCACAGCTCCATCTCAGTAAAGACTGTGTTTGTGCTGCATCATAATGAGCACAGCCCAAGTATAAAAAGGAAGTGGACAAATAAAAAAAAAAAACCAACCCAAAGCCTGCTGGATTCAACAGTGAGAAGCTATTCCTGGCACCTCATAGGCCCAAACTGTATGATCAAATATGGCTGTCACGTATGGGATCAGGTAATGGGAAAAGAACAGAAAATTTATCTTTACAGGCATTATGGCCTCTTTTAGGAAAGTAAGCAATTTGTCAGAAGGCAACAAAAAAGCTGATACCATTCAGCTTACTAAATGCAGGGATGTCTAGTAGTCTCTTTAGAAGTACTATGCTTTTGCAAGAAAGTGAAGCATGGAGAGATCTAGCTCTCAAGGATCTAAAAAAAAAAAAAGAAAAATTATTTCTCCCTCTCAGCTTTACTCAAGGTAAGCAACACCATTTTGCTCATGCCTAATTCATAATGCTCTGCCTAACAAATTAAGAACTGTTTCCCCACTTGAAAATAAAATGTTCTTTTTCCTTGTTTGTAAACTAACACAGTACACTGATTAGTGAAAATGATAATTTTTTTTAAAAAAGGCCTCAAAACAGGAGCCTGTTCCCCAAAGAGATATTGTGGTCCTCTTGATGTTACTTTGCAAACGTTTTATGCAATAATACAATGCCTTTTATGAAGGTTATGCATTAGTTACACCTAAGGGAATTGCATAATACACACAGCATTCAAGTTTGTGTTAAGTTAGTAGCATGTCAAATGCCTATCTGGAATTTTACACGTACTAAAAACTGCAAATATGACAATATTAGTGACAGTTTAACGTTCATTTATAGTCAAGTTATCCATTTAAAGACGCTTTAAGTAAACAACCAGCCCAGGTTACAACTAAGCTAGAACACACCTCAGAGGTGCAAGCTTGCGCTGCTAGCACAGGCAACAGCTTTCCACAGCAGCCCTCTTCAGAACAGCTAAAACCAAACCAGCCACTAAACGCTGGCCGTCCCAATCACACTCAGCTCTCCCTGAAGCCGCAGCTCGGGATCTCGATACCAAACGCGAGCACCACCGAGCGAGGCCCGTTTTGGCAGCCGAGCAGGCTGGGTGCTGGGGGAGCCCCCCCCCCCCCGGCACCATCACCACAGCAGGGCTCTGCCCAGATAAGATCGCTCCTTCCCATCATGCTCAAAGGGCGAAGTTGAGAAGAAGAGAGGAGGAGAAGGAAGAAGAAAAAGAAAAAAAAAACAACATTACGGGTAGTGAGATCATCCTCTTACCTCTGGGGATGTGACAGAGCCTTGACTGCTTTACCAGGGCAATTATGCCACGGCCTCCTGTGCGCTGCCCCCGAGGGGAAACGCGGTGAGAGCCCCCACGCCAAGGCGGGGGCCTCGAGTGAAAGCGAAAAGGAAGACGGAGGGGAGGGCGGAGGGAAGGGGAAGGCACGGAGCGGTTCCGACGGAGGAGCGGCACAAAGGCAGAGGCGCCGAGGGGACAGGGCAGTGCCCTGCCCGCCCAAGCACCGGGCAAGCACGGAAGGGAGAGCATCACCCCGCCGCCTCCCCCGCCGGGCCGGGCCGGGCCGGGCCGGGCAGCCCGGCCGCCTCAGCCCCCTCCCC
>JANZLQ010000100.1:37492118-37523634 GCA_026212715.1 Elanus axillaris | reverse complement strand
GGGCGGTACCGGGGACGGCGCGGCCCCGCGGAGCCTTCTGGGATATGTAGTGCGGAGGGGGAGGCTCCGGGGAGTCGTCGCAATGCATGACGGGAGTTGTAGTCCGGGCCCGGTTTCCCCGCTGTGGGGCCTGCGGCTGCCCGGGCGGCGGCTGCTGAGGCGGGGCCGGCGGGCAACGTCCCCGGGGAGAGGGTCGGCTCTCACCCCTGACGGGTGACAGCCCTGAAAGCCATTTTTCTGCTCTTGTGTCTTTGAACATGCAGTTACTGTGGTCTTCACGTTAAATTTAGTGGAGAGGGACCGGCAGGAGAAGAATTAACCCTCTGGAGGTGTGGAGACTCTTCCCCCACAGGTCTCTGCTCGCAGGCGGCTTGTCGCTTCGGGCGCTACCTCGAAGATTTTTGAAGCCGTCCGTCACTATGGTCCTAGTGGCGAATAATTTCCAGTAATGATTTTTAACCAGTTTTAATGGGAGGTTACTTCTCTTCTAAGCGTATGCTAAATTTAAACCGAAATACTTAGGGTTTTCTGAACTAGTAATAGGGAAATTTTTTGCCCTAGCTTAAAGCAGTGCTATCTCTAAAAATAGAAATCATCTGAACTCAGCCGTTGCCTGTAAATACATCTTTGTTTCAAGCCGGCATTTAACAACCGTACTTCTCAGAGAAACAAAAGCTGTAATCAGAGCACAACAATAAAAGCTGAACTCAGCCGCAAACAATGCCGTACCATTCCCATGGCAACTTTTTCCTATCAAACCCTGGCTAGGTCCCACACTCTGCAGCTGCACGAGCCAGAAGCTTTTCAATCTGGACTCCCATTCACAATTATTCATACATTTTTTTGGATGATTTTCGCTTAACACAGTTTTACTGGAGTTAATGTAAGACAATTAACAGTAGCCAGCACCGCATCCCTCCCCTGCTTATGTCACGAGTTGACATTTCTCCTGCTGACAGAACTATCGTGACTGTGGCAGCTCATTAAACGACTGCAGGATGTGGCCTGCCATTGTGCTGCACGTGGAAGAGCCCTCTGCAAAAATTATTATGCCCTTTTTGCAATCAAAAAGCCGTGCAATCAAAAGCTATTTCATAATGCACATGCAGAAGGTGGCAGACCGAAAACCATAGCAGTCGACAGTCTGCAAGAACTTTCTCCAGCCTTCCAAACAGGGTTTGAATAACCACGTGTTGTGATAATAGGGCTCAGGAAAGGAAAAAAAGAAGGTGACTACATTAAAAAAAGGGAATATATTATACTGGAATCAGGTAGCAAACCTCATATTGTAGTTTACCATATATTCCACCATGGAAGACTACTGCAACCTTCCTTTTGAGATGGCCTAATTCTTCTGATGTTTGCAATTTAGTGAGGAGAAAATAATGTATCTAAAGAACTATCTTTGCTTAAGCTGAGATACAGACTTTTTAAAATAGGCAAATTCTGTCAGTTGCACTGTTCACAAAAGTGTATTCAGGAAATATGTGTGTGGGGAACCAAAAAATGAAGAGCTCAGCCATTGAACAGTGTGAGACAGAGAAGTCAGCTGCCACTGACACCCATCCCTCCGTACCCAGTGCATGGCTCTGCTCATCTCCTCTCCCCAGACACACAGACTTCTGAATGCTTTTAAAATTGGCTATAAAACTTCTATCTTTTACCCCTGTAATGCTGAAGAAGAAATACCCTGTGGCTAACTGGTATACTGAAATACATCAGTTTACAGCTGTGCCTAGAACACATGTATGTTGATGTCTATGCTTGCCATAAATTTGGTAGTCAATAATAAAAAGCCTTGAAGTCAGGGACTGTGGGTCAGATCCTTGAAGCCAGTATCAGCAGGCTAACTTAAAGCAGCCTTCTATCCTGCTCAGCATTTTCTTTTTTGTGAACATTTAATTCAGTGGATAGAACTGCAAAGAACCTAATGGGAATCTCTATACTCTCTTGCAAAACAAACATGAAATTTTAAAATAATAAAACATATTTAATTCAAGTGAGCATTGCTGCTGTTGACATAATCCTTGAGTTTAGTTTTTCCTCTCCCCACTGAATTAGGACCACTACTTCTCCTTCCTACCCTGTGTGGCAAAGGAGTGAGGACGTGTCCTTCGTAGCCTCTGAGAGTATTATGTAGATAAACCAGACTGATCTTGCACAAGGCTAGTACAGGTTCACAGTATTTAATACCTCCTTTAACTTTCTCTTCTGTTTTCACATCATGATTTTAAAGGATGAAAAGAAGGTTGAAGGCAAAGATTTTTTTCCCACATGAATTACACATGTGGTACAGGTGAGCACAACAGGGCACGTTGTGTGCGCTAAACCATTTAGGTGTCAATATTTGATGTCCAAGACCACCATGTGTATAGAAACATAGTCATCTCTAATGCCTTGATTTAAAACAAAACTTTCTTTTGACATAAAGCTGCTCATAGCTGTAGTGTTATGGCGCTGCACTGTACACTACTGGTACACAAGCTGCTTAAAGCTCAGCTGAGGTCACTGACTTCCAGGCAATCCCATATTTTCAGTATTCCTTTCTATTGAGTGCACAAATGTAACAACTGAAAGAAATTGTGGTGACAGGCAGGTAAACTTCAAATCTGAAGTAATTAGGTCATGCAGATACTTTCCCATTCTTCCGCAGTACAAAGTACGTGTGCAAAGATTACAAAGGACAGAATCTATTTTTTACCTACCTTGCAATTTCTACAATTTTCAGGAATAAAATCTGTACTGGCTTCTGCCCATGCAATGCCACTGACTTCAATTTAGGAACTGGCTTGGAGCACGGTATATTCCAGCAGAATTATGAGACAGGCACTTGTTTCGTCTCCAGTAGTCTCTATTCATAGTTTTCAAAAGCTGGCAGGTATTCTCACAAGAGTCTTCATGCCTGGCAAAAAATAGTGGCAGGCCCCTTCGTACAGATTCTTTACTCAGGAGCTGCTTGTGATTCTCATCACTGAAATGGGTAAGAGAGTTTGGACATCAGTTCCTGCTGGGATTCCGGGTACTCAAAAATGCAGTCTGTAATAAGTATTTGGTGGGTGACCTGCGGCAATATGCACCTTTAAGTACAAGTGTTTATTTCACAAGGTATGGAAATTCTGGCAAAACATATGTGTATAACAGTAATACCCAAAGGAGTAATAGGTATCTTTCTATCTATCTATCTATGTATATGCAAATATACAGATATAAACACACATATAATATATATATACCCTGTATATATAAATACACATCCTGCATATCTTGGCAATGAAGCACAAATATTCAACAATTCCAAAATATCCCAATTCTTAACTTCTTTAATTGTATTTTCATGATGGTTAATTTTATTCAGCAGAGGAAGTTCAGCAACTTTATACATATGCAGAAATAAAGAACTATGAACAAACCCTCACTTCATTGCTCTAAAGAAATTAATTCTGCCTTAGACAAAACGGTTTTGTTAAAACTAACAGTTATGTTACAGTGGAAAACAGGAAAAAGCCTGGCCAGTGAATTACTAAGTGTAGAGCAAAATGCTCTCACTATATTCTTTTTTTATGAGTTCAATATTGCAAATTCCATCCACATGCAGTATGCCTCCTGTGCACTATTTTAAGAGGGGTGTTACTGAACTCAATGGGACTACTTTTCTTAGAAGCTATGATCAGGCAAGGCCGTTACTCTGCTGACACCTTCAGTGTTAGCAACCAAGGAAAGCTTTTCAGTCATTAAACTTTATCCCAGCGGATGAATGTCTGAGTTTTCAGCTGTGTCATGGGGTTGGTTAGGTAATCTTTATTACCTGATTAAAATATTTGCCATAATGTAGCAATAGACAAAAATTCTCCAAGGTTCCTCTTGGTATGACCTGGGGAAGAACCACCCTTCGTACCTCAGGGTTGCCAGTCGCTGTGACTTCAAACACGCGAGCAAGATGGAGTCTAAGAAACAAGGTTGTCGTCTCCACCTTGAGAGTACACCCTTGTTCACCCCCAGTTAGGGACAGTTTCTGAAGCTTGGCAAAATAACAACACTGATCCCCGAGCTATCCCTAGCTAACAGGTAGTGATGGAAAAACATCTTCTCCATCCCTTCAGGTAATGAGATAAAGCACTGAAGAAGGAGGTTTCCCTACTGTCATTGCCTTACAGCAAATCTGTGTGTGTGATGGGCACCTTGAGGGCAACACAGACAAACCTCTTCCCTCCATGCCTCCCAGGGGGAGGAAGGGAGCAGAAGCATTACAATCCTTGCACGTATAAGCAGAGAGTTTAACTCAAAAGCTGCTTTAAAGCATATTTACAATACACATTTTAAAGCCTCTAAGTGAGAGCCAAAACATCTCTTCTGATGAAATTATGTTGACAGAGCTTGGAAATTTAATCTCACATGGAGGTTGAATTCATTAAGCTTCAGCTGCCAGTTATTGGATCTTGTTATTAATTTGATACTGAGGTAGAAAAGCGCCTTGATGTAACTGCTGTGTATAAGTACTGACACACAGTGATGAAGTAATTTCTCAGCCTTTTAAGTACTCCATTTCCCTGACAGTCATATTTAAGCACTAGGATTTTAATATTATCATGTTGCAGTTGTTTTCCTCATTCCTATGTGCATAGTATTATACTAAAATACACATGATGATTCTTCATTTTCTATCAAACAGTGCATTTTTATTTTTCTTCCATTTTTAGGTATAAAGCTTATTACTGAAAAACAAAAAGCCATTTCCCCCCCCCTTATTCTGTTTTAGCCCAAAGCCACTCCACATTAAAAAATGTGTATTGTCTTTAAAATATAGTGTCTCTGCAATAAAAAGTTTGAAATTTTTTCTTCAGCTGGGGACTATCTCTTTCATTCCAAAGCTTAAAAGGTGAGAGCTTAATCTTCTTCAGAAAAGGGCGTATTCTGCACTGAAATGTATGCAAACCGCCCAGAGGGCTTTCAGCTTGCACGATTGTTGCAGTCACTTACTCAGGTTGTTGCAGTCACTTACTCAGCTCAGGATGGTGCTTTGCTTCTGTCTGTCATTTGGCTCAGCAGTGGCATACCCTAGAGAAAGCCAGCATGCAACGCTTTAATGGTCTTGGGATGACGATAGAAGGTCAGGACATGTGAGTTCACTTTCTGGCAGTGTCACAGATGCAATGCTGTGCCTTCAGCAGATATCCTTTACCAGCTGCTGGTTAGCAATATACACCTTCTCTTGTGAAGGGTTTGAGGTCTGCATATGAAAGTATACAACAATGTAAACATGATTTATTACTAGCAAAAGTGATACTCTACTGGAGCGCACAGAATGTGAGACAGAGTCAATGAGATAAACTTTTTTTTTTTCACTACGTACTATATTACGGAGATAATTTACATTTATATTAGATAGTATGGTGTGGAGCAAAACAGATGGTTGAAGTTGCTCTCATTTGTACTTTTACCTGGAGCCATAACATTATACTTCACTGTAAGAACTCAGAGTCTCAGAGTGACAGTCTTAAGTTGCAGTCCCTGACGGGTGGAAGTAAGAAAGTTTTCATTCAGTTATAGCAAGATCCCAAAGTACGTTGCAATGCCCTGCCCTCGGCACACCCTTCTGACTTAGCTATGCCTAATGTAATATTAGATTTCCCATGCTGGGGAGACACTTGGTGATGGCACTCGGGGTTTCTCCATCTGGCTGTGCCAGGCAGCAGATCGAGGAGGTGTGCCAGGCGGTGAGAGTCCCACGGCTGGTGCCACCTGCCCTTCACCTCCTTTGTCGGTACCCACTTATGGATGTGCTCCTTCAGCATGGAAGAGCCCCCATTGGGATTCCCACATAAGTGGCAGAGTCTTACACCAAGGTTTTTAATAGGAAGAACAACTCTGCAGGTGGAGATCCAAGCAGCAGAATCTAAAAATGTACTGTTTAACATGAGAGGAGTAACTACAGGGGTTTCCAGTACAAGGTCCAAAATGCCTCAGCCCCATGACGTACAGCACAGCAGCAGCACAAGCTCATTTTGATAGTTTCAGATGGGGTCAACAATTTTCCCAGCTTACTTTTGCCCTGGCAGGTGTCATGCCAGATCAGCTATCACCTGGCACTCTGCAGCTGGCATGGAGGTGGCGTTAAAGCCGAAAGTTGGCGGGAGCTCCAGAGCAGATACCGTGGCTCATTCGGCTGTAATGCAATTGAGTGCCAACACAGCCTAAACCTGACCCAGTCTGTGCTGGTGCGGGATGTGGAGCTCAGCCCAAGGAGCACCTCTCCAGCGGGGCTCCGTCCCACTCTCAGGGCGTCTGGAGGGCAGACACTCTCTGACATCCCTGGGGCTGGAATGGGCATGTGGATCATCTCTGCACACATCCAAATAAGCATTAGCCCTGCTCAGGAAGCAGCAAGCGTCAAGAGAAAGGCTGGTCTGGCTTCTCGCACTGGGGCAGGTCAAGGCACTGCAGGAGCCATTCTCCTTTGGGAGCAAAATCCAGCGTTGCCTTCAGCACAGAGGACATAACTCTTTCTGGTTCAAGATTGGTGTGTCAGCTTTGTAAGCCTTAGGGATATATGCTCAAAACGTGTTTTACTTTGTAAAAGCATAGAGCTTTCTTGTTTTCTGTATAGCCAGGGAAAAATTTGCAGGACTGGGAAGTAACTGATATTGGTGGCCATTTAAAAATGTACAAGAACTGAAGGGTATGGAGACCCTGGTTAACAACTAACATTGTAACTTTTAAGATCATAAGATAAAATGAAAGAAGCAATTATTAAAGATTTATTAAAAGAGAAGGGTATCTCTATATAATCCTCCCTATTATGTTACATAACTTCAAATAGGTAACAAAAATAACAACTGCCTACATTTAAAAAGGAAAACAGAAACATTCGTTAATGTTTCAGAGTATCTAGAAGGAATGCAAAAATCTTTGAATGTTTAGGTTTAGAAAATGTGTAAAATTATGAGGTTCTAGTGACATTCCCAAATTCCAGTTTTTTAGCCTGTTGATGTCCCCTTCTCAGGTTCTTCCCTGAATGCTGTTTTACATCTCCTTCAGAAAAAATATTTTGTAATGACTTAGGTTGGTTTCTGAGCAGAAGAACTCAGCTCACTTCAGCCCTAATCACTCCTGTAAGTTACTTGGGTGAAATGCCTGTCATCCTAGGACAATCCCCATTTTTCCTACCTCATTGCTTCCGAGGAGCTCCCAGTATGTCCCAGGATGATTTGCTTTTTACACCTCCCTTTGTGTGATCCTGCAAACTCTGCTGCCTTCAGTAATGTCACTTTCTATTTTCGTTGGAGGAAAGGTTGAAATTGACCATTGGGATTAAAGCAACTGGAAATTTGGTCCCGAACTCGACCAAATTTCAGTGTTTGTAACTTCCAACTGCTCTGATTTTTCATATAGGAAGCCAAAGTCTTTGCACCTTGTATACATTATGCAATGGTTTACTGATGTAAACTGACTGTAAATATTTTGTCATCAAAAGCTGCCCAACTCATGTCTTACCAACTTAAAAGACTTGCGTCTTTATTCCGTTCTCTCTAGGATTTACACTTTTCTTGAACTCAGTGCAAGAATAAGGCTTTTTTAGTATGTTCTTATGGTAACAGGTGCAGTTGTGACATTGTCTATAAAATCCTCTGTTGCCAACAGTACCTATCCAGAAGCCAACCTGAACAGATAATAGCTGATGGGGGAGACAGCCGGAGTCAGAGCCAGCTCCAGCCCCGCCAAGGCAGGGAATGGGGTTTTGCACGGCGATAGCAGTGCCTGTCCCTGGGTACCCCCACGGGGTACAGAGGCAATCATGGCCTCTCCTTCTTGCCCCCAAGGATGCTTTAGGAGATAACATTTTTTCTCTGGAGCCCTTTTTGTAAGCCCTGTTGCCATCAGCGAGTACACCCAGGGCTGAACATGGATGAAATTGAACCACTGCTGAAAACTATTTAACTGACAATGCACCCAGCACCATTCCAGATATTGCTCTAGCTTGTCTGGCTTTTCAGCATTTCCTTTCTCTACACATATTTTTCCACTCCTGCTAAAACCAGCTCCACAGGTTGTGGCAATAGTTTCAAGGGGTTGTGTAAACAGCAGCATTGCCAGGTCATCTGCACCTCTGCTCAGCCGGTGGCAACGCTGGTGTCTCTGCTCCCTGCAATCTGTCATCCTAAAGTAGACAGAAGTTGACAGTTGTTCTCATGCCAAATGCTACCTTTGCCGTCAAGCTACCGCACTCATCCAGCCAGAATTTATTGAAGTTACCCAGGTGGCTTTATATTTCAAAGGCAGAGACCCTATTTCTATGGTAACCGGATTGGATTTTTGTTTCTTCTGATATCTGGAATGGCAACATTTCCAGAAGGGGTATTGGGCTGCTCTGTGACTTTTTAGGATTTTTTATTATCATTCTGTAGACAGCTGGGCTATGAAATGTGTCAATCGTTTTTTTTTATGACTGAGTGCAGTTCTGGTATTAATGATGAAAAGATGGCTGATTCTGTCAGTCCTGTTCTGTCTTGGGGAAAAGAAAACAGAAGTGACTTATCCTTTGGATCAGTCCGTAGGCTCATCACACCTTAGGAACATTTAAAAGCAACTGTAATGGCGTGGGCCATGTGTCTCACTGGGAATGACTTCACTACTATGAAAATACCTCTGTAGATGTTAAATAATGTCTTATGTACCACTAACACAAGGGTGAGTTAAGATTAGAAAGGAGTAAGGTAGAGCTGATGCAGGGGAAAAAAAGATAAATATCTGATGCCTCTTCAAATGCATATCTTTCTTTTTACAGAGATTAATTGAGTTATAGTTTTGTTAGAAGCTTCTTTCAGTTTTATTAAAAGCAACAAGAGCCCAAGAAAAGTATCTTATGGTCCTGTTTTGAATTAATTATTAACCAGCAAGAGTAATCAAAATCATTAAATAAATTTGGCTCTCTCCATTACAAGCCTAGCAGTGTGGTTCGCCATGGCAGACCATGGCCAGATCCAACATTTCTAAGGGAAAAAAAAGGTGAGCAAAATAGAGCAGCTGGTTTTTGTGGCACATGCTGGGAGAAAGCAGAGGTAAACCCATGCTGGGGGCCAGCCCTGAGCTGTGCTGGGGCACAAACTTCCCCCTTGGGAAACAGCCCGGCGGGTTTGTCTTATATAGCTGCAAGTAATGGCACGTTTATCTACCAACTTCCAAGTCCGTAAATTGTTTTACGGTTTGAAGCCAGTGGGTAAAAAAGTGTCCCGTTCACTTAACAGCAAACGGTTCCCTTGTTTGGAGTTATACTGTCACTTATTCCGTTTGGACCTTTTTCATTTGAGAAGTCCTCAGCCGTTGCCACCAGAGACTGGGGAACTTCAGCATTGCTTCTCCTGGGCGAAGGCTGAGAACCCGGCACGGAGCTGGCTCTTTGATCTGCAGGAGTGGTGGTACTCACAGCGATGGGCACCAGCCTGCACCGGTGCCTGTCTGCTGGGGAAGCATCCTCCTCCTTTGAGGTTAGGGAGCCATCTAAGCACCAACCGTCCCTGGCTCCGACGCCCTTCATTTGAGTTGTTTAAATGAAAAGACTCCTGTGATTGCTATAAAACTGCGGTTTACTGAGAAATCAAGGACCAGTGGGCTGTGATAGGAAGCCAATTTAGTCTACAAAATGCAAGAGCCGCGATAAGGAAGAACAAAGGACAAAAGGAAAAAAGGCAGAAACCATGGCTAACAATTATATGACTAACCCACTCACTCCTCTGCAACGATTAAACATTAAACTCCCACAAGCTAAGTAAACAACAAAAAAAAAATACCCTCTGAATTCCCCTGAGGCTTTGTCTTTGTGGCAAGGTCTGGACTTGAGGGACGAGTGCAGCTGCATCCTCTGCTGAGCTCCCCTCTGCCCTGGAGGTGCTGGCTGTAACAGGGCTGTCTGCCCTGGCTGTCCTCAGCTTGGGGTGCTGAGCACGCTGTGCCTATAGCTCCCATACCATGCCTATAGATGCAGCAGGGTGTCAGAGGCTCTGTCCCTCTGCAGAGCAAGGGGGTCCACCTTATCTGCGTGGGTTCTAGCCCAAACAGGCAAAATGGTACCTCTTTGTTTTTCCTGCAAAGGAATAACTTGGGTTTAGCTCTCCTTAGCTGTTATAACCCCACTAGCTTGTCCTCCTTTGGCTTCATTTTGTTCGTCGGGAGAATCCCAGGCACATGCAGATTGCCTGTAGCCAGAAATTTGGCTTTTGCTACTTATCGCCTCCTCTGTTTGCCAGCCCAACTTTAATTATTCTGACTAACTTCAAAAAGCAGAAGGAGATTTAAAATCATCCTGGATTACAAAGCAAGGAACTGAATTTACTTTTACAGAGCAGCCTTGCCAAAACAAAGACCGCAAAGGTTGTTCTCTCAGAGGTGGACTCAACCACCACTTTTATCAAAGAAAGAAACGGAGCAGCCGGCTTCCCACGCGGCTCCCATCCCAGCTCCGGCTCCCATCCTCGCAGGAACCCAGCTTCCCTCGGGAATGCAGCACAAGCGTGCACAGGCATGCTGGAGTGAGCAGCACGCTAACAAATCTTCTTTTCCAGGGTCCCACAATGCGCTTGCTTAACGAAAAGCTCAGCTTTCCACCTCCGCTTTGGTCTGCCGCCTGTGTTTGTGTTGCAGGCTGTAAATGGGGTCAGCAGAAGTTGCTGAGATTGTGATTCATTTTTTTCCTGTGGACAGCAATGAGTCACTGCAAGGAGGGTAGGGGATGAATTACTGGCAGGGAAGGCTCTGAGGTGCTGTTATTCCAGAGACATGTGTCTGGGGGCAGCTGGAGAAAGGGGATTGAAAGTCCCCAGTTGCTGACGACAAGACTTTCCCACTGCAGCATCTCCACTGCTGTCTGAGCAGCGGTGCAGTAGTCAGGTACCCAGGAAGGTCTTGGGCCAGGGTGAGACTCTGCGAAAGAGCTATGATATAATTCCAAGTTACCACTTTTAGACATGTAGAGTAGGTAAACTGAGATGCCGTGGCTGCACACTTCTTCACAAATACAGTGACTTTGTTAAATTGCCACAATAAATCCAGATGCACAAAAGGTCAGACGTGCAAAAAGGATTTCTGTTTGCAAAATCTGAAAATATCCCACTCCTCTGAACACCATTACTTGGAAGGGAACAAGGCATCCGAAATCAAAATTAGAAGTATGTTATCATAAATGTTTCTTTCTTCAATGCTGTGGCCAAATCCACACAGCACTTACAGTCTATGCCTGGCTGATATAAATGGGGCTGTAGCGTAATGGGACTATTCCTCAGCAGAACCAAAGGTAAGGCAACGACCAGTTGCAACTGGTCGAGTTATTGTGTCTAATAAGTTGATTCAGCCACATGAAGGGCTAGCTAAAAATAATGTATTTTTTAATGTTTGAGATAGGCTATGGGCCTGTTCGCAGCTAGGGAATATGATTCAGTGAAAGAGAAGTGGCATATTAAGCGCAACTCCTTGAACACATGCGTGTGCAAATAACAGTGGTGGATTAAGGACTTAGTTTTGATGAGTAAAAATGTAGAGCTCTAAGGGAGTTAGAGAGCTGAACAGAGAAAAAGTGAATGTAAAAGTAAAATAGGAGAGGAAAGGAAGAGAACAGAGAGAAGTAAAAAAAAAAAAAAAAAAAAAAATTTATGGAGCAGACATGAAACCAGAGGAGATTACCTGGAAGAAAACAAAACCAAATGGAGACTGGGTTGTCCCCTTTCAGATAGTGACGGTGAAGTGAAAAAAACCTCACTGGAACCTGAAGTGGTCACTTCAGTTCATCTCCCCTGGAGAGCCTCATAAAACCAGCACAATGTACCCAAAGATACGGAAAACGGTGAGTACCGCTGCTGTGTAATCTGTTTTCTTTCATTTGATGGAGGTCATGACTTTGATATTTTCCACCAGACTGGCCCAATTTGGGTGTCGGGCTGTTAGTTTGTTTACAAATAGAGAAATGTCTCTGACATCTGTCTGCATTCTCCTAGCAGCTACCTCATGTTTTTTGCAACTTCCCACACTTGCCCACGGACCTTTCTTGGAAGGTTAGTTTAGTTTGTGTTCGTTAGAACACCCTTTAGCTGAACTCACTTAACACAACACCAAAATGACAAAATTGCAACAGATAAAAACTGTCTTAGCCTTTATGTAATGTTTTGCTAAATTTAACAAACAGGTTGAGTTGTAGGAACTGGTAGGGATGCTGAAGAGCCATGAAGAGATTACATAGTCAGATATTTCTGGAAACGTTTAGATTTCTAGAAATACACATGAAATCATAACGAGATCAGTATGCAGCTGTGCAGAGAAGAGGCAACTCTTTTTTCACCTCCATCGTCAGGCCAAAATTAGTCCAACACCAGTTGGAGAAGTGATGCGGTCGCTTGGCTTTACAGCAGCTAGAGCAGAAGCCTCTGAAATGGCCACAAGCTGGGGCTGGGGCTGGGTATTAATGAGTCCCTTGAGCCCTTGGAACAGCTCCTGGCTCATCCCTGTGTGCATCCCGCGGCAGGTTCAACCTGCAGCTCACCTCCTGGGGCATCTCTTGGGGTTACCTGGTGCCACTGCAGGAAACAGAATTAATTTGGAAAATACACGGAAACCACAAGGTCAAAGCCTCAAGTGGAAATTTTGCGAAGAAACAAGCTGTTCCCTGCGCAGCCGAGTAATAACCTTACGGATTTCGTGTCTGACCCTTATCCCCATGCTGCAAGGCTCCCAGCTCCTTCCCATGTCCTCCTGTCTGTCCCCTGGGGTGGGCTGGGGCTGCGGGCAGGACCACAGCCAAGCACCATGTGTCCTGTCCTTCAGCATTGCACCAGACATCTCTTCTCCCTGCCCCCTGCCAATTTTTATCATATGGGCAGCGATGTCATTATCTTTGGGATTTGTTAGGCTCTTGCAAATTTGATTTTAATTAGCCAACGGGTTCCGAATTATGACAAAATGTGCTTTAGCCTTAATTCTGCTTTAAAATTGGCTTCTGTGTAAGAACACATGAAAAATGATGTGTGTGAGCTTGGAGCTTACTACCTATACAATTTATTTACTAATGGCTATCCCTAAATGTTTTACATTTCCTACAATATGTCAATGTTATAAATGTACAGCTAATTGAACAGGGGTTTTATTGAACTGTCTCTGGGAACAGTTTACACTTAAATAGTCAGCCAACTGTTAACTGCTAAAGCTTTTACAGAAATGATTGCCTTAAATTTACTTTCAAAATTGTGATATAGTGCAAGCACATTGCCATTTTTTTAGCAAGCAAAAAATAAACTTTATGCTGTGGAAATGTGCACATGGTCTCTGGCAGACTGTTTTCCTGACCTCAGAATTACCATGAAACATGCATTTTAAATACTGAGAATCTTGAGAATAAATGTATTTACAGGAATGAAAGCCTGACCAGAATGATAAATGAATCAGGCTTAATCAGAAATAAACAGTGACCTATTCATAGCTGTTTCAAAAAAGCAAGAATTTTGCAGATGTTGTTAGGTCAAGTTATATAAAAAGACAGTTTATAACGAGCAGAATGTGTGTGCTAAAGTCAAGGCAAGTCTTCACAGACACATGTTTTTCCCATAGCTACGTGACTTTATTCCCCAGTGGTGTGGCTTCATTTTGATACATGCTCCTTTTCATCTCTGACCATTGCACCATCCCCTTGGTGGTGGGGCTGCTGGAGAGCACAGTGAGAACTTGGCGAGACACGGGAAACTGAAGTTTAGGCTTAAATCCCTTAAGACATCCCAATCCATATTCATGGGAGGGGTGCCCAGTGCCGAGCAAAACCCTCCCTGGGAATGTGCGCGATGGCCGGCACAGGGGCGATTGCTGCACTGCTCAGATTTTAGGCAAGGTCAGACATTATTCTGACATATGTATCAGTGCCCTCATGGTGCCCGCTCCCTGTGTATGGGAAATGCTTGCTCAGAAGGCAGCTCCAGCTCCCATGGGCAAGGCTTCGCCTGTCTGGAAATGCGATTTTGCGAGCCCTGTGTCTGGAGTCCAGTGGGTGTAAAGAACTCATCTAGAGCTGGAGCCCATTTTTCTCCCATCTCAAGTGATGGGAGAGTCAGGCAAAGGGCTGCAATTCAACCAGTAGTGGAGCTGGGGTAGAGCCAAGATGACCTTTTTAAAGTGCTCAGGAGTTGACAGTGATTTTCATTTGAAAACCCTGATTATAGAGCATCTGCACTGAAGCCCAGAACACCAGAACCTGTTCATTGGCTTGAAGCCCAACACATGCTCCATTAAACCACATTTCATTTATTCTAAATAAATAATCGGCATCCTTTATGGCACCACAATATATCTCAGGTAGTGTCTCTGCTGTTATTAAAGTACAAGAAGAGGGGAAAGAGATTGATAGCCGATGTTTCATGCACTGAAAGGCAGAATTAATCATAACCCGGGTACAAGATGGCAGACCTGCATCAGTTCTGGCCTGAGCCTGCCTCTCCGTACATCACCGTGTTGCACAATATTTCAGCGATAACACAGAAATTTTGGGATAGAGTCATCCTGGAATGAACAATTTATATCCAGGATGTGGATCTAATGGCATTAAACAAGATCCCTTGCTCTGAAAGAGGCTGTATTTTGTCCGCTCTGGAGGCAGCGGGGTTGCATGGGTGGCTGCAGAAGTCAGACCTGCAGGGACCAGAGGCTGCCAAGAGTCGTGCACTAAAATATAAAGTGTGGAAGTGGGGTAGGAGGATGGGACATAGGCTGGAGGGTCAGAGAGGGCACGGCGTAGCGTGTAAACTCATAAGGACTTACAAAAACCATTGCACAAGTGATCTAGATTAGGCTTATTCATGGGTTTTGTAAGCTTAGAGCCCACTTGGAAAATATTATTCAATCAAAAAGAAATTAGAAAACATGTGTGGAACTGTGGGAAAGCTGAGACATGAACACCCCCAAACTTTCTCTTCCTATAATCTAGAGCCAGGTTTTGTCATCCAGGCCCATGCCTTAATACAGAGGAAATTGCCAATTTTCAGCAAGAACCTATGGGTAGTGGAAACAGGCTGTTGATCGAATTTACCCTTCAAATGAGCATGATACTTGGAGAGGCTGCAGTTTCTTATTTTCAGTCTTATTAGTGGGCTAAACTGATTGCTCCTGTTTCACCATCCCTATCAGGTGCTAAAATCAGTTCTTCAAGTGAGGAAACACTAGGACTGACTGACTCAAGGAGGTGGAAGAAGATGAGCACGTGTTACATGGCTTGGAATGGAGGGTAGCCATGCTTCAGCACCTACACGCAAACCCAAACCAGGATTCATCTTGGAGGAACTGACCTGGTTTATTAGTAATTTAAAATTCTAAGATGACTACTGGCCAAGTATTTGGTTTGGCAAAATAGCTGCAATCTCATGACTTTGAACTTTTAGCAAAAAGACAGGGTTTTTTTAAATGAGGAAGGGGTGGCTCTAGGCACTTTGTTTTCCTGCCATGAAGCAGACAGGGCGTAATCTATACCTGAAATCTGAGTTTTGCAGACAAGGTGAAAAGAAACACGTTTGGCTTCTAAGTAACTATTCAAAAGTCCTGACATAGATGCACACAGAGGAACCACAGATGGTGTCTCTTAAACAACTTTTTGCAAAAGCTACGCAAGCAATTCACAGGTCTTCACAGGAACTTGGTATTTTGCTGGGGAGCATAATCCTTTCTAATTCTGTTAATTTTAATAAGCCCTTTCTTGTCTGGTGGTTAGACCACAGGTCTACAAGTCATAACACAGGCAAACTGTTCCTGCTCTTCGTTAGCCTTGTGTCTCATCTCAAGCAAGACACTTACATCGTTACATTTCTCTGAACCTTCAGCTCTAAAACTATAAAATATTTGCCCATCTTTATTGCTCAACTGAAATAATAACATTTGCAGAGCACTGTGGGTTGTCAGAGGAGAGACATTATTTATTAGCATAATTTCTGATTTCGGTTACGCCCACGCAACTTGCTTGTTCATGTGGAACAGCGTCATTTCTCTGACTTCCTTTCTGTGCAAAGGCTTAGTGTTATCAGCATTAGGAAGTATGGTTAAGGAAAGAATTATGCTTTTTTTTCAAGTTTTTTTTAGCTGTATCTACTTAGCATGTGCTTTTCCTTTCACAGAAATCATTTTACTTTTTTCTAAGCTGAAAACCTTGCTTCTGTGAGTTACATTCCTGAGATAACCAATTACCATTTTCTATGAGGGCTTGAGTCCATGTGCCACCAACATTTTCTTTGAAGTGGTAAGCATCTCCTTTTGACACCAATGTCAGTAAAAATTAAGGGAACTCAAATACTCCAGAATTGAACCTTGGGTGGAACGATTCTTGTGGAGGCTGCACATGCTCGAGCATCCCTTGTAGAAAGCACTGGCGTTGATGTGCAAAGTATTTTATTTACAGAATCTGTACTTATCAACCCTCTAGCTGTGACCCTTGAAACACTGCAGCTTCTAGAAAGAGCCAACAGAGTTAATGGTCATATGTAGACGTGACGATCAATGGACAAAGGCTGAAGAAGTCTAGCATAAAACCATGCCAGTGGTCTGTTGAATCAGCTCTAAACAAACTGCTGGATGTCGATGCAGGGTTTTGAAGTCTTACGTGCTGACAGGCCCTTGTATTTGCCTACTAATGGCAAAGGCATTATATTTGTCATCGACTGAACAGCAATAATCGGAGACAGCATTTCTGTCATGAACTCAATAGGTGTTGCAACAAGCCTGATGTTTCTCTGGTACTCCATTGTCTGCCACCACATCTTAAAATTCATGGACTATGCCTTCTTTTTAAATTATTTTTTTATATGTCATACCAGAGTCCAAGCTCTTTTACGTGCACTAAGAATTTACTTGCCACAAATGCCACATCAGTGTTTAGACATAGTAAGAATAACTGCGGTAGAGTTCATCCTTTTCCAAATGCCTTTTGCAAGAGGATTGTCACTCCAGATTTTGGTTGAGCCAATCAGTACCCATCTGTGTATCAGACTCTCTGAAGAGGTAATGAATAAAAATCAGGCAAAAATCTGTAATGTGTATGGGAAAACTGACTGCTAAATATTGTTTGTGTCAACTGGTAATTGCAATTTAGGTTAGGAGACTGTAGCCCCTGGTTACCTGGGGCTTTTTTCAGGTATAAACAGAAATAAAGTTCTCCAAGGTGTTTTCAACAGGAGTGAAAATACTGAGTCCCATGCCAAGGTTTGCACAATGCATTTGATTTCCCTACCATTTTTGCTGTTAGTTCAGATTAAGGGGATGCTGTAGAGTTTTGACCCAGAATCACGGGGTTCTGTAAAATTGCCACATGCAGCTTTAAGAGGAATGTGTTTCTGTGAAAAGTAAAGAGATTCCCTGGTAGCGATGGCCATCCCTGCCAGCAACGCTAGAAAACATGTTGGAGAGGACCAGGCAAACACTTTCTCTGACATCCTGAATGAGAGAGGCACGTTCCAAATGCGGACATCTTACCGGTGTTTCCAGCGCTCGTACCATACCCAGACTTGCTCCTGCAAGTGCAAATTCTTAAATGTTTGGGTAAGAAGGAGGATCAATTTTGGTTCAAAACATATTTCCTCCACACTGCTTTGGTGTTCAGTTCTGAAGGCACCTTTCGAACTATTCCTTTGCCAGCCCAGCCCTGAAAGCCCAATGTTTGCCTGAGTGAGGGCTGAGACTGAGCCGGGTAAGTACCAGCAGCTCTGGAAAGCCCCGAGCAGCAGCAGGCTGCCAGCACAACCTGTGTGCTGCAGGAAAAAACCCTATTCACTACCATCACCAATATTATTAATCGGCCCATGGTTTGCTCAGACAGGAAATTGTTACTGACCACTTTAATTTTACTAAACAAATGAAACCACCCCATTACTCATTCAAATCTAATAAACCGCAGAGCACAGAGGAGGAAGTAAGCACTTTAAAATGGCTTGGAGAAAAGTTCTCACTTTGTTTTGCCATTTAATTAAAGCCAGGCTCTTCACAGGAAAGGGAATAATTAAATGGCAACAACATGTGTACTATGATAATCTTCTCCATCGGCATCTCAACACGCAACTTGCTACTGAAGGCAGAAGGACTTTTTGTGCTGCTCTTTACAGTCCTAGAGCATTACCTGATCCTCAGAAAGAAAAGAATTAGAAAATACATTGAGTGCCAGGACAGATCTCTTCTGTCATGCCCTGTTGGGTGACATGGGGCTTTGTTACAAAGGGGCCGATGAAATACATTTCGTGACACTTGCTGTCTGCAGACTTTCAGAAAGTGAATTCCTGAAGATGTACCCTGCAGAACACCTGACAACCAGCTGTTTTGTCAATAACTTGGCATTTCCTGATCATCGAGTGTCTAAAATATCAACAAAATATCAGTGCAGTTTTAATATTTGAAGTTCTAGCACTGGTTAAATACATGATATGATTTGTATGCATATGTAAATATTGTCTTTACAGTCAGAAGGCAGAAAAAGCATGAACGTACTTGCGCCACAGAGAGCGATTGCTGTAATTGTTTGCCTTTCTTCTCAACATCAAATTACTACTTCAAATGAAGGTAACTTCACAAACAGGCAGAAACACCATTTTTGCTATGGGAATTCTTACTCCAGTGTAAAAGCTGTATGATGAAGCTTCATGTTTAACTGCTTCTACCTGAAAGAAGAATTCATAACTGGGAATTACTCCTTTGTGGTGATTTGTCTCCTAAAAGATGATTAAGGAAAAAAAAAAACCTAGTACCAGATAATCTCAATAATAAGGTCAACTATCACAAAGAAACTAACATGCAACATGTTTTTCTAGCACTGCAAAGGCTGTGAAGGCTTTGTCAAGTACGTACTAGTTTGGTCCTGTCTGTACAACACGTGCTCTTTGGCACTGTTGGCGTTTGGCTCCTTCAGGCTCAGGGGGACGGACAGTGTTTGCTGGAAGGTCCTTGCCAACTTGGAGCTAGACCGAAACAGCTCTCACCTGGTTTGCTGGAGACAATCTACTGCGGCCTTAACCCAATGCATACAGGAGGAAAGTCAACAGGAAGATGTATTAATTGTATTGCCTATTAAAGAAGCCCGCACGCTTAGTAAAAAACGTCCTTTCAGTCACCACCAGAAAGAGCTGGTGTCTGGTAAGAGAAATCGTTTTTATTACCAGGCATCAGTCCCATGCCTGGACCATGTTATCCACAGGGTGCTGGTGTGGAGCCGGCCCCTCTTCCCTTCCCCTTCACAGATGAGCTGCAAAATGGGATGCAATCTGCTCTACTTCCCATTCTTCAAAATATTCTCCCTACCGCTTTAGTTAGTCTTACTTAATTTGTTTTGCTATTTGGAAGGAGTTACAGATTCGACATCCTAGAAAACAGCTGTCATTTTTACAGGAAAAAAAGTATGTGATTCATAATTTTCCAGAAATATGCACAATACTCGTAGCATATTGGCACCTTCTGAAAAGCACACTAAATCTTGAAACTTGTACCATATTGTTTCTGTTTCTTTGCTTTACATACCTGTTCAAACAACATACCAAATCTCACAGCCTGCAAGGAAAAATCTTTGTGGTCTCTTGAGCCACCACCATTCTCCAGCTGAAAGGGAAGTGGTTGCACCTTATAAAGAAAATTATTCAAAATGGTGCCATTTTGTAATGGCACTTTTCCTGTGGCACAGAGGACTATGTAAGATCCAAGGAGATGGGAGTATCGGGAGCTGTAAGACACACCTTTTTGCTAAGCCAGAACATGCAAAAGAAATTCATAATATAATTCTGACCAGTGTTTAATTTCAGTAATCACTTCCAGTTTGTTTGGGTTTTTTTCTTTCCTTTTTAAAAGCAGCATCCTCAGCTTGCTTTATCAGGACACCTGGGGTGAAATGCCGTGGTAAAACCAGACTGACATGACAAGGGTCCTGAGGGAGGTCAGCAAGAAATGCAACGGAAAGGTGTCATGGCCAAGATGACCCTAAGCTCCATCTTCCTTCTTGTCATTTTGAGAGGTGAACTTGCACATGTTGTACAGAGTGGAAAAAACTCATGGATACTTGAAAAAATTTTAATAATTAAACACAGTGAGCATTTCATAAGATGCTGGTGAACACGCTCAGTCTCAGAAGGAATAGCTGGATGTTTTGAAAAATGCACTCTTCAGAAACCTCTGGCAAGTCAAAAAGTTATTTATGAAGTGCATGTAAGGATTAACAGTAGTCTATCCACTAAGCTAAAAATGTCTGTCTTTCTGTGCTCTGCCTTTTAGCATCATTTACAGGGTACCTCATAACCCAAGGTGTACCACCAAAGCTATTTTATACATGCAACAGGGAAGTAAAAGCTTTGCAGTTCAGAGGTTGTTTCCGACACCCTTCTTCTGGCCCAAACCCGACCAGGACTTCAAGGCACTTTGTCAGAATGCAATACAAAAAGCAGTAATCTGAGTTTCAAGGAATAACGTCCAACATTTTCTGTTTCTGTGCTGCAAACGATTCTTCCATCTCGGCGCACGGCGATGCTTGGCTAGGACCCAGCCAGCCGAGGCACGGGGAAGAAGTCAATCTCCTGCAAGCCCTCCAGCTGCAAGAGTGCTCCAACAGCCGCCTCTCCAGCTCGATGCCACCCCAACCCCCCATGTTCCTACGCACGGCGTTATTAAGACAGTGGTATTTCCTGCTCTGAAACTGTACATTCCTATCGCTTCCTCTGAAAGAATAACTTTGGCGTGAGTAAATAGCAGCCTTCAAAGGGAGATTCCACTGCAGTGCCCTTGCAGCTGGCTTGCCGCAGCTCTGGAAGTCCCCGAGCGCTCAGTGCCACCGAAGCATCTCACCAAGGTTTTTCCCTCCAGATCCCCACCAGCGAAGGGGGGACACGGGGAGCCCCGGCCAGGGCTGGTTTCCTCCTGTGCCCACTTTTTTGCCTCCCCTGGGCTGCAGGGACTGGGCTGCAGGAACCTTTAGGAGTACAGGTTCCCTGCGAGGGCTCCCCAGCAGCACAGGTAGCAGGCTTACCAACGAAGAAAACTCATTATACAAGTGCTGAGGGTCCTTTTCCTCTCCCATCACCTCCACAGCAGTTATAAGAAGTGATGGTATAGCCTTGTTAAACAAAAAAAGCCCCACCATGCCCCCAGCTTTCAGAGCATTTTTAGAATCCTTTCCAGTGTACCTCATCCTTCATGTTTGCTTAAACAACTGTTTAAACAGTTTGTGTTTGCTTAAGCAACTAAATTTATATCCTTCATCTGTAAATAAACCTGTAACTGTATGCTTTCCTACAGTTGCTTCTACCCTGATTATTGCAAAATAAAAGAAGTAGGAAAAAATTACATGTATACAAAGAAAACTGGTGGGTTTTAATGAAACCGGTTTGATGTATGCAAACAGACACACAGCCAGTCATGGCTGCTTAGCTCCAGGATTTAGGTTTAGAAGCGTCCCTCTAAGCAAAATGATGTCCAAGCTAAAATGTTAGGGTAGGTGATAAAATATGAATCCAGAAAGTCTGTGGGTTAGGTTTTACTGAGCTTTGGCTGGAGTTGCTGGATTGAGGAGCTCTGTCTCCTCTGGCTTAGACATTACATAGCAGAACTCATAATTTTTCATCTGTTCTGGAATGTAATTTTGCAATAAATACTGATTCTAACCACTAGGTGGAAAGGAATTTTTTAAAATAAACTTTTAAATTACCCACCTGTGCCCGGAGTAGGTAAGAGTTTGGAAGGACGGTGCCCCCCTGCCCAGGAGGGAGGTACCGATACGAGGTGGGCTGCACACAGACTGGTACTGGCACTTCAAAGCTTTCCATCTGAAAATAGGAGCTGGTAAGGTTTAAATCACAAACACACGATAAAACGTACTTGAAATGAGTCCATGTAAACGAAGGGACTGAAAAACAGCTATGTATCTCTGTCCTATTTCCCTTTCCAGGAAGGAACATCTCTTGGGTAAGCTAAAACCAAAACAAAGTAGCAGAACACTTTACTTAACCTCAAGCTAATTTCCTATCTGGACTAAATTTAGCTGTTGAGATTTTGTTTGGTGTATGTGCCTCCCAACGTACTGACTTTCAGAGGGATGTCTGCCATTTGCCTAGAGCAACCGCTGTAGCACTCTGGTTAAAACTGGCTGATTTCATTTCACATCTTAGCGTTACTTCTTAACATGAAATATCACTTTATGCTTGGAGACGGCGGTGCTGGGGTGGCAGAGGAGTGTGGCAGAGCCGATCACTGAATTTTGCTCACTGGAAAAGCCCAACCACCCACATAGTGAACAGCTGCTGGGAACTGACTTCCAGTGACCTCTGCCTCTCAAAGACCAGGCGAGAGAGAGCAAGGGGATAAAAACATTATCATAAAAGCTTCTCCATGCTTATTTTGAAACAGACAGTCATTAATTCAAGGAAGATCAAGTCAGGGACCAGCCCAAAACACTTAGATTATTTTTCCATGAGTCAAGAGTTATGCTCAAAACAAAAATTAGCCTACAAATACCAAGGCCACGTTGGTGCACTAAGCATTTCCCAGCACAGGTCACTGCTGCCAGCCTCCTGCTACAGAAAAAAAAAAGATCTGACAAATGGTTTGGAAAGGTCTTAAAACTTTATTCATTCCGTCTGTCTCTGCCTTTCTAAAACCTTTAATTTTAAGGCCAGAAATTATTTATACTGCTGTCAGCTCAAGGTGTGTAAATTCTGGAAGAAGCATAAAAGAGCGACAAGTACCTTTAGAAACTCTCTAAAATTGAGAGCAAGTAGTTCTTCTCAATGTGAGGATTTGGGGAAGTTGGACACCACAACAAAGAGCTTCTTCTCATGCCTAACTGAGAATTGCATCGTCTTCATGATGCAAGTCTTTACAGGGTGAGAAGATACCAGGTTACCAAACTATCACTGAAACTATGACTAAGTAGTGTCTGCTGCTCACCTCAGTCCAGTGATGCTGGAGGAAGAAGAGGAAGGGAAGAAAAGAAATTATTTTTTAAGCAAGTGGATTACAAAGAAAAATCACAACCACTTGCACAAGTAGAAAATAACGCCTTTATTAAAGTACTGCTTGAAGTTAATGTTAGAACAAACACTGTCTTTGATCCCATGCACATAAAGGGATTGAGAGGGAATGACAAATGCCTGGACAGACTGGCTAGAAAAGGTGATTTCAGGCTACGTTCCTGCATCACGTCTCGCCGCAAGACCCACTTTTCCCCCTGCCACAGCCCCCTGCCCCGGCTCAGCCCTGCTGCACGGGGAGCTGCTGCGGCTGCTCGGCTTTCCAGCCTGGCATCCAAGGTCCCTATTTTGTTACAAACCAGAACTTGAATGCTTGAAATGAAATTAAAAGCTTTCTTGCTCATAAATCCAGTGGCACTGGCTGCAGCCGTCTTTTTCGGTTGTGTTAGAAGGAGCAGCACCTGGCACAAGCACATGCACCGGGATACTGGGCATCCCGCTCTTGCCAGAGCAGACTTTTTTTCTTGAGTTTTTTCTTGTCTGTGGGCAGAAAAAAATAAAATTTAAAATTAAACTGTATAAACCACCCTTGTTAAAATAGACCTTTATTTGCTTCATGAACTGAGAGGTATATTTAAGATTTTGCTATTCACACTAATGAATTGTAGCAGCCTGGGACGTAAATGAAAAGAAAGCTGTACTACATGTAACGCTGGCCATTTAGCCTTCTGTAATCATTAATTCTCTTTCCCAAGTTCATAGTTAATTTACTTTGATTTTTTTGTTGGTGTGAGAATGTAGGGCCCTTTCTGATTTACAGACCCATATAGCTTGCGTTAGATGAATGAGACTGTGCCAGATGCAAGCCAGGACTGAAGACGAATTAAGATTGTTTCCACTCTTACAGCAGCAGCAGCTTCTCTTTCTACCTCTGGCATTAACAAATAAACACATTTACAGGCAGATCAAGATGAAGCAGCTGGTTACTAGTAGGAAACAAAGTGGTAAATAATTAAAACAATTAGCGCTAGGAAGGAAAAAAGTAAAAAAATTTGGTTTACTGTAATAGTTATGTTTTTCATCTGGTGACACCCAAATCTGGCAGAGATCTGGGAAAGCTGATTCAGGACTGGTTTTCAGAGTTAAGTGCAGGTGGTGTCAATGACTTAAAAAAAAAAGCTATGAATAATACATAACGAAACTTTTGTTGAGTAATTATTAATGGGAAACACGTGATTCAAGCTAAAGAAGGCTCTCAGCTGGCAGAACGTGGTAGAGATCACAGTAATGCTGAAGTTTTCAATCCACAGGGCTTAGGTAGCACTAGGCAAAAAAGGAAATGTATCTTCCCTGCTATTTCCCCAAATAGTTGTGAGTGGAGCAAATCAACATCCGCAGAAGGCAAGAGAAAAAAGTCTCTGCTTCTCATGCAACTTCCCATATGTTTTCAATCAGAATTTTCCATATGCTGCCTTTTGCTGATGCATTTTAAAGCCATGTAAATGCTCTGATTGCAAAGAAAAAAATAAAGTTATATACTTATGGGTTGGCTGAACACTGCCACTGCCACACCTTCTGAAGGACATAAAGAGAAAGATTAATCATTTGTTTCTCCAAGTAGCTGTGCATTCGTGGGTCCTGGAAACACAGGTACTATTTTGCAAAGGGATCATCATAAATGAGAAATGAGCTGTAACTCTATCATATCTCCACCCCACATTGTGAAAGGTCACAGTTGGCTAGGCCCTATTGTAGCTCAGCTCAGAAAGTGGTAAACGAACACAGAAGTTTTTTTTCCCACCCAAAAAAAAAAAAAAAAAAAAAAGAAAGAAAAAAGAACAATTGTACGCCACTTCCATTTTCTGCAGAGGAAATGGTGATTTGTCTCAGCCATGCTATTGCCTGGGAATTCAGCAGCCTTTGGTAATAAAGGAGTTAAACAGCAAGTTCATCTTAACTCTGGAAGAAAACATGTTTGAACCGCTTCTTTCCAGGGTAAATAAGCCTAATGCTTCATAGCACCTTTTCTCTTCAAGGTGCATGTTGTCTCTGGCTTGACTGGCTTTTATTGAATCCCACCTCGGGTCTCACACAAACAATGTGCCACACCTGTAAGATGCCGCCACGCTGGAAAAATCTCAGTGTCAGAAAAACAAGTAAGAAATGAACTGAAATGCTCTGAAATTCAGTCTCCTGAGCAGATGTGAATTCCAGGGCACAAATTAATTACATTATGGGGGTTCGCTCATCCAGTGAGTCGTGGTGGAAACCCAGACGAGTATCCAGCAAATGGATTTTTCCCTATGACCTTTTAAAATATTGCAACAGCAAGGGTGTCACTGGAAAAGCCCCAGACCCTCTTTCTCTTTTGGTCTGAACCAGCCCCTCCAAGCCATACTGCTGAATTTCACTCCAGGTCTCTTGTCCAAACACAAATCTGTTCTGTCTCCTCAGCATGAAATTCTACGTATCAGCTGTGCTTTTGATGAGCCTTTCCCATATTTACTCTTTTCAACCCAGAACATGCGCTCTCGTACCTCCGACAGTGGGTAACGGTGCGTGTGCGAAGGATGACCCAGTCCCTCCGGATAGCATCACCTCTCCTCGTGTGGTTATCACAACTAGACATAAGGGAAGTCATACACAAAGGCACATTAAAACATGAAAATCAGTTAAGAACACCCCAAAAGGGAACTTGTTCAGCTTTAGATCAGCCTCACATACGTCAGCCCAATGAACCGCAGTTCCATGATACTACTTCTCCTTTTTCCTATGTGACAGCTGCCTGTTTCCCTGCAGAGGATGGACCTGTTCTGGGCACAAATCAGGCTTGTTTAGCAAAAGAGGCTGGGTTGCCTCTAACACCTGGTGCCTTAATCAGTTCCCCACATAGTCACCAGTTATTCATGGTTTAATTTCTGGAGACCTCTGATTCAGAGCTCAGAGTTGTCGTAACTGGGGTCAGCTAAAGTTGCATGTCAAATAAATGAAATGCTACATACATCTAAATTCTCTGAAAGAACCTCAGGTTGGAGGCAGCAGCTGAGCAGAGAAGGTGGACGCTTCTGATGTTCATTTCCCTCTGCCCTTGCTCCCCAAAGGGGGGAATTCAGAGGAGTTGAATCTTCACACCTCAGATTGGTATGAAAGTACATTATTAATAAACGTCTGCAGCGTTCACTGGGCAAGACTGAGATGAGAACCATCATGAACCTGATGGTGACATTAAGCGTCATGATTTCAGAAAGTGTTTAAACAGCACATTGCAAGATGCAGCAGGCAACAAGAAGAAGACAGAACATGCAGACACCTCATTTTTTGAATGCTTTTCCACTCTGAAACAGGGATGCGGTGACAAAAATAGTTCTTTAATTATTTATTATAAGGCTTTATTATAAGGCTTATGCAAAAGAGCCCTGAACTGAAATTGCACGGGAAGTTTTAATCATGTCATTTCACTGTTTTTGCAGACTTGACTTGGCCAGTCCAGTAGCATTCTTCCCTGTAATGTGCATCCTGTCCTTACAGAGCATTTGCTTGTAGCCAGCTGTTGGCTTTACAAAGAAAACTGTGTGAAAAGTCTGTATTTTTCATGGCATTAACAATGAACAAAACCCCAGCTCGCAGTAGCAACATATATTCTGTTCTACACATTGTTTGTGTTCTGAGAAGGAAGAGGAATGGGGCTGGGCTCCTTCAGAAATGAGACAGAAATGCCACTGAGATCTCGTTTCCTCCGCAGGAGCTTGCGAGAGCCTCAGTCGCTGCAGCCCTACATTGGCTTTGAGTCGTGTCATGGTTTGTAAGATCTGCTACATCTTCTCCAAATCACTCATTCACGATGAAAAAGGCTAAAAAATGGGCCTGCTTTGAATTAGCGAAAGAGCGGATTGAGCTGAGGACAGTCCCTTTGAACGCGGAGCAGAGATCCCCTCACCTCTACTCGAGTGGGAGGGAAGCCTCAGGACAGCTCTTGCAGCTAGAACAGCCTCAACGGGTAATTAAGAGATCATCAACGGGTCCGGTAATTACGAGATCATCCCTGACGTGTCCAATGATGGTCAACAGGCCCCTGGTCTCCTCACCACAAGCAGCACAGCATACGCCCAGTTGGACGTCAAACCCTTCTGAAGGAATTGTTTAAAGTAGTTGCAGCCAAGCAGAAATAGGAAAATGTTAGATGCTGTTCGTGTGCTGGTTGTACACACTGACATTCAGACTCCGAAAATGGTGGGATGGCTTAAAATGTTGTTGTTGTTTGTAAATTGTAGTTTAGGGGCTCTGCTTGTTTAACGCTGGCTTACTGCGATGCGAGATGTTTTAGGGTGGTACCTGCCGATTTAGCTGCTTCCAGGGTGTGGGGCTTTTAAATCCATTCTTCCTCCCAACTAAAAATCATGGGACTTGTGAAAAAACTGCAAGTTGGCAGCACTGTGCATATATCGGGTGGCTTTTATGGGAGACGAGGTCACTGATAGCTTCTACTTTCCTCTGTCTGCTTGCATGGAGCATAGAAAGGCAATCTCATTTCCACACAATCTTATCACTACATAGTTGCAAGAATATTTGTTAAATCAGAAACGCTAGCTGCACTGTAAAAACCCATCTTCTAATCCAGAAGCTATCCTGGGAGAACAAAGTGGATAATGTTCACTTCAACCAAGAGAAATAATTCTGAACAATATTTTAGGCTTTGGATTTTTTTAAATATATTGTGGCCTTTCCTGGGAAATTAATTTCCTCCTCCCCTCTTCCTCCTCCTCCCCTCCCACCTTAAGTGATGGCCACCGTAAAAGAGACTTCTTGATCCCAGATGTGTTCCATTTCCTGCAGTAAAAATTAAAATCATTGCCTTTTTCATGGGCATCTGCCAAGGATAGAGATGCAGTACTTAAGAACTTTCTGCAACTGCTTTAGTTTGAAATGAATAAATCAGTAGGATTTGATGAGCTAGCCAGCATTTTCTAATTTGTTTCTACTGGCAAAAGTGCCGCAGTGAGTTACATCCAAACAAATTTGGTGGCAGCATCTGCTTTATAATGACCTAAATGTCTAAATCTAATTTTAGAAAGTGACTTGCAAAGTGTTCAAGCAAGGCTTTCAGAGCTTGGTCTGGATTTTATTTTCACTCCTTGAAGTGAAGAGCTGATTCATGGCGTTCATGTAGTCGCTGTTGATTTACAGACCCATGGTGGGGTCCTAAGCCGAGCAGAGCTGTGACCCATACACAGTCAACCTCCACATGTCCAGAGAAGGACATCAGTGCTCTTTGTGATGAAGATGGAGGAGGGTCAACCCTTCCGAGCCACAGATGGTTTGACATACTGAGATGCAAGCCTGTAGGGAAGAGAGGATATGTTTCAGTTCCCCAAGTGGCAGCGTTGAAGAAAAATGGGCAAACGTTGGTGTTGAGCAAACCTTCAGCAGTTGTATGATTCAAGAAATCCTGTCTCCGGGCGGTCTGTGATTGCCTTTGATCCCAGGAGTGACCTTTCCAGGCACACTGCAAACATCCCTACTACAGGCAGCAGTGGTTAGGTTCCACCTTCTTGGCTTCCAGGAGAATTTTGGTGGCTTGGGCTGGGCTGCCTTCGGGGTCTGCCCGTCGGGCTGGAGCTCAGGCAAATAGCACTGCTGGAACTGTCTGGCAACTGGAAATGGTTATAATCCACCTGGAGTTAATATGAAAATACCCTTTAAAATCCTGCTAATGAGAAGGCCTCTGGGTGTTCCTCCAGTTCTTAACCTTTTTGCTGGGGCCCTTCCAACTCTCCCCGATGGAAGTGGCTTCTGGGGCTCTGCCTCTGGCTATTACATCTCATTTTGGTCGCCAGGTTTTGGTCTGATTTGCTCTTTTATCATCTGGAATTCTGTTTTATTCCAAATTTGAGGTTCGGAGCTTAGATGGGCTTTAGTGCCCAGGACCAATCTGTTTATATATATCTGTATGATATTTTTACATCCAAGCTATATAGGTGTTTAAAAAGTGCCTTATTATGTTGTATCATACACACAGAAAAAAACAGAAATGTGTAAGCAATACCATGTTTCTGAGCCATATGAGAAAATATACTCTTAAATGGTATTTTAAATAACTAAGATACCATTCTGGAATAAAATTAATCACATTCATAATCTTCATAAAACGAAAAATCAACGTCAAATGTTATAAGGGGTTATTAATGTATATGATGTAAAGAAACCATTAAAGAGCATGTTTAGTGTCTTGAGTCACATGTAGCTTTGGCCTTGTTTTTAGGGATTTTCTTCTTTTTTAAAGCTAGTGGTAAAAACACATCTCAGGTCAAAATAGTAAATAATGAATCACCCACAAATTCAGCTCATTTCCTATCTCTCACTGAAAAAAAAGTTGATTCCAGGCATGGGAGCAGAACCTTGAGCCAAACAGTAATTTCTTTATGGTGTGCATGACTCATAGGAAAGAATGCCTCATGGGGATAGCAGGAGAAAAAAATAAATAAAAAACCCCACACTTAAGTAAATTCACTTTAAAGAAACAGGCAATCAAGTAAAGAGCAAAAGGTCAGAAGAGGCCTTCAGCTGTTTTTGCGTTGTTCCCGTGGTCTTCAACATGTCCTCTGGCTCCTCTGCCCTGAAATGCCGGAGCTCTTCCCGAGGATCTCCCCAGGCAGCGGCAGCGGAGGGTATCGGAGAGGGAGCACCCGGCAGAGGAAAGGTGTGTGGCTCCGTGGGACAGCTCGAGGGCCAGCCTGAGCCCATCAGCTGGTTAAAGAAGCCAAAATCAGAACTATGGATTCATTTCACACTGTCTTACAAGACAGTGGGAATAGACGTCTTCTTTCCAGTGCATGCCCGTAGGTCACCACTGGAGTGAAATCCCGCGAACTGACCCTGCAAGTTACGCGGCAGTGACCTGTGGTGGGAGGTACGGCACAGAGTCAGCAGAAACCCTCTATTCTTTTGGGGTTTTAATGTTCGATACCATTTTAGTAACTTTACTTAAGTGTCTTTTTTGCATTACTCTTTCCTTATTCACAAATGTGAATAAAAGCAGTTTATCCTCCTCCAGAAGTTTCTTTGGGATCTCTCAATGGGCCTTTAATTATTACAAATATTACTTGCCCTCTCTGGGAAGTGTCTCCTCCCTCAGGCAGATTCATTCAGCGGGATAAATCGATATTCATCAAGCATATTTCATGAATGCTGATTGTGAAACGAAACAGAATTTCAACGCAGCTTTCAGCAGCAGTATTGCATCTGATTTCCATTTCTTTTCTTTTCCAGAGTGCTAATGGATGATTAATTTCAACAAGCATTGCTATGTATATTTACATAATTATTTATGAGTAATTAATCATCTTGCCTTCTGTTCCAGAGTCAGTATCACGTGGCCAGGAATACAAAATGAGACAGTGATGCAACATTGAAATGTAGGGTAGCTTATTCCTGTAGGGTAACTATGTGCTTCTTTAATGTCACATATTTAAAGCCGTGCTCAGGACCAATTAATTTCAGTCTGTGAAGACTAAGAAAATTATTTGTATTATCTCAGTACAGATCATTACTGCCTCCCACGCATTTTAGGAGCTTTCAGAAAAATGTGATTCAGGTTCCAGCAAGATGTAATTTGGGGCCTGTGGGTAATTTCCTGTTCAGCACCTTTCCTTCACAGGGGTGCTGCAGGAAATAGACTATACATTTATATACTATGATTGCTATAAGAAAAAAAATTGATTTCTTTGGTTCTCCCTGAACACTTAAAAGATGACATTAAAATGTGCACTTTGGAACACTTATTTAAGCATTAATTCTTGATGATGTAGGAAAATGCATTACAAAATTAAAATTTGTATTTCAAAAAAGCTTGAATTGGAATTGGATCAATTTCTTTCCACTCAAATTCACTTCCTTACCTGCTAAAATACAGTAGCACTGTTTCACCAGCTGGAATTATCTGGACAGTTGCATTTATCCCTAGGAAGATCCACCAAAGAGTTGTTCTCTGTAGGTGAAATTCATGGAGTGTAAATAACCTGCAGGAAGAAAAGATTTGTTAATAACATATTGGCATAAAATATTTATTCCCTATTACCATGCCAGGGAGAGTTCAGCCCAAAGCCACCGTTTCCAGCCACGCTACATTCGAAAGCGCTAGGAGGGCACCCATAGATTGCACTTCTACAGACATTTGGGAAATCATAAGAGTGACTTTTGCTCTGGACGTTGTAATACAGACCAGAGGACCGATCTCTCACCGCCTGCCTGCTGGTGAAGGTTCCAGGGTAAGGGCTAAACCACCTAAAATTCACTTGCTGTTGGACACCAAGCTCTCTAGCCCCAAGCAGCTTCTCGCAGAGCCCAGGTGAGAGCCAAGTGCTTTCCTGGTTTGGGGTTGTCTTGTTTTTACTTTGCTTCAGGGGTGAAAATGCCTGCTAGAAGACAGTGAAAAAGGAAGGATAACAAACCTTTCATTTCAGAAAGCACTGCAGCAGTGTCACTCGTACCACCCCCTTGGTGCCCATGGCAGCACTGGCAACGCACTGGCCGCTCTCCTGCCGTAGGACTTTTAGAGGGGTAAAATACTTGAGTCTTGAGTCTAG
>JANZLQ010000100.1:37398045-37492018 GCA_026212715.1 Elanus axillaris | reverse complement strand
ATGCTTATTCCATCAAATGTCCTTATCAAAATGATAAATACAATAGATTTCTACTGTGCCTTCATAACTACTAGAGAGGGGTAAAATACTTGAGTCTTGAGTCTAGATGCTTATTCCATCAAATGTCCTTATCAAAATGATAAATACAATAGATTTCTACTGTGCCTTCATAACTACTAGAGACATACTGGCCTTCCTCACTTACGGTGTTTTCCTTCAACATAAGAAATCATTTTTATTTTACATAGTGGCTGCCTGATTAATAGGGAGAAAAAAGTGGCAGATGACTTATGTGTTAAGGCGTGAGGATTTCAGATCATCCAGGGAGCACCGACAGCCTGGAGGAAGAGTGCAGGCTACGGGTGATGCGTTTTGGCATCACAGGGATACAGGGAACTGCAGAAGAGAGGTTCTAAAACCAGCTCAGGCTCAGGAGATGAAATGCTCGGAGCCCTGTAGTCCATATCCAGCACTAACTGGAGAGGCAGAGACCAGGGAACTCATCCGAGCCTGAGCGAGCAGATTTTCTGGGCAAGCAGTTTGAAGCCAGCAGACAGAAAGTATCCCTGGCTAACGATGAGGAAGGCAAGCCTTGCCAGAGAAAACATACATGTCAAGGACACTGCTCGAAAGGTGAGTGCGTGTGTAGAGGAATCCAGTGGCCAGGGGTGTTCGTGATGACAGCTGGTGTAAAGGAAAAAGTACTGATTTTCCAGTGGAAAAGGCTACGTCAGGATGAGTTACATCAGAAGTCGGAAAAGCACGCTCTGTAGTGGAGGAGCCTAACAGGAACAGCCATGTATTTCTGGGTTTGCCTAACACTTGACATTAAAATTGGAAAATTTGGTTTGGGAGGGAAAAGGCAATTAGTATAACTGGTAACTAACACCTTAAAAGCCTGAAAGAAATGGTACCATCTGCAAAGGAAGGATCAGGTGGTGCACAACAAGTTACAGATAACAATACAGATGTTGGGTCTTTCCAAATTAAATATCTGTACTGTACTTGCCTGCGATCACAGTAACCCACGCTTGATGCCTCCGGTGAGCGCAGGACTGCAGGAGACCCACACCTCTAATTACAGCAAAGAAACGCAGCGGCTGGTAAATGACAACTTTTCTTTAGCATCAGTCTTCACTCAGGTATCACCGAGAGATCGGTGAGGATGCTGTATTACGTTTTTAGATAAAGTTTTACAGCCTAGTCTTTCATTTCAAGTTAATTAACTTTGATGAGAATATTACATGGATTAGAGGGTGGCTCCCGTTTGCCAGAGCATCAGCTATGTTTGTCTGTCAAAACTATTCTCATTTTACTGACTTTCAGATCCTCATTAGATATTAAAACCAGGAACATGGAGGGAAAAAGCTCTTGATCACATTTATCTTAAATCAGTGTTTGTGATGAATAGGTTATGGCAGTCTCTAATCATTGCTAACTTTCATTAAATTTGAGTTTCTTATTAGAACAGAATTAACCAGATGGGATTTTGTTAGAGAGAAACTACACTTAACATTAAAAAATTGCACTGCAGCTGAAGGTGGAAGAGCTCAGAAACAAAAACTGGGGAGGTTAGACTGTCAATATTTTGAACCTTCTCGCAAAACTACAGACTGTTTCATTTTAAAAGGGCAGCAACATCAAATCTTCCAGAAAATTTGCTTTCATGTTTTCATGCCCATCGTCACTTCTTTGCTGTTTGTTTGTTTTAAAATGCTCCACTCCACTGGTGGCCATGGTATGCTATGTTACAACACAGCGTTTCCAGACATGGAAGAATGTTTATAAATCTGTGGGGAAAGATTTAGCTATCTTTTAAAAATAAGCTATTTATGTATCTGGGTGTAAAAGACTGATGTTCAGTTCAGAGGCTCGTCCCATCAGCCTTCCCTCTGCTCTGGGTCACTGTGGTCATGTTTACTGGGTAGAGCTGGAACTATTTTTTTATGGTTGCCCCCATAGCTGGAAGACATGACCATGAACTTCAGAGCCTTCGTAACAAGTAAATTCTTAACGATGCCAATATCATGTAAAATAATTACATGATCTGGATAAAACAGCTAAACAGAAAGAGGTTTGGGGTTGGTTTTTTTTTTTTTTAGGTAAGCTAGTACAATCAGTGCAGTGTCAGAGTACTTACTTTGAGCACAATCTGTTACACCTGTCTTTCTTACATACTAACAGGTTTTTTTGGCCGTTCAACAGTATTTGCCTGATTCTACTTCACTGCACCAGCATAAAGACAAAGTCATTCTGTGTAAGGGAAAACTAGAGCACAACTGGTCCAGACAGCAGCCTGCTGTCTCTGCAGAAAGCAGAAATTCTGAAAAGGAGCGGGACAAATCTCACGAGGCAGTACTCACCCTGCGGGGAAGGGCTGGTGTACGTCCGCAGCTCTGCTCCAGCGCTTCCCGGAGAAATGCCATCCTTTCCGTCCCAGGGGCAGGGAGCTGGAGTGGGAACGAACGTCTGGTGGATCTAGTATTTGGACATGGGGAGAACTGGCAGGGGACACGTAACAAAAACAAACCTGCAGGCACCTGGTTTGGGAAAGAGGTCGTCTTCTGATTTAATTTTTGTGAGTGCTTGCAGTGTCGCCCAAATTGGTCGATTTGTGATGTAGCATATTATTATTATCCTCCTAAAAAAACCCCACGGGCACCTACAGATGTGGTTTAGGATTTTTGTGTAGAAATGCAACTGGAGTGGGGAATTAGATCCCGAGTTGAGCCCGGGGCCTCGACGTTTGTACAGAACCGAGCACATCCAGGCTTGGCCGGGCTGGCTCGCCTCCGGCTCACGATGGTCATCACAAGGGTTGAGATGCGTCTCCAGCAGATGATAGTTTTTGCAGGATGCGGTCAAAACAGCCAGAAGCATTACTTCTGAGAATGGTAAAATACCATCCCACCTAAAGAAGGGGGGAACGGATGGACACCCCTGAGCCCATCCGACCCGGGGGATGGAGCATGCAGGGCACTAGAGCTGGGGGCAGGATCCCTGGGGGGTTCTGGCTGAGGGATGAGCATCACTTCCAGCAGCCTTCTGTCCGTACAGCCCGGGTACCATCTGCTGGAGGCTGCGGGCAGACCCTGGCCGAGCCGGGGCTGCGAACCCCCTCTGGGCGGTCAGCAGAGGGTTAACTTGCAGGGGGCTTGTGTTTGTTTTTTTAATGTTGAGATGATTTCATCCCAGCGTTGGTGCTCATAAAATTCCGAGTCTACCTCGACCGAAAAGACCTCACCCCCAGGTAGACGTAAATTGATGGGTGAATTATTCAGCATCCTGAATTTGGGTAGATGTCACATTTAACAGAGCTCGAGCCCCATTTTTGACACATAACATAATACGAAGATACGGTGATGTTTTATGCAAGTCAGTGCATGTGAAAGGATTTCCCCAAGAGCTTCCAGGCGTCCAACAGCAGTTTGGAGGTCCCCGAGCCGGACCCCAGTTTTGTCACCTTGAGACCTCCCACCCCAAGGACTTTCCCAGACCTCAGCAGCGTCTCTCTCTCTTACCTGGCCACCAGCGGCAGACGTAGCTGAGCAAACGCCAAGCTTCATGAAGGGCTGACACCTGCGAAACAGAGGGAAAAAAGATGTCTAAAGCATATAAAAAGAAATGTTTCTATTTCATCATCAGAAGTTAAGAGCTGTGAGTTAAAAAGGTAATTTTAACGGGTGAATTGGAATGGGGCGAGGACTCTGGTTGCTAATAGCTGTTTGCCAGTAAAACACTCTCTGGCATTTTCTTTGAGGAAACCTCAAAAGATCTTTTCACATTAACCGTCTCCAGAATGGGTGTTAAGTTTCCTATTATTGTAAGCAAAGCATGGGAAGTTTGAATCCCTGCGTGGGAGCTGGATGCCAGGCCAAGCACGGGCAGCAGCTGAGGAGCAGCTGAGAAGTGACCAAGCGCTGCTGCCAGTTCGAAGAAAGAAGGAATTCCTGAGAAAAATGAGTTTTCAGAAGGAATCTGCAGATAAGCTGGGGTGACAGGAGCATGAATAAGTGATGGCTCCATTGTTTTAGTAGATGGAAGAAAAAGAAAAGGGGAAAAAATTGGTTTAGTGGTTCTGAAGAGACCGGAGTGACCAGAGGTGACGAGAGGAGCTGAGGAGAGGGAAGAGGTGCAGCGCTCCAGAACAGGACGGCTGCTAATGCCCTCCGTAACTCTAGGGAAAACAGAGGGAGAGGGAAGAGAAGGTGTTTGAGAAGGTCTGAGCTGGAAGTGAGGTGCTTGTCTGAAGGGTTTCCAAATCCTCAGATGAAAGGTGCGTTAACTGTTGTATAACCTTGTTTGGTCCCAGGACCAAATACGTGACCCTTTGTAAAAAATCTGTCTGATGTTGATATCAGAATTTACTCCCTCAGTTTTACTTTTGTCCGTGTGAAAAGGTAACACATATACTCCAGTTTTTCAGCTTGTTGGGTGGTATCAGTGGGCATCTATGGTTGTACGTATATTCTTTGCATTTATATACATTCCTTCAGAAGGACTGACTTCTTTTTCCTCGACTTGAGCATGAAATCTCCTCTATTACTCCTCCTGTCTGGAGAACATCAGGCAGCTGTGAAGTAATTTAATGAACCAAAAAGAAGTGATTGCTGATGATCCTAATCAGTCAGTCCTCTATTGCTGTTTGATATCTTGCTCCATCAAAGGAACAAATCATGTATGTGCAAATTAAGTGTGATTTAAGGACACTTAAATATTAACAGAATGGGACTGCGGATGAAATTGTAGTGGCTTTGATTCTTAACTTTCAAAATTCCTGTCAATCCTCGTCATTGCTGTCATTTTGGATGTGCAAAAATGAGGTTTCCAAACCAGACAGCTGAATAAATCAAATAAGGCAAATACAGGTATAACTGACAGACATTAATAATCTCTGTCTGTAGAAGAAGTTTATCTACTTCCTGCTTGCCAAGAGATTTTTCTACTCTGGTAATTCAAGAAAAATACTAAAAGTTTAAATGTTTATGAGTTACTTCGAGCTTAAATACCAGACCAAGAGGGCTTGTTTCATGCCTGCGATCAATATTTGTTTTCTTGTGCTGCAGCCAGGCAATACAGACAATAATTTTCTGCTCTTCTCTCACTCTGGAGATGCTGTGGGTGAGGCTCTCCTGCTGAGACATACAGAAAATTAAATGCCTGAAAAGGAAAGGAAAGGAAAATCTGGGCCGCGGGTCAAAATGCCGTTCGGTCATCAAGGTCACTACTGTGCGTAAACAGGAGTCTGGAGGTGCTAGCGCAATTCAAGTAGCAGCAGCCTCATGTGCCTCTTAGGGATGGCAATGTCTAGAAAGCATCACGCGCGTGATGGCGGGCAAAGTTGCAACCTCCTGGCTTCCTCGCCGTTGGAAGAACCGTGTCAACTCAAATATAATATAAATACCGGTCACACGCACTTGGATTGAGCGTGGTTATGTTGAAGAGCTCCCAGGATGAAGGATGTGATGGACACCTCGTTCCTTGACAGGAGTGCTGTATCTAAAACAGCCTAACTGTTCTTCAGCCCAGCAAGAAATTTTGCAGATATTCAAATGATAAGCTATGCAAAACTAGGCTTATTCCCAAACTAATTCAGGCATTATGATAAGCTGAAAGTCTGAAGCTTTATCTGAATCTGATCACTGGATTCAGAGTGCACAGGAATGTTTCCACTGATACCTTCACACTGTATAGATCGGCTCATCTCCTTCCTTGTAATGAGATAGTTACTGTAGATTGAGGGAGTTTGACAACACGCAGATTTTCCTTGTGCTGCTGCTTTTTTTTTTTGTAATTCAATTTTTTTTTTAATTCAAAAGATCCCCAGCTTTCAGAAGAAGAAGACATTACATCCCTACTATTCAGGGCATGAGATGCTGAGAGGAACACACTCTGTGGCAGGGATTGCTTTTCCTGCCTGGGATATGGCTTTGTAGCCTGCTTTCATTCCTGGGCTAGCTTGACCAATGTAGCAGAGCTATACTCTATCATCACATACATAAAATGCTAAGCTTCAGCTATCTTGCAAGAACAGCTTGGCTGCAGAACTGGAGGTATTGCTAGGGAATCGGTCCAGCAAAAAGCGTTTCACGGGTGCTGAGCAGCAAATGAATGGCTATAGCACAGCTCCCACTGCCTGCCAGCCCCGTCACAGTGACGGGTAAGTGAAAACTGCTTATTGCTGCCATAACTGTCCCTCTGTGGCATTTTTGTGTGTGTGTGCTGTTCCCTTGCCATCAGTGAGATCATTTGACTTTTCATGGGTTAACACATTGCTTTGTGTATACTGCTATTTTAAAAAACAATTAAAAAGCTGAGTGATACCGCACAGCACGCTCCCGTCAGTCTCTACTAATCAAGGTGGTTACCTTCAGTGAACTGTAGCATTTTTGATTCCACTGAGATACGCAAGTAAGCGTATTTAAACTATATTTTATGGTACAAAAATACTACAAAGCAAATAGCTCTTCCTGAGAACTACCTCAGTTCACCAGAGCCAGCGTGGCTGAGAGCTGCTTTCATTTCCTTCTGTCTTGAAGCCCTGATCGCGATCTGTAAGGGCTGCAGCTTCGGCACCACCCGTCTCCTTCCCAGCCTTATTTCTCCTGGTTTTTAGCACAACCCAGTGTTGAGAATTAGCAAGTCAAACATGCAGCTAATTCCTCTGGAGGTTTTTTAATATGTATCCTGTGCTGTAGGTGTGAGCACCAGGGCTGCTCCCATTTCTCTTGAAGAGAATACAGTACGGTGGGCAACAGCGGGTCTTTGACATGACTTGTGGCCAATATTCCAGGCTAAGATACATCACGACCCGCCACAGCCAAAGCTCCACCAAACCTGCGCTTGAATGGGCCTTCCCAGACCACGATGAGCTTTGTTAGACAAAACACATGGCGATTCCTTCGTATGGACATCTGCGTTTGGAGTGCAAATAAAATAGCGTAGCAGAGCCTATGGAAGTATGGCTTTTATGGGTGGTTGTCCTCTCCCTGCCTTGTCCCAGCCCTGCTTTAGTCCTCCTTGAACTGCTTCAAGAAACTAAGCTGCCAGATTTTTTTTCCACTTTTGAGGAGTGAGGTTTGGGATGTGTTATCGCCCTGCTGCAGAAGAGCAGAAATGCAGCAGCGGCAGCAGGGTGAGGCTGATGGCAGAGGGAGGTTGGCAGCGGCCAGCCGGTAGGACACTTGCTCTGCCGGGTCCCATGGTCCTCATCCATCCCCATTGCCGCCCGAAGAAGCTGAAATTGAGATCAAGCTCTCAGGAGTATGTCTACAAGCAATGCAAAAAGCTCCAACAGTTTCTGGATTTAAATAAAGACATCCGATGATGATCCTGCAGGAAGCCCAGCACTTCAAGAGCACTTAGAAGGAAAAAGGAGAAACTTGCATTAAAGTTCTGCTACTTGGGTCAGGGAAAATAAAGTGCAATTTCCAAGGAATATCTTCTCTCAGGTCACTGACTTGGACCCGCGTCTTCTGTGATCTTCTGTGTGTGGGCAAAAAGAGTTCCTTTGGATGGGGTTTCTGAGTATATAACCTTACAGAAGAAAAAAAAGAGGAGGAAAACTTAAATATTAAGAGTTTTCGGATCTGCAGAGGGACTTACGTACTTGTTTCTTTTCCCAGTTTTCTTAGCTGGCCTCAGTAAAGACCCCCCAAACCTTCCCTCACCTCTGCCTTTAGTCCATCACCGCTGCAAGAACATTATCCAAAGCAAAACATATTTGTACCTTTTTTTTCTATTGTAAATTTCTACTGGTTTTATGTAATTTTTCTATTTTTACACAAATAGCAAAGCCATACACGAGCCCCCGATTTGGCACTGCAGCCTCTTCAGACTTTTCATGCAAGAACTAGCAGAGTCTAATCCGATTTAAAATGCATCCAAATTCCAAGCAGCAACCGGCAGGAGAGCAGGACAAAGCTGACATCCAGACGGCCAGCTCTGAGAGGGGAGATACCTGAGGGTTGGTGTCTGTCTGCAGGCACCTCACCTCAACCAGGGCAAACTTCCAATGGCATGGCTAAACCGTGTCCTAATTTCAGCCGTCGGCTCCCATCCCATTTCCTTTGCCTGACTGGGGCTTGTGGCCACCTTGACCTTAGTTTCCCATTTATCAAAATAACACGAATGAAAATGCTTCTGTAGTTGCTGGGCAAATCTAGAGCAAAATTCTTTAAGAAAAAAGGAAAAAAGAAAAGAGAGGGAGAGCTATTTTAAGAAGTATTTTAAGTGCTGCAGCTGACTCTGTATTTCTGAAGACCAAAGCAGCCCGCAGGCCATCTGTCTCCTGGAGAACTGGTCTCCGAGACTGGGCACAGAAAGATCCTCAAGCACACACGACTGACTCAGAAATCAGCTCCAAGGCGGGGAGGACTGCTTTATTTGCTGGCTTGGGACACCCCATCCATGGGCTAGTAATCCTCTCCATCCTCCTGAAGAGAGCAAGCTGAAAGACAGGTCACCAGGATTTGCCCCAAATAGCTTGGGTTCGCAGTGCAGTCTGGAGCCAAAGTTTGGATAAGCATAAAAAGCTTTGGATAAGCCACATTAAAGTAAAGGTCGGATGAGATCACTAGACTACTGATCATTCATGAGCAAAGTATTATTTTCGGTTTCCACAAGGGATCCTGATATTTGAGCGGGCAGAAGACGGCTTTTTCAAGGACTGCTTCTCTCAAGCATTAACAGGAGGTGTCAAATCAAAGTTTTCTTTTTCTTCCCCTACCTGTCATCATCCTCAGAAGACTCTTACGGAGGACAGCTCCAAAAGCCTTATTGGCTTGCACAGTTCCTAAAATATCGCGGCTGAAATTGCCAGCAATTGGTGAAACCCACTTGACTGCAAAATCACCCTGGTTTTGAGATCACTGCACCCTGAACACGCACAGCTTTTTTTTCATCCACACATCCATCTCGGGGCTGAGGTTTTGACCCTGCAGCTGTGCTGGGATTCAGAAGGAAGATTTACTAAATCTAGAAAAAAATCGACAGAGCAGAGCTGTGTCAGGAAGATGCTTTAGCAGAAGCCCGGCCTTGTCCTAAACCTTGGGGAGAGCTAACCAAACCAACGCAGGGACAAACCATTCGTTTTCATTTGCGGCACAAACCTCACCAAATGCAAAACAGCCTGGTAGAGCTTTCCTCTCCAGGAGCTGCTCCTACGCTGGATTACAGGAATGCTAATAAACCCACTGCCAATGCCCCTCGGGCACAGCCCTGCTCAGATGACTTCCCAATGAACATTTTTCCTGGCTCAGTTAACTGCCCCACTCATGGATTTGCTTCATCCTGGTGACTGATTTGCTCTTTCCAGAGTCATATTCATTGAAACTGAATATTTAGCAAAACCAGACATGTTTATCCAATACGAGGAGTCATAGCTGGCTGGGAGAGTATGGAAACTGAAGTGATGGAGACTGCCAAATACTCATAAGCACTGTTAACGGTACAGTGCAAAAGAAATGTCCAAAAAGGCAGCTTCCAAAAGGAAAGCTTAACCCTCAGAAGGACTAAAGGAAGGGAGAGGTGAAGACAGGGCTCGTCACTAACTGCTCCTACCTGCCCACATACAGCTGGAGTGGCAGCTTTCGCAGATGCAGTGAAACACAGAGGTGAGACCGAAAAAAGCACCGAGGACCGTTTGATACTGCAAAGGTGCCTATTTCTCTTCTGTGACAGCAGACTGCTTTAAAAGCATGTCTTAACCCCTGGCTCTGCAGCCCCAGCAAGGCTCGATGCTCACAACTGACTGTGATTTAAATAGATCCTGCTTTAAATGCAGCTTCTGGGTTTCTGGCATGCCTGCCGGTGGGGCAGCAGTTTTGATCCGGAGCTGGCTTGCATAGGCCTTAGCCATTAAGTCTTCATCCACTCAGCATAAAATAAAATAGAGTGAAACTTTCGTGCCAACCGAGATTGAAATTAGTAATCATCGTAGGGTCGGGAGATGCAATTTAGAGATTACTATGCTATTAGAAATTTAATTCTATTGACACATATATATGAGAACTTGAAATTAATAAATACACACTTTTGGATGTCTTCTTTTCATTCAATAAAGGTCCTCCAAAAGCTGCAAAAGGGGATAAGAACAAGTTGCTAAAGGGAGACAAAGAACATCCTCAAGATCACAAAAGCTCTGTGGAGGTTGGGAGAGCACAGGAGCAAAACCAGGCATCAATAATTTATCCTTGAGCAAAATCAGGCTCTGACCCGGCTGAAGAGGTGCCAACCGGCCCGTCTGAGCTCCAGGCCAGTTCTGCAGACAGTGACCTTTCTGCACTTGAAAATCAGAAACGGGGGGTGACCGGCACTGCTTAAAATAAGATGACAGACGTCTCAAACGAAGGCGGTAGGAATCAGTGACTGCATTTGAATGCCAGCCTTAATTTTTTGGCCAAGCCTCTGCCGTGTTCAAACACCTCCCCCCTTTGAGTGTTTAAAGCAAAAAAAAAAAGAAAAACGTTTTTTGTGGGGATGAAGGGCAGGAAGTCTTCAGAAAAGGGAAACAACTTCGACTGAGAAATTCCCCTTCACCTTTCAAACAGTATCTCATACTTACAAGACTTTTGAGCTAGCAGCCAAAAGGGTAGTTTTTGAAAGAAATACCGCCTGCTGGGCTAAATCAGGTTGCTAGAAAAGGTGTAAGCAATTTCAGTAATGGTGTATTCCTCCACAGATTACTGGTGCTAAGTGCGGAGCAGAGGAGGGCTGGGTGGCTACAAACTGCTCAGCCCCATCCTCCCACTCTCCTTCCTCTGCTTTAGTTTTGTTCCAGAAAAGTGCATTACCCGTCTCCCTTGGAAACCTGTCCCTATGGCAACATATAGGGCAACATACAGGACTATCTCGATGCAGACATGCTAGCACTTTGACAGCCCCTTTTTTTGTGACACTTCTTATGGTAACATCCTGAGATCTTCAGAGAGATGATATGAGATCGCCTGCATCCAGATACATTTGGATGATTTTCTGCTGAGAACTTGGTTTTGCAGTCTTTCACTCTTCCAGCTCTTGAACTCTCCGCCTGTATATCACGACGGCAGTTTCATCTGAAATGTGTTGCAAAATCTATGTATTTGCCTCTATCAGCAAAAATCTGTAACGTCAAAAGAGATGGGTTTTGACAAGACCTACTTTCCATAAAGCCACGCTGCCAAGTATCACATGCTGCTTCTGTGGTTCTTTCTGAACTGAATCGCACATTGGCTCTTCCCTTGTTTTGTTCGATGCTAACAAAGTTTACTTGTACCTATGCCACCACCATGAAGAATTTCTTGCTCCATTCTTTATATATGCTGTTACTTGGATTAACACTGTTATCATTTTTTCCACTCTGTTGTGAGTAAATATGCTACGTCTAAGCACTTCATCAATTTAGCAATTAAAAATACCCTGTGCACTGCTGGCTTTGGACGATAAGAGGGAGTGTATGTGTATGCAGGGTGATAACCTTGAGCTCGTGAATTGCAGTCAGGACTTCGGATTTCAGAAGGGTAAAGCTCCTCCCCAAGGGCAGTCGGCAGCCACAGCCAAGAGCTCTGGGCTACATCCTGAACATCTATAGGGTCCAGAAAGGTTGAGACCCTTTGGAGTGAAACCTGTCACAGCGGGGCTTTCATTGCACACAGACGTGATAGCACAAGGTATGAGGGTGTTCTTTGTTTTAATCAGAGCCACATGGCTAACATTTCACATGAAAAAAAGGTTAAAAAAGAAACTGCAGTCTGTGACAACCCAGATGTACTTAAAACTTCTTTCATTACATAGCAGAGCCGGTATTGAGGTAATCTTCTCTCATCTAGGCTTTAAAGCTCACGAGCCCCTCGAGTTGCTTATTCCTCACCAAGAAGAAAGGCAGCTTGGAACCTTGCTCTCACTGCGGGAAAATTCAGGTGTGGATGAATATTGACACAAATCAAGCCATCCATTTACATGTATGCTCTTTGAGAAAGTGCAGGGGCACTTTGCTCAGATGTGCCCTCCTGGTAGGTCGACGAAAAAGAAATCCTATCGTTTTTACTTGCAGCAGAAGGCATTTCATTATCAGTTTCTGCTCCTTTTGTCCCGAATGTCTGTCAACATTAAAGAAGACAGAAAGAGTACGCCACTGCACCAGGAATCCTTAGACTTCAGAACAACCAAACTGAAGACTTTCTGTTTTACAGATGATTGGGAGTAGCGCTGCACAGTCACAGCAATTTTTGTGTTTTTAATGGGGTTTAAAAAAGATTCCTTCTAGTTTGTTCCAATTTTTCTGTGCTTGTCTTCCTGTTAATGTTTATGCCTAGAACCACTGTGAAACCCCTCTGATATCATCAATCCATAAATACGGTTTATCATTTCTAGACGTATACATGCATGCACACTTCAGGTTCATAATGAGGCAGGAAAAATGTCAGACCCGAAAAAAGCAAAACACAGCCCGTTACGTGCTGTGTGGCAGAATCGAATGGAGGCGGTGGGAGGCTGGGAGCTGCCTGAAGATCTGAGTCCTGGCTGTAGTCAGGAGCGACAGATGGTGTTTGTCAAGAGGATAGAGCCTTACCTTCTTATTTTATCATGGAAATATCACAGTAAGAAAACTATGAACATTCCCTATTTTATCTAACAGATTTAAAAAACACATCCTACAGAAAAAAAGGCAGAATTCCTGCTGGAAAAGAGACTGCCAGATGCAACTGGAAATACCAGTTAAAAGATGCAGTTTTGGTTTTGTTTATCAAGAGACATGTTAGCCATTGCATGTATTTTATTTTCTCATTAAGGAAATGCACTGAGCATATACAGAGATTACATTCAATACTGGTTTATCCTTACAGAACAATCAGAAAATAAAGATAAAAGCAACACACATTTCCTGTAGCAGAACAGATTGAAGGAACTGATTCAAGGTGAGAATGAAATGAAAAATACTTAAACCAACTTAAGTGATTTTTACACAGATGAGATACTTAAGTCTAAATTAACATTCTCCGCCAAGATCTGCTGCATTGTCGCAACCTTTATATTCAACAGCTTTATCTGACTTGTGCCCAGCAACTAAGCATAGACCAGAACTGCCTTGTCCGAGAGTCCATTTGAACAAAACCCCAGCAGAATAGTCCCAGTCTGAAGCCACAATCTACATGAGGTGATGAAGGGATCCATACAGAGGAAAGAGTAGAATAAGACAAGGAGACAGGATGGTCCATGTGACAGGCAACAGCTACAAGGCAGGCTCGGGTTATAACTCTATATGGAGGTTTCACTGATTTCACTTGAAGAAGCTCTCTAGAGTTTGCAAGCTTAATAAAATTTTTGTGAATGTGCAGAATTCTATGACACACTGCCTGACACTGATTTTTCAAAGAATCATACTGAAAAATAAAGTCACAACACAAAGGTAGTGGAAAAACTACTTTGCCACGTATTTTGTGAGTTCCATAAACTTGACAACCAAATCTTTTCCCAAACGGGGAACTAAAACTAGAACTCAAAAGACGACCTCTACTTCAGTTACACCAGCTGGACTTTTAAGCCAGTCCTATGCATGCTGTGTGCCAGAAATTAGACCAGATCATCGCAGTTGGACATTAAAATCTACAAATATCACCCATCTGCTTGTCTGTCCCTCTCAGTTTTTTGAATCAAAGGAGGTACCACCCTGAACTCCAATATCATAGACCTAAGACCCTGCTTAGTGCTATCACATTGCGCTTTATGTCGCTTCTCGTCTTGCCTAGTTTCACAACATAACCATGGTTCAGAGGACCATCTGCCCACTAGCTAGCGATGGACAATGCCTTCCACGATGGGGCCCCTTCTGGATCATTTACTTGGTAAGACTGCAACGAATGGGATTATGAAAAAAGTTGATTTAGTTCCTTAAATCTCTAAAGATCTCCAAGTCATTTTGTTCGCTTTGCAAAATGAAGAGGGTATATAAACCACCACAGATCAACTCAGTTGTGTCATGAAGGGGGAGATACGTACTGTTACTCTCAAAGAATGAAGGTTAGGACAGTGAAGAATTAACTACGTAGTTGAAACAAGAATTTGGATAAACAAAAATGTTATTACTCAAGTCATAATTTGCCTACAAGACAGGAACGAACTACTTGTTCTCAAAACCACCAGTAGAGAGAGAATGAGCTGATCTTTGGAGGGAGCCTCCTAGTTCAAAACAACTTCCAAGCTCTTTTTTTCCCCCTTCTTCTCAAAGGATCAGAAAAGAGAGGACTGGAAGGGTTTGGTTTTTTTCAGGAAATATACATAATACAGCATACCTCCATGCATTGTTCTCTTAATGATCTTCTCTCATCAGCTTGTATTAATACTAAATGATCTTTATTTCAAGTTTTCTGGCTTTGTCCAGTTAGCAAATGTTCTCTGAAAGACTAAATTGCTTGCTAGAATTTTCAGTCACTTTGGGCTTGAAAATTTTAGCTTGCTTTTGAATGTCTGCCAACAGTAAACAGCATTTGGAAGATATTGATCCTTTACCCTACTACAAGGCTATTTGCAGCTCTTTACATGTACTGTCATCTAAATTGTAGGAAAATGTTACATATTCGCATGATCAACCCCTTACAATAAACAAGAAGAGGGCAGCGTTTCTTACATATAGGTCAAGACATACTTAGCAGATAGAACAATTTTTACCTGAACATGTCAGGCCTGCCTACTGCTTTCTGCCTACCGAGGAATATGGTATATGGAGTAACGTGATTAGGAAATACAATCATCCCTTTCTAAGAAGGCGGACTTGTTGCTTCAGGATACGCTTTTATTTCCCCTCTCATGTCAGCTTCAACAACGGGTGCCAGAGCAATGTAAAGACGAGGAGAGAGAAGTAGCTCATGGAGGAGGTGACTCTTGAAGCCAGGCTTCTTGCATTGCAGTTGTTTGAGTAGCAGCAGTGAACGCTCATGCCAGGCGCCCTGGATCCGTCCCTCCTTGCCCGCTCGCAGAAGGACCTGAACGAACAGGACTTCATAACGCCACCTACAACAGAGCCACATTGAACCCAAACAGACCTGCAGGTTTGTGGTCACCCGCTCCTGTCTGCAGCATCCCCTCAGCATGAACCTGACCATCCAATATTGAGCAACAACACTAGGTTTGGCCGTTCCTTACAAGTAAATGAATACAACTGCATCCAATTACAGCACACTGACACATCCCCACTTAAGTTACATAATTGTAATTCATCTTAAATGCCAACTGATGCAGCTTAACTATCTTGGAAAGTGCTCGAGGGCAGTGCCTCATTAGCTTCTTTTCCTTCCTAATTTCCAGGTAAGTTATTTAACTTAAATTTAGTTTAAATAGGATTTAAGTAAGAAGTAGGCAATACTTAAAATGCTTTTTTACATTTTTTCACATAGTGTGGATACAGCTTATCATGGCATACTGACAAATCATACAGGGATTTTGCATTGGATTGCCGTTAAACCAATAAAATAAGGAATTGAGATTTATTAATAGGGTTTACTTTGAGAGGAAACACCCACCTTTGTTTTTCTCCTTAGCTTACTATATACTCTTCTCTTTCCAACACTGATTATTTATTTCTATTATGAAAAATTTAATGAGTCTGAACTGTTTGTGACTACTTACTTGCTTGTCCTCTAATGACCGCACATGCATCTGAATGCCCTGGACATTGCTGAGTTCCTTGTCTGTTACAGTCTTCATCACTAGAACCTACACAGGTGTAACACTGCAGTGCTTCGCCTGGCATTAAAGAAAAAAAGACCACTTATAACAGCAGTGTTTAAAGTTTACAAAAAATATTTTACAATATCAGCTACACGGTCTTTATAATTTCATTTGAAGCACAGGCAAAAAATTGCAAAAAGGTTTAAAAAAACCCTAAAGATTCTGCAAATCCTATAAATTTTCCTTTTTTAGAAGTGGTCCAGATACTGATTTTAAAGATAAAAAAATCAGCCATGTATTACTTAGTTGTTACAATTTGCACTTAAAATAATCCAAGAACATCTGATGTTCTGTAACTGCATCCGCAACTTCTTGTAACATTTTTAGAGCAGAGTCCACTGGAACTAGTTGGAGCATCATGGTTTTTTTCTCCCCTCCGTCATGAGCTTTGGTCCACAGTACCAGGAAAAAAAGGACATTGTAAACACACAAAATCTTACTACGATCCATATTTCATCTTCTCCTAAAATATCTTCTCCTTCAGCTGGAAGGCACAACAGTATATCTTAAAGAGTTTTGCTTTTGTTTAAACATTGCAACTGTAACTCAATCCTCTTTCTTCTCCTTGGTTCAAACAACATGGTATTTTCAAAGGCAAGCATGAATTGAAATATATTTAAAATACAGTAGTTCAAACTGCAGAGCAGAAGGCACACTTGCTGTCCACAGGGACGTGTGCATTGAAATTTGTTAGCATACATATTTATGTTTACATTACACGGCAGAGGTGAAATTCTGTGCTGCTAACCACACACACAAAATAATCTGAAAACAAACAAACCCAGGAGAGAAGCCCAGAACAGCAGAGGCTCAGCCATGCTTGAAATAGGAAATGAAAAAGAAGTAAAAAAAGTAAAGAAAAGGGAGTTGACTTACTTTTGAGTACAAAAAGGGAGCTGACAAGAACCAGGCTGATGACTGTCCACATCATGAAGATACAAGAGATGTACCATTAGTCAAAGAAAGCAGTTTGTTTGCTATTAAAGCCTTAATGCTTATCTTACATACCTAATCCTCTGCAGAGGATAACTTACAGGATAAAGAGGTGTGCGAAAACGCTACTTATCTAGCTTATTCTGGTTGTACTTCTAATCACACATACTTCATCTCCACAAACCTTGTAGGCAAATTCTTCCAGTAGCAGAAAGAAGAATATGTATTCACCTTTCAGTGATAGATATGCTTAAAACCCACCATCCCATCACCACGTCACAGCCTCTAACTCATGCAAACAGTCTCATTACATTTCCCTACGGGATTTGCTGGATCAGGGTCAGAGTATTAAACATTTCAGAGGGTTAAGCCTATGCTTGAGACCTGAGTGGTCCAAATCTAGCATATATATATTTATAAAGAGAGCAAGATATAGACATAGGTATGTGCACATAGGTAGTATATTCTTGTGACCCATGAAGTCCTCCAAGCAGTGACCCATGAAGTGCTTTCTGTGAAGGAATTCATTAATGAGAGCTGCTCTATCTCGCGCTCCACATGAAGTAAGCAAGTGAAGTACATAAAATAGAGCCATGCTTATCTTCAACTTTCAACGAAAAAATTTATTTACAATAGAGAATTTCATTTAAGTAACATGCATTTTCATTTTTTTTTCATTTTGATTTTATTTTACAAATCAGCAAATGCAGATAAAGTTTACACTCCTTAAGGCAAGAGTCCCCATGCAAGTAATACATGTTTATATTAAATCCAAAAGACATCCAACATGGGAACTCATGTACAAAGGGAAGGCTAGGATCAGCAATTTGTAATTTCTTAGAGAACTTGACAATCTCCCTGATACAGGAACTTTGAGATCAACTTGCTATGAATTATACTATGAAAATGCAAACAATAGCAAGAAATTCTGATAGTCATCTTAGTACTGCATACAATTAAATCAACTTTATTTAGAAAGAAAATACAGTAGTGCATACGAAAAAGTGAAAATATAACCTGTCCACATAAATGTATGGACATCAGTGTGCCAATGGTCATATTGCACTCAATATCGAAGTCCAGAAATTTGGTTAAAAGTTAGCTTTTCCCCATTTTGGCAATCAGTTCATCACAAATCTTTGTTAATTCTTCTATCTCCTTATTCTGGAAAATAAAAGGCAATATTAAGTATTAAGAAAAATATTGTTGCATTAGGATGAGCATATATTTTTTTTTAATTATCCAACCTTGGGGAGAAGTGTGGGACACAATTAAGCTTACTTCAATACTGAGAACAGAGTATCTATACATATATAAAGAGATATATAGGTATATATATACATAAATAGTACAGCTATGTATAGTGCATTCTCACAATATGCTTACTTATTTCACATACAGCTCCTCCAACTTCAGTAAATACAATTTAGCACTAAAGCAGACAACTTTATAGCAGTCGTTCCTGGCACACAATAATAATAAGTAGTGTAAATTTGTTTCTAGGCTGCACTTTTATAGTATTATTTTCAACCTGTTTTCCAGGGGCTCTAAGCAAGGATGAGCTGTACTATGCTGAAAGCAAGCTCCTTTGCTGAGCTAGAGAACACAAGATATAAATAGGGAATTCCTACAGTCACTTTTGCCCTAAGCTGTACAGATCTGCATCTGATCATTTTGTCTGTTAACAGTGGAGGCACATAAGCTAGCATTGGAATTACAGCTTAAACTAAAAATGGAAACAAAAACCGAAAGAACTAAACCAAGAAGACCTGAAACCCAAGAACCAAGGCAAACCAGGGGCCCTGGTAAGTACGCAGGTGCATACGGAGCTTTGACCGAGCCTGAATGAGCCCCGAGCGGTGGCCCGCAGCCGAGACCAAAGCCTGGCAGATGGGTCTGTTTGTCTGAACTGGCCAGTGCTTGCAGCCAATTTTGTTAGAAGGTTTGGGCAGTGCTGCTCTCCCCGGGGCTGGGAAGCTGCTGGGCCAGCTGGACGTGCGGAGCAAGACGGGTCTTTGGGCAGATCTTGGCTACAACCTGAGGTCCAGAGGAGAGCTGGATGCAGCCACTCTGGGGACATTTCATTAGACTTTTGTCATCCTGTTGACTTCTGCGTTAAAAGAGCTGAATTGCTATTTACCTTTTGTTCCAGTGTTCTTTCCAATGCATCCACTTTCAGCTGCTCTTTACGAAGGCTGGCCTGATACGCTGCTTGCTCTTGCTGAGCCTTGCCTCTCACTTGTGCAATTTCAGCGTTGGCTCTGGAAAAACACAGATTTTTGTCATGTCAGGTTCTCTACGGGAAAGGACAGTGAGTACCAAAGGATGGACTGCATCTTAACACATGGGTAGTGACGGCAGGGCTGCTTTCTGCGTGTCTTTGAAAGTAGTCTGAGACTTGTCCCTAGATACTTTTCATGACCACCTCTCTTGCTCAGCAGAGGCTGCAAAGTCTTTTCTTAATGTCTGTGTCATTCCCTTCACGGTTCTCTCGGATATCTGTGCCGGGTTCACAAATATCACTTAGATAGAAGTGTTTTATGACAGTTTCTAAACTTGATCTCCAGCTCTTACGGTCTATACTATACTCACAGCTGGGACAACAGCTGGAAAGCAAATCCAAGTCTTACTTTGCTATAGGCACTGATCCATCCTAGTGACATTTTGGAAACATCTCTTGGGTCTCGGGGACTGTAACATGAGTCCTGAATGTAATTTGTCATTACACAGAAGCATAGATAAAAAAAATTAAAAAAAGTCAACCAGAGCTGCCTCTCAAGCCACAGTCTGATGTTCGCTCCTTAATGGTGGCTTAAGGAGTTACTATCCATGCACATCTGGCACAATCTTTTGTGCAACTATTCCTCGTCACCCTCAGCACAAGTTGGGCTCATCCAGCTTAGATAACCGGTGATACTAGGGAGAGACCACCTGACTGATTCTGCACTGAAGCAGTTGAGCAGCACTTACATGTTCTGTTCTGCGGATTGATGTGGGGGCAATACTACAGCACAGGGGCAAGAGCAAATCTCTGGGGGCAGGAATACTGGCTGCAGGTGCAAATATCTGAGCATAGACCTCCACAGCTGCCTAAACCTAGCTAATGGCTTATTTCTGTTTCTTCCCTGGAAAATATGTTATAGAAATATGAAGTCATTTGATAAAGACAGAGATTTAAGGTGTTGTATGCGGTCAGGAGCTAGAAGAAACACCAGCACATTACAGAAGTTCTCACTATGGCATTTCATTCCACCCTCCATCACAGAGCAGCCTGTGCTCTGCATATTGAAGGAGCAAGTTTGGGATGCAAGGTCCAGCCACAGGAATCCTCCTGCAGCATGAACTCCTGAAAAGAGATGTGTACAATCAATTACCTGTCCAGTTTTTCCTCGGCATGAATTTTGAGTGCTTGATACCTCTGCTCTTCCTTCTTCACTCGTGATAAATATTCCTGCGCACATTTCTTTAACACTTCTTCATTCTTAAATGAGAAGATTACATTAAATCTGAGAGGTTGAAGTGTAGGACAGGCACCTATTTGCAGGAGTCACATTCAGATACCACAAAGGCTGCAGTCTAACAAACACTGACACCCCCACACAGAGGCCATCTGAAACAATATTACACAATGCAAAAAGCTTTACAATTCTTCGTGTTTGCATTTGATACATGGCTGCAATCCTTCATCTGAGGATTATGTTATGTCACGCACTTTAGACATAACCTCTAACCTTAGGAATTCATGTCCTAGGTTTTAACAGAATGCTCAGTCCAGAAGCCAGCCCTGACATGTGCTCAAGTCCTGCAGTTATGTGACATCTATTGAAATCGCAGTGCCACACATGGGAGCAAGTTACTCTTGTGCAAAATCTTCATCTTTTTAAAGCTATTGCAAAACAAAAGCACAAATAAATGAGCATTCACATCCTCCCTCCCTCCCCAGCACATTGCACTCTAATGTAGTACCTCAGATTTGACTGGAAATGAAGATGTGCCTTCTGTTAAGTAGCGCTGGTATACATGACAGCCTGCTCAGCTTTGCTCCTTAAAGGAGGAGACTTTAACACGACTCACCTTCCGAAACCCCTCCAATACTTCTTTCATTTTTTCGTATCTCCTGAAAAGATCTGCCAGTGATTTCTCCACTGAGTTCAGATCTGCCAAAGCTTGTTCCTTCTCCACTATCAGTTGCTGAACAGTGTGATGGGAGACAGATTTCTCTCTCTGTTCATCCTCTGTTAGAAAGAAGAGAGGGGGAGGAAAAAAAAGCTATTTTCAGAAGGGTAACAGTAGTAAGGACACCGATTTCACTATCATCTATAGTTTCTACTGTACTGTGCTCTGCATTGTATATTAGTAAGTTTGCAGGATCCAGAAAACTCATTCTTATATAAAGATACAATCCTGTTTTGGAAAAAGGTTGCTAAATACAGTGATATTTAAATATTTTGATGTTGGGGAAAAAATGTGAACATATCTCTGTACTGATGATTTTTTTCACTCTGAACTCAGCTGTTCCCATGAAAAACGCAGGTGCTGGATTTCCCTTGTTTTCCTAAAGATGCACTAGCTGAAGGAAAGGACATTTATGCATATTACTAGCACTGGCAATAAATTATTTGCCACTGATGATATGTGCTTGTCATCTCCTGGCATCTCTTCTAATCCTGTACAAACAAGGCACTTTGTTTAATGGAAATCAACTCAACTTGTTCCCTTGGAAATACAGTGTTTTGCAAACTCTCGTTCTTAGGATTACTGTAGCAAGTGCCAGAAAGGAAATCAAATATTAGACTGACTTTCTAAGTTCTGGTCTGCAGAAAACATCTTCCAGGATTCTCCTGTGTATATAGTTAAATTTGAGGCAGGGATGGTGGGAAGAACACAACAGGAATCCAAGTCCATATGAAGAGAACTTTTCAAAGGAATTGACCTAGTAATAAATTGGAATACCCATATAACACTGGAAGAAAAGGACTGGCATTGTCTTCCAAAATGCTTCCTTGTTGTTTGCTTCATATCCTAAATTATGATTTTTGTGTCCATGTTTTAAGGGCTACTTTCAATTATACTGAAATGAAAATTAACCCACATAATATAGCGGTTTTATACTGCCATTCTCCTAAGTCTATGATGGAAACTAAAATAAGGTAAGAAGTTCTCCCACGTAAAAAGCGTGGGCCATTTCAGAATCTACAACTTTTCATTCAGATCAGGCCTTTATATTTTGAAATACAAAGAACTAAACAAGAGTTTATTTTTTTATTTGAATAAAGTCTTCATCTGAATTAAGTATTTCATAGTGCTGGCCAGCTCCGAAATGTCAAAGTTGATACTGTCAGTTCCCAAGCTGAGATTAATCTCTTCCTTTTGCATATTTTGATCCTTTTCTGCTCTTTTTTGCTAGCCTAACTAAGCCCAGAGCAGCAACGATGCCACAATGTGTGTCAGCTCATGTTGGCTATGTTCCATGCTCCTCTGCGTGCCCCCTGACAGCATCTTGCTGGGGCAGCGCCTGATCTGAGGTTATTTTGCTCTATATGATGCAGGAGATGGAAAGAACCAGAGAAGCTCTCAGGACCTGCATTGAGTTTGCAGCACTGGAAGCTGTACACCTTTATTTTACTGATGCACAAACACCTTCGACATGGGAGAACTGAAAAACCCAGAGCCCTGTAATGCCACATCAGTTTGGTAACATTTAACATTTCATAAAAAGTAAAAATTCTTTTCTATTTTGCCTTCTTAAAGACACTCTGTGGTCATCTGCAATGTCAAAAGAATGTATTGTAAAGTCAAATGAGAAAACTATTTGTCATTCTTTGTTTATTTTTCTACATCTGAGAAGTTGTCACCTGGTGTTCCAGCCCAAGGTTTATTTAATCACGCTGGAGATTACACACTGTCTAGCTTAGTTCCAGAACACTTACTGGCAGGATCTTTGGCAAAACCTCTGTCGTCGTAACTCCATGCAGGGGAAGGGATCTGTTCGCATGATCACATAATGTACTTCAACGTATTTAATGTCACCACTTTTCTTTTTCTGAGACTGCTGTCCGCAGTGTTTTAGCAACTTCCTTCTTATTTGTTTCTAGGGCAATCTAGAAAGTAATTCATGACTCGCTCCCTCACAACTACTGAGCTCTTCCTGTACCTCCCAGTGCATCGCTGAGCCTTCCTCTCTCCTCAGCTGGACCTCAAACACTCATTCCCAGCCCCACTTCAACCTGCACACGGGAATTAGGGGCAAGCAATATCCGATGCTCCCCTTCTCCTCTCCCTTCCACTACATGCTAGAGGTGTCCATGGACCGGGGAGCAAGCTGAGGCCTCGTTAGACTCCAAGGGGAAACCAGGAATTTATACTGGGGAAGGGAGTGACATATAAGTAGAAAAGAGGGAAAGTTTTCAGTGAGCTTTAGGAAAGGGGCATCTGATAATCTCAGGTAACAATTAAGATACGTTTAAAACCAAAGTGGTTAAATAAACAGAAACTGGAATCTGGCTGGAGGGGGCCTGGAAGAGCTACGTGATATTTTCTAAAACTATGAATTAGCTTTAATGAAAAAGCCGCTTAGTGGCACTGTGCTGCTAATAGTCTGCCAGTCAAATCTTAGTTAAGCAGTTACAGATACTTATTTCTAAAGATATTTATGAGGTTATGCGATTAAAATATTTTAATTAAATGGCTTCCATGTCTGCAACACACACTGTCCACGGCTCACCAACAATAACAACAGTATACTCAGGACTAACACTATCCAAATTGACAGAATCAGAGCACTGCCACAGCAGATCCGCTTTCAGGCTCAGCTCAGTATTACTTACATTACTTAATGGGAATGCAGCAAATGGAGAACAAAAGCAAAAGAAACTAAAAATGCAAAATGCTGGTGTGAAAGTTGGTGAAAAGCTTTACTTACCAGGCTTGCCTGTTTTGTTTTTGCAAGCAATTAGCAAGAAGCAACAAAAACGGAAGCAAATTAGAAAATCAGGAATTGTTAGGAAAGCAGAAAGTAAGTAATGCAACAACCTGTAATGCACAAAGCATAACATCTGTTTTTCAGAATGAGAATTTAATTATGTATTTAAACGTACAAGTATAAGGATACATTTTTAACAGAAAAAACCCAACATTACAAATCCAACAGTAAAAAGGAAATCCACGACAGGGGTGTGGGCACGGAACTGTGGATGGCTGTGATCAAGGTGTGTGTGTAGGGTGGGGTGCAGTGAACATTGGGGTTACGCAGGCTCCGCTCCATACGGCTGTCAGTGCCACACAGTCGAGAGCTGCAAAACTCGGGCAACAGTCAGCAAAGCAGTAGCACAAGCGGCAGGCTAGCCTGGAAAGTCTGTTCTTTATTCTTCCCCCCTTCCTCAATATACACAAGGATGTGTTAGGGGCTGAGGCAAGTGTAAGAAAAAAAGAAAAAAGGTTAAAGCGCCAGGAAAAAATATGCAAAGAGACGCTAACAGACATCTATACACTGACAGCTTGCAAGCTCTGGCTGTACGGAGTGTGGCATGAAACTAATTGCGTAAGCCAAGTCGGGTAATATTGGGTTCTATATGTATATGTCAGCAAATACTAGACCTGCCACAGCCCTTGAAATCAAAGGCAATTACTGTTTGCAATGCATGTTTTCAGTGCCTTTACAGACAAACATGCACAATCACATATTGTTAATATGGAATATTTTCAATACTCATTATACATACACATGACAACCTATAAAAAGCTGAGCAGGACCTATCAACCACACTGAATATTCATTAAAGAGATCTGTGAAATTGGTTCTCTTGTAATACCCTCCTAACAGAGCTGTATAAATAGCTCAGAAGGGTTAAATCATAAATAGAAACAGCATAGGCATTTCTTTTGTTAAAATGCATATTTTGCTTTAGCAGCAAGGCATTATTGTGATAGTAGTTCAGCGAGTATATGCAAATAGCACACAGACAATAATTTTCCTCCACAACGTGGCATTTGGATGAGTGAATTCCTTTATAAAAAGGGATAGCAATTTATGACAAATGACAGGAGAAAGTGTGGCAATTACATAAAAAATTTACATTAAATGCAGGGAAAGGAAGCCTCGCATTTAACGTATTACCATGCTGTAGAATTTGCATACTGCTCTTAATTAAAGCACGCTTTCTGTGTCACTGCTGTTGTTTCAGTTCCTTTGCAGATGGACAACAAATTACATTATTTATAGCCATAGATCTTAAAAAATTGCCATAGATCATTTTAAAGACTCTGACTGATACTCTGAATTTGAAGTTGAAGATCTTTCTACTTCCTCAGTGCTCAATGGCCCAATGTTTTAATTATCCCTGATTTTTCTGTAACAAGAGGAAATGGCAATTGTAGAATTTACTATGTACGCCATGGCTGTGCCTTTGCCTTAGGACCCCTATTCCATTCCTTCTTGTTGCACTGCAGTCTTACAATTTGAATACTTTTTTTTGTAATTCTATTTATCAAACATATAATTTGAATTTGTTATCAAAAAGAAACTTCTGTTGCTAACTATATGCATATGCTCGGGGGGGATAGGTCCTCTGTACATATGAATGGCCAGGTTCAGGGATAAAGTTTAGTGTAAACCAAAATGAATTAAGTTCATTGCATAATCTGGTCACTCCTATTTTAATACTTGCACGATAAGAATGACAGATGTTCCATCAGAAGGCAGGCAAATTTGCTCAGTTGTACATACAAAAGGGAACAGAGGCATAACACCATAGAGAACGAAGCCAGGCATGTTGTTATTATATATTATTCATTACTATATATTATATTACCATATTATAGAGATTATTATAATGACATTTATTTATTTGTTTATTTATTTATGTATTATGTAATACACCCATTTTTCCCTTCACTTGAAAGGAGGCTGGGGTGTCTCCCAATGGCTGAGAAATGCAGGAAGGCAGCAAAAGCACCAGACATTGAACTACTTCCCCCACACTCTTCAGGCAAAAATAAGCAAATTCACTGCAAACATATGTAAACACAACTCAAGCATTAATTAAAAGAAAACAATTTAAAAGAAAGCAAAAATCTGGGGGTCACATAATACAGATTGTATATGAGGGGACTGCCATTTTCAAAGGGGCAAACCAGTATGGTATGTTGAAAGCTGTAGTAAAAATCCTTACTGGTTAAAGACCTGTTAGAAAGATGCAGGTATGCTAGTTGTGTTCTTGGCACACTATACTATCTGACAGTTCTCTCAGGGGGAGTAGGAAGTAAAAATTCTTTCTTTTTATTTTTCAATAAGCACAGTGTGAACAGGCTGGATTCATAACAGTCCCTGCTCACAGACACCATTAGCTAGGCTAGCCTTTCTCCTGCATCTCACAGCCCAGATTTAATTCCAAGGCCACTCCTAATGGCTTTTAACAATATTTCACAGTTCTCCGCTGGTTTACTCAAGCTTGTCCAGACAAGCTTGGTCCTGCTTTCTTGTCAGCCACTGCTTCTTTTCTTGCTCTTCCCAACAATTTTGGTCATAGAGGACCCACAACCCCACTCAGCCGTTCACCCTTCTGGGAGACAGCTCGAGCTGAGGCAGTACAGGGCAGCACAAGCCACTGGTGCTTTCTATAGCCAGACTAAGAAAAAGAGCTTTGAAATCTTGTGAGGAGGCTTTAAAATCACATCCTAGGGGCCAGATCTCCCACACCAAGGAAGCACGTGAGTCCTGAAACCTTTGGTTTTGAAATGCTACTGCATGTAGCGTTTTTCATTTGTGGGGCATGCTGTTAACAAAGGCATTTTCTAATTATTGTGAGGCAAAACATGTCATAATTTAGACCTTAAAGGAGACCCCTAAGTCATTAAATAACTGGGGAGGTGGATTGGCCACTTATAATCTCTCAGCTAGGATTGGAGTTAATCTAGGTTTTGGTCTGACCAAAGCACTTAGCACAGATAATCCCTGTTGTTGTAAAGAGCTAAGTTTGATATCTCCCATTAAACAGTTGGGAGCGGATGACTAAAGGGTTTTTAGGTCACTGAAAGTCTGTCCTGGAGATACCCATGAATTCTGGGCAAAGCATTTGAACATGTTTCCTATGGGATAGTTAGCTTTGATGCAGAAGAAAAAGCCCTGACCTTTCTGTATTACCTGGACTGCCTCGGGGGCTGCTTTCTGTAAAACGAAGCCCTAGCTTTTCATCACAACCTGGCAGTACACACTGGTGTCCTCAGATGCATTCACAATTCCCAGCAGCATCAGCAGATGTAGCTAGCATCAAAATTAAGCCTACAGACTTCAACCATGTTTCTAGGCTCTTTTCAGAAAATCAGAGTGGAGGATAGCATCTTTCAGAGTAGAAACACCTACCTATCATCTGAGCAATCGTCTTCTCATATTCTGAAACTATTTTCCTATAAGAGAGAAAAAAAATAAAAGCTTTTGGCAAACATCATAATTGCTAATGCTTACTTAGCAAATAATGCTACTCAATAACTGAGCTATAGTATTTTAAGAGATGCAAAAACCCCTTCACACTTTTATATTCTCCTTATTACCCGAGTAACAAATAAAACTGGCAGTTTAAACATTGCACCTGATTTTTAATTCTCCATGTAAATCAATATAGGTGGAGGAGTGAAAAGGGATTGCTTTGAAACAAATTCTGTTATTTGCAACATGCTTGAAGTACATTACCAATCATGACTTAAATATAAACATTATCACATTGGTCTAATTCAAGAGTTAGAAAGAGTCTGATTGTACCGTTACTTGCTGCCCTCTTCTCCATGTTTGTGTTTGTTTATTTTTAATGTAAATGTTAAGTAAAGTTATAACTGGTAGGAAGTAAACCTAACAGGAGTATAGTTGGCCCTCATCCAAAATATATCTGATCTTCCACTCTCTCCAAACGTGACTAAATGATCCATTAGCACTTAAGAGAACAAGACTAAAATATTCGATTATGTAGCACAAAATCCATCGTGTCCTATTTCCTAAATCTGTTTTTGAAACAGAGGTGGCAAAACGTTACTTCTAAGACTATTTTATTTCATATACTCACGGTAAGCTTTGAATTTCCTTCTTGAAAAAAGGTTAGCCAAAATAAGCAGATTAAATGTGATTTAGAAAGATGATCTATCCCTTCCCAGAGCCAAATAAAGCTAATAAAATGAGACTAGCTTGATCTGCACTTTGATTCATGAGCCACGTAGGACTGTCTGCGAAAACCAAAATTACCCCACACTTCATCTGAAGTGGATATTCAAAACAGCTCACTGGTATTTGAATATGTCTCTTTCGAAGTCTTAGCTCACTTTCACTTGCTCCGTTTAGAGACATCTGCTGCAGTTGGTGAGGTTACAGAAAGGATATGGGAAAATCCTGAGATAAAAGTCAGTAAGGAAAGGAGAAACTTGCGGAGCTCCCAAAAAACTAATGCAGTACCGCCTGTCTCAAATCTGAATTACAAACAGAGCCCAGAAGCCCCTGGGAAGGCCACTTGACCCAAAGGTCAGCAGCGTCTCACTTGCCCTGGTCCTGCAGAGCACTCAGCAGAGCAGGGGCTGTACAGCTGCGTACCCCGCCGACCTCACTCCGGCTTCAGGTCGAAACAATTTTCGGTACTGGGGCCAGAGCCTGTTTCTGCACAGCTCGCTGTGCCTCCAGCCACTGCCTCCACTGGGATCTGCTCGGATGCTGCTTCCCCTGCTGTCAGTCCTGTTGTTTTAACTGGCTTTTTCTTTTTCTTTTTTTTCCTAACTATAAATGACACTTTTGAGAGCAAAGATAGCTGCAAGAATTTTCCCCTGAAAGGAAGGGATTGGTTTCATGTCCAAAGAAGATTACCTCAAAAGCCTGCTGTAAGCAGTAAGGATTTTAAAGCCATGTCATATCCTTTAGGCACCTTTAGAAAGTTTTATCATCCTAGAAAATGAAGCCAGGGACTCTGGGCAACAAATATGACATTAAACACTGTTACAACACTACAGCACTTCCCAACCTAGGCTGCACCATGGAAGTTGGCAGCAAAGTGAAATAACATTATCTGTTTCTTATTTTTACCAGCTTAGACTAGTTGAAGTAGGTACCACATGCTCTGCATTATCCAGCTGTATGAATCGTGGCAGCTGTTCATTAGAAATGGATAGTGCAATGACACATTGATTTTAATAATACTCGATCTGGAAAGCAAGGTAGTCAAGTGAAGTCTTGTTCCAGATTCATGTCAAAGGCCTCTTTCAGTCAAACAGCCTAAATAATGGTCATTATGGCTGGGGAGCTAAAGGATGCTGGCCACATCATTCCTGTCTGCGATGGTACATCTTCAACTCTAGCTTGACATTCTGCATAGGTTGAACTTTTAGTATTTTAGACATTCAGTCTATTTATTGGCTTCGTGCAGTTTCATAAGTCATAAACCCACCAAAATCCAGGGCTACAAAGGATCTCAGAGCTCATCTGCTTGACTTCCCTTACTGAGGCATAATCAATTAGACCTCCAAATAACCACATTTAAATATTTCTTGCCTGCCTCTGGTTGTACCCTTGGGTACAGCCCAAGGTATAGCCCACCTTAGTTTAGCTCTTTGATCATTATTACAACTTCTCATCTTGGCTACTGTTCTCTAGAGTGGAATTTCCTCCAGTCTGACATTTTTCTGGAAAATGAGCTGAACTCAGGATATTCAAGGTAGAGTATGCAGGACTTGGGTAAAGGAGCATTGCCTCTCTTTCTGTTGAAAGTGTTGGTTTTGTGCTTGCAACTCTAGTTAATCCCTTCACTCCTTGCTTATCATTATGTCATATCTAATTGCTGCATCTCTGATTTACCACACATGAACTGTTTCAACATTGAAACTTCCAAAAGAAATCTTTCTTTGTGCACACATGCATGTTTTATCATTTTGTAACAATGTTAGTCAGATTTTTCTTCAGCCATGTGTTCTAGGGATGTGCCTGCGAGAAATTTGGCTTAGATAAGGGTGTTTGGTTTTTTCAAATCAAATTTTATTGAGGGTGTAGACACACAAGCAAATTTCTGTGAGGAAGATGAAGGTACAGATCTACAGCGTGCCAGCTGCTCAGTGTGACCCCCTGCTCTCCTTTCATTAAGGAATAAGCAACTTCTGTCAGTGCCCATTTGCAGCCAGCAGGCACACGCACCCAGGCAGTGTCTAGAGAACAGACCAAGTACTGCACGTGAGCTTGTGCTGAACGCTGAGACATTCCTTACACAATTCCTCATTTTGTTGCTTCCTCAGTTTGACTGCTTGCAGCAGCTCTTTTCCATTTTGCCTCATTATGCATTTGAGGGTTATGTCAGGGTTTTGTCTCCTTCCCAAGCAGAGCGCAAGAGAACTCAGCTGGGCGCTGGGAGATGGTTTTCTGAAAGAAATAAAGTGGCTGCCCTTGCCTTTTGCAGATGCTTCTCTTAAGATGCTTTGGCTCAAAGCCCTGCGCTGCTGCTATTCAAATCTGCCATGTGCGACTCCTGGCACCCATGCTAGCGTTTGCCGAGGTCTGCACCACAGTTCCCTTTTACCCTTACTCCCTAGTTACAGTTTTCCTGGATATAAGCAGGAATTGCATATGCAGGCCTTCACTTGATATGGTTCATTGGCTTTAGCTTTAAACCACTGAGACATTTAATTCTGGGAAGAAGCTGGTGCTAGAACAGAAGTGATTTTGAAGAAAATTCAGTCTCCAAAGTCACTGCAGAGATTACTACTTCAAAGAAGGATGCTAAAATAATCTGACAATTTCCTTTTATTTATGAGTTAAGGAGGGGTGTGGTTTTTCTTTGTCTGAAGGTAAAAAATAATAGGCTTTAAAGACTCCCTGAAATATTTTTATACATTCTCTTTTGCAATTAATGACTTTCCCAGATTCAGATCAATGAGCAGGTCAAGCTCATTGGTATGTCATTCTTATGGTATTACCACTGTAAAAAAAGAAAGGCTGAAACTTTCAACTGACTAAATGGGAAGCAATAGTGATTCTTTGAGCAATACTGCTCACCTCGTCCACTACAGTGATTTTGTTGTCACCCTTGCAAGTGGCAGGACCTCGTCTAGGAAGGAAGGTCAAACCAGTTATGTTCCAGTATACAGATACTTAATGTAACAGAGGTAGGTTTGCAAGGAGAAATAGAATAGAACAGATACAACTAGAATAAACCCAAAAGCTCAGGGTCCTTCTGTCAGCTCTCAAAGGGAGCAGCAAAATCCAAGATAACGATTGCTTAACTAAAGTCAAACTTAGTGTGTGCAGCAATTAAAAAATCAGCTCAGTTCAAAGGAAAGGGTGTAGAATCTCCTTGAAAGTCAACACTCAGAGGCCAGAGTGGTTCCTTTGAAAGAAATGTTTTTCTACTGGCAACTGGGTTTTTTGTTTTATATTGTTAAAGAAACTTTTTACAATAATGTCCTGGAGGGAGCCTGTACTACTCACACCTGTCTGCAAAACGCCACATTCTTTCTTCTGTTGGCAAAACTGTTTGTGGAGAGTGAATTTTAAATTAGCAGGTATATACGTCTCCCAGCACTGCAGGCAGACTCATCCAGTCAGGCAACAGAAACATTACTATGCAATCCATGTGAGGATTCACAGCACAAACCAGAGGCAATTCTTCCCTTACATTAACCTAGACTAAGACCTCTCATCTCATATTTTGAGGATGTAAACGAGATTAGCAACGTGGAAGTTTTCAATGATTACCCTGAACAGGGGTGCCCACCATGTAGAGCAAAGACAAAGTATCAGTTTAGGATCAATCCAAAGCCTGCAGTTAAAAATAACAAAACAAATTCAGCTAACTAGAACAGTTGTACAATCAGGGTACTCTGTGTACTGTCCACAGGCTGAAATGAGACTCTCTGTCAGTGTCATTAGCAACAAGTTAATAACCCACCTCATTTCCATCACTTCCCTTCTGCTTTCTTCATATTTCTCTTTCCACTCAGATACTTCTCTTTCCTTGGCCACAATCTGAAACAAAGCAAGCAAAGGAAAAATACAACAGTAAAACCAAGTGATCTATTAAAGAGGAAATTAAATAACTGTATGATATTTGACTTAATATCAAATCCTAATTAACAAAGGTATCGTTTTCAAGTGCATAATGGGTTCAAATATAAGCATCCCCAGTGATTTTTTCTTTTTCAGACTGCAAGGTGCAATTAAAAAAGTTCAGATGTGAAATCATACTCAAGTTTTGAAAAACTAACTTAAGAAAGTAGATGCAATGTTCTTGTTTCATGATTCATTCCTGGTTATAACATGGACGCTTCTCAAGAAATACTATATTACACTACATTGTGTCTGATTTGGCCTGGTGCCAAACATGAAATACTTCTGTACACGGGTTTGGAACACAGTCCCATGGTTTGTCCTCTAAGGAGGTTCTACTGCTTCTGCATGCATATTTAGGGCTGACTGGCCATTAAATTTTACACCCAAAGGACTGTGCTCCTTTGTGCTCCTTTCGTTCACACAGTCTATCATAAATTTTGGGATACTCTAATGCTAGATTGTACCCATTTTTTAATTATTAGCCAGACTAATCTCATACGTAGCTTTGTAAAATACATAATTTTATTCCTGTTTCTAGCACCTTACAATTTTTGTATAATTATATAGCAATGTTGAGATGCACAGAGTACACTTGAGGTTAAAAATAAAGATTTATTTTCATATAATGTCTCCTTTTCACTTATGTCAAAAAAAGTAAGATTTGCAGTGTACCACCTTTTGCTTTGGTAGCCTCTAGTGTGGCTTTAGCATGGCTGAGGATGGTTTCAAGAATAAAACAAGTGTTTGTAATATGAATCATTTGGGAGAAACAGGAAAGAAGCAAACCACAAGGGGCACATATTTCCTTTTCCAAATTCTGAAGAAAATTACCTCTGCTCTGGCAAGTCGTAGTGCAGAGTCTATGTCTTGCTGGGGGTAGAGAAGACCCGTGGTGCTTTCTGCATCTGAGGTGCCGATCCGGGAGTACAGTGCACTTTTAGAGATGGAAACATCTGCTGGGATAGCAGGTTCTCTCTGTGTGTTTGTTTTTTTAAATACAAAGAAATGAACCATTAAATATGTGTTTAGCTGGTACGTTTTCTGGGTGTAGTGCTAGGCACCAGGGTCCTGAGCTAGGACTAGAATCCTATGCGCTACTAAATTATAACAGTAGTAACACTGACAAGGAACTTTGAATGTAGCAATCATAAAACATACATTTAAGATCCATAGTAAGCACCCAGACAGCCACATTACCCCGGCAGAGAGGAAATAAAGACAGTTATTTGCCACCAATATTTTAAGGTCCTATATTAGAAAATGTACTACTTTATGATGCAGAAATTTCATCAACATATCCACAAGAAATGCACATCAGCAGAGGAAATTAGAATTAGAGGCAGAGACCTTGTTAAGCTCTATTCTGCTTCCATAAAAATAGATCAAGAAACCAGAAGCAAGAGGACAGCTCACTTTCTTAGGTCTATCTATCATAAATGGTATTACATAAAAAGTGTAAATATATAAATGATATTGCTGCTCCACTGGTATTTAGCATGCAATTAGTAAGTCAAATGAGGTTTTATTTGCAGCTGCCCGTGTTGCTCATGTCAGCAGCCCAGATTAACGCAGGAAGACAACAGCGTGTGAAATGAGGAAGAGAGCAAAAAAGAGGTATGTGACACTGAGATGCATGAGACGTCTTGCCATCAACTCCAGATACAAACAATCCAAGTTACAGCACATTATAACCAGGGAGATTATAAAAGACAGTTAGGAAAATACTAAACAAAGAAAACCCCACATTTTTAGACACCATCCATAGCAATGCCCTGAGAGCAGACCCCTCTGCAGCAGACGCACCACCACAGCTATATGTCCCTGTGTCCCCTACCTATGCTTTGCATCTCGCCACCAACCAGCTAACATGCACGTGCTGACCGCCTGGCTGGGTATTGCCTCTGGCAGTCTGGCAAACAAAATGTTCTTTCTCTCAGCTGCTGGCGGGTCATGAAGTCATTTTGGGGGCGGAAGTGACCGTATCCTTGTTGCTGGGGTTTAACATTCTACTCCTCTGTTAAATATGCGTGAAACTGGCCAAAGGAATCAGGATTACTGGGGACAGGGAGGAGAGAGGCAGACAGCACAGACACCACAGCCATCACCAAACACTGCTCCCTTACAACACTGGACTAAAACAGGCTGGAGAATCAAAATATCACAAAAAATGAAAATAAACTTTTTTTAAAAGAGGAACCCCTCATGGAAAACAAACAGGAAAGCAAGTTAATGGTAAGAGGCATCTCTATGAGCTCTGTTACGTTACCAGGCTCCAGAGCAGAGAAAGGGGATTACCTCCAGCCATACAGTGCTGGGTCCCCCACGACCACCCTGCACAGGCGCAGGCTACATTGTCCTCGGGATAATTCTGTGAGATGGAGCCAGAGCACCTTCACTTCACAGGCTGATGACCTGCTCTGGTCCCTGCATCACCAAGAGCATCCCAGGGGACCCCCACTTCGGGGGCACCCGATGGGAAGATGGGCTTCATTAGCCCTGGCCAGGGACGTGCTCTTGCTCTTATTAAGTATTTTCCTTTCTCTTTGAAATCCTTCCACCAAAAGAAGTTTCATAGGAAAGATCTTGTATTTGAGTATGGCTGAATTTCCTTGAATTTCTGTGACCTAACAAGATACTTCACATAGTACAGAACATTCAAACACTAACTTCACTGGGCAGGACACAAACGCCCAGAAATCCTTCTCTCACTGTGTATGTATACACATGTCACTTGATAAGCCAGTATCAAAACTGCATTTTAAAATACGGAATGATTTTTTTTTTTTTAAGCAGATTCAGTAACAGACTTTTTCAGTGGGCTCTCATAACAATTAAAATTGTCTCTGTGATGATGCTACATGGAGCCACAGAGAGGGCTGGACCATGGCCCACAGTTTGTGTGGGTGGGGAGGGAAGTCAGGTTGATCAATGCCTTTTTCCATCCACTGATGGAAACGGATATTCACATACAGCTTTTCTGGTACAGCACTTCCTTGCTGCTGAAAAGGGGATAACATATTTTTACAGTTTGTTACCTCTGTGCATAAAGCAATATACTCTGTTCCTTCAAGTTCACTAATGCAGTACCTAGTCTTTAGGCTTTATCTGCAACAATTAAGAGTAGAAATCAAGATTTTTTTTAATGAGCTTTTTAGATAAAAGAGAGGAAAATATTTTATTTTATTGTAAAAGAGGGTTGGATCTTATTAGTTGCTTGGGTGGGGTTTTTATTAATAAAATAGTGGAGACACATTCTACTGGTTGAAGCCCACGAATGTGAAAGTGAGAAGATAATGTTTGAATCAAGGTTTCAGTCCTCCTGTACACAACGTGCACACAAATAGACCTCACTAATTTCAACACCATATGCTCTTGTTTCAACAGTTACAGGAAATGTTGTCAGATGCTATTCCATAAATCTTTCACTTGCTCACACTTCTTCTTGCATAGCCTAGAATAATAGAAAGGATCCAAAGCCACTGTTAATTTTGTTGCAATCCCTTCTGAGTTCTCACATCAGACCTTACTGAAGAAGCTATATTAAAAATTACATACAATGCTCACTCGAGATAAAGACAGGACTAGATGTTCTGGATATCACATCTGTAGAAAACATGAAGAAACCACACTGGCTACATTAAAAGACTAGGCAAAAAAATTAGAGCAAGAATAAGCTAACCAGTACTTACAAAACACTATACTGCATCTTTATATAAGACAGTCTCACTAATTTGCTTTGTATTTTTTGTTCATTTTTAAACACAAGAGTCGACTGACTATTACTTCTAGCATTTATGGAGCAGGCCATCCCTTCTCTTTTTTGCTACATTTAACCATGAACACGCAAAATAATGACCAATTCCAATTAGGAGGTGCAAGCTCAAATCTGGATTTTCCAACCTGAGCAAAAAGCATCATCAGAGCTATCAAAATTACATAGTCTAAATTCTTGAAAATATAGAGCTATCAAAATTACATAGTCTATATTCTTGAAAATATCTCCCAATATAAAACAACTATGCAGGAAAAAATACATCTGGGACACAAGCTTAGACATCTGTGTAAATGCATAAACACAGAAACACATGGTACTGTCCACAGATCCAAGTAAAAGTAAAAAAATCAATAAATAAGACTCAGTATCCCAACTTCAAAAAAACCATTATTTTAGCTCCTACTCAAACACAAGGCAAGAATAACTGAGAGATAAAAAAGAGCCATTAGATCATCAAAGCTGTCCTCAAAAGAAAGGCCATCCTGAAGATCAATCTGTTGAACTGTAGGTATCATATTTCAAAAGTCTCCTGCAGCTTAATACGCTGGATCTCATAAAAAGATCGCTGGAAAATATTAATTGTGGCAAAAGAAACACAAATCTCCTCAAGCTCATATAAAAACGTGTCAAAATAACTGCCAGGATGATGAAAATTTTAAAGAAAAAAGAACATTTAAAGCATTTAATACATACTTATGCATACTTTTTATATAGTGCTCAATGCCTCACTAATATAGTTACGTTTTCTCTAGTTCTCTCTTGCATTTGAGTAAATTGTACAAAAGAATAGTAATAATGACATGCAAAACAACTTAAAATTTCTGAAGATGAATGTAAAAACTCTTGGAATTTAACCACTGAGGAGAAATGCTTGTGGTAGTGGTCCAACCAGTATTGTCCTAACCCTGGGAACACCTCATGAGTCACAACCAGGCTCTTTGGCAGGAGCAACCAGTAAAAGTCCTCATGGTTTTACTTCGAAAGCTTCAAAAGCTCCAAACTGATGCACAATTCTGTAACTGTTATTTGCTGCCTCCCAATATTCCTATCCTGAGAAAATAAAATAACCTGACCAACAGGATGATGGTATTACCCAAAATAACTCTATCAATGCTTTAAGCTCAACACCTAATTGCTAAGAAGGTAAGCAGTTAATTGAGGTAATAATAAGCACAGGGATTTGTAAGTTACTGAACCTCTCACAGAAAGATTTGAGTTTGCAGGGGAATTACTACTAAATGTAGGTCATTGCAATCTTAGTGTAAATATTTGAGTGCTCAACGCACTTCAACTTCTCTTCCCACCATCTTTCACAGAAACCAGCTATCTGACCAGAAAGGGAATAAATGCACATTGATTAACCAGCTGCAGTTATCTCGCTTCAAGAAGGTCAAAGTGAAAGAAAAGAGAGAAGGGCACTGGAATGAAAATGAAAATTAGTTTTTACCCTACTGTTTAGAGGAATATGTATTTAGCCCTGCTGAAAATTAGCTTGCCCTTTACAAGTGCTCAAATACTGCTTGGGTGTGTATCAAATGATCTACTCTTTTAACTAATTGATGTGTGTGCAGACAGGGCAATGGAAGCAAAACAAGACCTATTTGTGCTTGCAAATATATTGAAAAGCAAGTAAAATCCAAACATAAGTTCTCTGCTTGTAAAGTTTTACTAGAAAAAATGGTGTCCCTGTTTGGAGGAAATATTCCTCCTTCACTACGATGAGAGCCCCCCAAAGCCATGATGCACTAATCCCATTTGTGCAGATGCTTTTCCTTTCAGTTTCTCTCCTTTCCCTGGATTTTATTTCAACACCCAACTCCACATAGCCTCAGCAACTGTAGGGCGGTGGACACAAACCCTGTTGGCTTTCTGTTTAAGTTGCACCTATAAAAAATGGCCAGAGGACATGCTAATGGAGACTGTTCAATAGAGAAGTGTTAATTCACCTCAATGCTGGAAGATCGAAATCTTTGGCAATGTAAAAGTAGATGACTAGTCCTGCTGTTGTTGAAGTCTGAGACAAGAAGTTTCAGAGTAGCCAAATAACTTCCCTCTGTCTGAAAACAACAACTGCACATCCTTATTCTGAGTCCTAGTACTAGCAAAAAATGCTTGTATTTAATCTTTATTTTAGGTGACTTAACTTTCCATAAAAAGTGCTTGTGTCTGTAGCATCCTATTCTTGTTACCCACACTGTAGTGGTTCAGCAAATGTTAAATGTAATTACACAAAACTAAGAAAAGAACTGAGGCCAGCCAACCAGAAGGGAATTCTGCTAGTTAGCATCTGAATTCAAGTCACTGCAGTCATCTGGTGGATCCTATTATACTTAATCTAGGCCATCAGTCACTGTAGGTCACAAGGGTTGTCATCATAGGCTAATTTAACATTAGCAACCTCCCACTGAAGTAGTGAAGTTACGCAAGGACAAAAATCCTTCCCAGCCTAACATGACACCCACAGTATTCAGCTAAAAGCATTCCTATGACTGGACCAACATGGAGCTTTGTGAACGTCAGAATGCTACCGATTCTCTGTCAGAGGGTGGAGTTTTGCTTATCTTTCTCCCCTCATCTCTGCTTATAGTTTTTGCTATCTTTGTTATACGGATTAATGGCATTTTCTAAGAAATCACATGAAATGCATTCCCTGTTTCTAAGTTCTAAGGAGTTCATAAACTTGTTCTAGATAAAAGCAAATGTTGTTAAAGAACATCTTTAAAATATAACTCAACATAATCAAATACATACTGTAACATTTTTTCAGCTCAGAATCTTCCCTGGGTAACACTCAAGAATTCACAAACATATGAACCTATTCTCTTCAGTCTAAAATAGTACAATTTGTGAGTTTCTGAATTGCTGGCTGGTAAAAAAAAAAAAGATGTCTAACAGAAGGTTTTTGTATAACCTGTGGAAGAGCATCTAGGTATTGTTATGCGTTTCATCTTGAGCGTTTCCTGGTGCTGGAGAGCCTGACTGCTGCATGTTACAACAAAATGCTGGGAGGACAAGGAGGCAGAGAGAGAATAAGGAGGTAGAGAGGGTCTGGAGAGGATCCCACCTCACCCTCTTCTGACATCCACCACTCAGGGCAACAGAGCAAGGGGACACAGTCACACACAGGCTAGTACTCATACAGGAAAATGGTATTTATTTTTTCCTCCTTTGTTCTTTCCATTCCTAATTAGAAGGTTAAGCTTGGTTTCTAATTAAGACAATGGCACATTTTTCTTGATTAAATAAAAGATTATAGCAACATACTTTAAACCACCCATAAATCTGCAAGGAATGAGTTTTTTTCGGTAAGTGTATGTGCACCATGGAGACAGCTGGCTCAAGGGCTATTTAAGGTAAGCAAAATAAATCAAAATTAATAATTATTTTTTTGTAAAAGTACAGTTAATGTAAAAATAAATTTTAGTTTTATGAATGAGCTATTTTATGACTGATCTTTAAAGCACCAAGAAATTCTGCCCTATAACCAGCCCAAATGTTGTTATGATGCAATGAACTCAAGGTGATATTGGACAGGGCAAAAGACTTCCCACTGACTTATTAATGGACTGTATAAAAGAGAAAGGTCACTAGAGAAAAACATGTCGGAATCACATTCTCCTCATTTGCAATAAAATGTCTCACTGCAGCAGGACACGACTGTCCCTTCAGCATCCCATTTAGCTGATACCACCTCCCCATAAAAGCCACTAACATTTGTGGCTTCGCTTTTTTGTTAAAAGTACCATGAAGGCCATCATAAACTAGCTGTGCAACTGGTTAAGCACCAAACTCAGCGCATCAGAGCAAGCTTTTCCATCCTGTTCCAAACACAGTGAGGACGCCATGCATCCCTAGAGCAGTGCAAAGCATCACTCTGAGGCAGAACTACCCAGCGCAACCTGGAAGTAGCAATAAAAACCAAAGTTCAGATCTTCATGAATAGACACATTGTGTTGGGAGGCCTTTTTATCTTGGGAGCTCTATCACCCTTCCAAACCTGCTGTAGTCCCTTTCTTCAGATGCCTGAGGGCAAGATTGATTGAATTTCTCACTTCTAAACTCTGAGGGTTAATGTGTCTCATTTCTAGCTGAAAATACCAACAAAAGGCAAAACGTCCCTACAGTCAAAATCTATATCAGCTTTATAAAAAGTAGGTTTGGTACTGTTTTGCCATCAAATATTGTAGGACAAATCTTGCTTAGGCAAATGACAAATGGCCACCTGGATTGCAGAATCTGTCTCCGGTGAAAGGTATGTGCCTACTTCTTGCCTTCAAATTCGCCTTTTGTTAATTTGGATGTAGCAGTACTCTGTGAGTGGAGCAGGTGACAGCTTTTCTGTGTGCAGGACTGCTTTCAACATGCTCTTTGACGTCACACTGAGGTGCGCGCAGCTTAGCACCGCACTCTGAGAGCCTTAGTTACCTTGTTAAAGAAAAAGCAGCACTCGGTTGCTTAGTCTGTGCACACTCACACACACATGGCAGGCACAAAACAGATACCTTGGAGCAGAAAGAAGACAGGGTAATCTGCCTGGCTAACTTCAGTGCTTCTATCCTCATTGCAGCAAACTCTAACTCCTCCTGTCAAGTGTTTGGTTGTGAGCAATTCACAGGAAAAAATGTATTAAGAACATAGCAAAAATGTTTAACATATTAAAAAATGGAATGTTATATTTTAGTGTATAATTTTTACAATTCCTGGGTGACAAGCACATCCTGTATTCCTTTCATGACTAGAACATTGATACAAAACTTCAGTTTTTCGTTAGTTTTGAGGTAGATGTATAGACAATTTTTATTAGGGGGTAAGTATGAACAATGCTTTGGGTAAAATAAAAGTTTTCTGAAGCTGACGCTGTTTTTCACAGACTCCTTTCATTTCCATTTTATGTGAATTTATGCCAGCTGCTGCTCCCAATTCAACCTTTGCTGTTTTAAAATTTTACTATAAATATTCTAGAAGATATGCCCTGACATACAGAAAAGGTCTGCAGATCAATTTGCTTTTCCTAGAAGAAGCCATGCCAAATTCTGCATTAGATAGATTACTAGAAAAATTTTCATTGCAGCAGAATTAGTGCCTAAATCTCTGAAAATGAATCTATACATACAGACCTACTAAGGCCAGGTGTCAAGACAAGCTCTCCACACATCAAGTCCTGTGTTCAAGCTTAAAAGATTTGATTTATAAAGACTTGTGCAAAAAATATGTATCAGTGATACAAGATAGCTGGAAGTTTTCATGACATTTACGTTTATGTATTTCACGAATTAAATCAAAACACCTCTGTTCCTTAAGTTCCTGAAAGGCCAAAGTTACTTTGGAAAGAATCAAATCATTATTTTGCTTCTTTCCCACCTCCCATCCAAGACTCCTCCCACCCCTTTCAGATGAGGCAAACCATTCCTCTACCTGTGTATAGACAAACTTAAAGAAAAGTGACATTTATATTTCTGCTACAAACCTGAAGTTTCTGAGCAAATACTGGGGGGTTCTTTTCTGCTAAGTCAGGATCTAGATATTCAGGCTGATCACATATTGAGGTTTTCTTAGATATCCTATTGAGAAGAGCATCAGCAGAGACAAATGAGTCTTCAGGAGATGTCTGAAGGGTAAGGAGGATATAGAATAAGCAACAGAGATTTTGCCCAAGTAGTTCAGGCCAAAAGCAACACATGTGTCTGCAAATCTTGGATTCCTAGTAATTGCATGCCCCACTGATGGTTACTTTTGAATACATGATTCATAGGTGTAACAGACAAACATCAAGAACAATTCTTCCTAATTTAAAAGCTGAGTACATTTTCAAAGACTAACATGAAGTAAGTAATATTAGGACCTCTAAAGCAATGGCTCTGAAACCATAGACCACAGCCCACTCTCAGTACTTGTACAATAGTTTTCAAACAGTTACCATAGGTTTTGTTCATACAATAGCTTATGTTCAGTTCAGCATCTCTAAGGCAGTGTAAAAGCTTTGAAGACCACCAAAACTGAGGGGAACCTCAGCAAGACTCTTTGCAGTCTTTCCAAAGTCTGTTGCTCCTTACTGGGGATAAACTAAGTCATGTTCACAATTATAACATCATCAGGGTAAATGCACAGTATGAGGGTGGACAGAATTAGAATGACAAAACCAAGACCACTAGGATTTGAGTACCCAAGAGTCCCTGCAGTGAGAAAGTATTCAAGCTCATAAAAAATGTTTTGTGAGATGGTATCAACAGCATTGTTAATATAAATCAAGCATAGTATTAAAGTAAGCTGCTGCTTGTTTTGACTCCTCAGTAAACATATTGTCATATAGCTTAGCATGCCTAGTGTTGTAGGTGTTTGTGAAACAAGTTTGCCTGGAAAAGCGGAGGCCTAGAGGGAACGTTCATGAATTTGAGAATCAATGCTCTTAAGTCTGTATGCAGCACAGGCTGGAAGCAATGAAGGGCTCACCACTAATTCAAATCCAACCCAGAGAAGCCACTAAAAAAAGTGATTTAACTGGAAGCTCAAATGAGTTCTAATGATCAAAAAAGTGAATTTCATATTATCAGTATCAGATGAAAACAGTACAGTCAATGGTTTATACAAAAATGTGAAAGGGCACCTGTTCTTTACCAACAAAATTTTAAAATTTCATAGTACATGCAACAGAACAAATCATGTCTATGTTTATATCAAACACTTATTTTATATATAAAGTATTTCTTCAGATACCGGGTTAAAGCCCAGTGTAAAAAGGCCTGTGTGAGAAAAAAAAGCACTTTAAAGTGTCAACTTGGAATAAGGTATCACAAGAGCATGTCAAGCTACATGAAGAATTCAGAAAATTCTTCTGAATTCCATCTGTTCCATCAACCTACCTCCCTCATTTGGGTCCTACCACGTGCTGCTACCAAGATCTTTAAGTATCAGGTTGAGTTTCAGTCTACTTTGGAGATCCACCGTTGCTACCTCTTATATGACATGAGAAATTCCTGCAGGAAAATTATTCCCAAACTCTTATCATAAATTACTTACTATTTCAATAGCCTCTGGAGTTGTTCCTAGGGTCATGGGCTCTAGGTCTTTCTGCTTTGACTTGTCAGGTGACTGTACATGTGTCTCTTGGCTGGCAGCTAGGACTCGGGAAGCTGGATGTTGTATTTTCATTCCAGAGGACTGCTGGGCTTCAGGGTCTTCAAAACTTGACCTGGAAAAAGATTGTGTACATGCTTTCAGGGTGGAGCACAAGACCCTTACAATTCTGCTTTTGGTAACAACTAAGCAAGTCTTCTTTATATCATTACATCCCATAACACTTTGCAATATCCTTTCAAAGCAATGCACCAGAGTCATCTAAATAAAGCCAGTTACATCAGAAATGTTATGCACTTTCCTTAAATATTTCTCACTTGCCTTTTTACCCCTTTCTCATTGTGACCTACATCTCTCCCAACAACCAACCTTTACTAACAAGAATAGATGTCCTTAACAAGCAGTTTTTGGAAGTAAATACAACCCCCACATCCTGTTCTTATGAACTAGACTCCTTGTTCAGAAAATATATCTAGGAAAGGCCAAGTGAAAAGTTGCAGTTAGGAGATTTCTAGATTGACATGAAAATGACCTCAGTATCTGAGAAAAAGACTTTAAGTAGGAAGCTGTTTCGTGAAACAGTTGCCACTCTGACTGTTTAGTAAGAATATGAAGGAGAAATACATGTCCTTATTCCTTCCCATTATAAAAATTCTGTATCTTTGCCCTCTATTCTCTATCATATGTGTACACAGATGGGAATCTATTTTTAAACAAACAACTTGGTAACACAGAGGCAGAGAGAGGAAGAATTGCCTGTGTACATGCTATGATGGTAACCCATTTCCCTGACATACTTTTCCATGGCTGAATTTGCTTGCAGTGACATACCCTGAGCATGGTGTTGTGGAATCAGACAGTCTGATGGGAGGTGATTTGACTGGGCTCTCCTGCTGTGCATCAAACATTAGGTATAAAGATTGTTTCTTCAGGGTGCTATCATCCTGCTGGCAACAGGAAAAGAAAGACTCATTAAGCAGCTCAAGTGTTCTCCGTTAAAGCTAATTCAGGTCACTGAAGCCTTAAGTGACCAAATGACTTGACAGGAAACTAATAATATAGGACTGTAATACAGTCTATGCTAACTGATACTGAGATGATCCCTTTAAGGGAGAAACCATTAAAGAACAAAACCTAAACAGTTCACTCTTTGTAATGGCTCTTTGTCTCCCACTTTGGGATTAATCAGATTTCTGCTCCTGTCAGGTAGGAGGCATCCCTTGACTGAAAGTGCTACTAAAATATTCACTCAAACTTCTTATCAATTTAAGCACCTGACATACATGCTTGATTTTTTTAACCTCCCCTGAGGATATACCCCCACTGGATCTAGTCAAGCTATCAAATCCATGAATTAAACAGAAGTAAGGCAAAACAACTGATAACGTATAGTACTGCATTCCGTATTTCACATTCATTCCATATTCTCTCCTCATTCCCTCCATCTTCTTAAAATTTTTACTCTCGTTTTCTTAAAATAGTTCAATAGCCGATGTAGAGAGCTCTGTACTCTACACTGCTGGAAATACTGATTTGCTTTTAATCTCCAGAAAGAACCACTATGATGATAGTTTAATAATAAAATGGAACAAGCTCTACAGGATATAGGACAACAAAGCACATGTAATTTACCCCAGTTACGCCAATTTAAAGGAACTGGTTTTGCAAATCTGCTGCAGGCACATTTAATTAATTTAAGGGGTAGTGAGGCTGATGGCATTATCAGGATAGTATGTTATGACAAGGGAATGCAAATGAATGGAAATGGAAGTGAGAACTTACAGGCACAGAGGAGCCTATTTTCTCCATATATTCTATTTCATATGAGTTGCCATATTCCAATTCTGCAACAGAAACAAAAAAGAGCTTTTAAATACATGCCATGAAATGATTTCTGCAGAAGTAAAAAAGATCTCATTTACAAGGGCCGCTCCCATTCTGCTCAATACTTTTCTATGAGGTATTAAAAACAGACTACACAGACAGAAAGCAGAAGGTGCACTGATTTTCAACCATGAACCTATGACACATTTCAGACAAATTAATTTGCCTGAAAATTTTCAGCTTTTTCAATTTGCTGAAGATTCGGCCCCAGGGGCTAGAATATTAAAAAAGTTTCAGAGTGCTTTCAGAGCACAGGTAACTTTCCTCTATCACGTTATCTTATCACAGAAAACACATTTTTCAATAATTGATAATGCTAATACCAGTTTCCTTTAATGTACACAAAATGATTTTTAAAAGCTGTTGAGAAATGAAGTAATCTCTATTTCTTAATGTTTATCACATAGTTCTTAATTAAGAAGGACTACTGTGGTATCACTTAAGATAAAAGGATACATGAAATACTTGTATGCTCATTGAACAAGGGGGGAGAGAACAGCCCAGTTTACTGGGCTGTTTTCACATTTTAGTTTCAGAGGAAAAGCCTAAGGCAGGAAGATTTACAAAGAGCCCTAAATCTAAACCTGAATCAAAATGCAAATCTTCACTGGTTCTCTACTTCTAATCTCCTAATTACACTGGAGGGAATAACCAGCATTTCTTTCCAATCCGTGGTCACCCAGTAGCTGATATAGAGGCAGACAGATAAAACACAGCAAAATGGAAAAGAGAACATTCCTCCCTGCACCCAAAGAAAGTGAAGACTTTATTCAATGGTACCCTAATTTAAAAATTGAAAATGTAATTAATTTGTCCTAAAGCTGTATTTTACTCCAATTTCATGAGTTAATTCAATAAACCACTTGTATAATCTAACTTCCGTTATAGGTAAGTTCTAATGAATGGCATTTACATTACGATAGAAGTATGTGCTAAAATTCTTATAGATTTAGGCAGCTTTTGAAAAGTAGGGCTGTATCAGGAAGATGGTGAACATCATTAAAATGGCTGTTCTTTAAAAACTACCAACCCTAAAGATAATCTCTTACCTGTTTTTGTGAAAAAAAAAAAGTTTCAAAGGGTGCAATGTGAGTTTACAATGCTCAAAATTTTTCTATAATAAAAAGCAATGTAGGGTACAAGCACAAGTAGTTCCACAAGTCTATGTATTTTGTCAAACAACCACTGAAGAGGAAGAGCCACAAGCTCTCATTACCTGACATGTGGGAGATATTGATAGTAAAACATCTAAGTGAAGAGAATGCTATAATAGCAGGCTCCTCACGTTTAAATTCCTAGCACCATATGTTTTTAATGGTAATAGGGAGCCAGGCAAGAAGGACAACCTCCTGGTATCAGATACAACCTTCTTAATAGTGAAAGCAAAAATAAAACTGAAATGATGAGATCCAAGCCACCTACTAGGTGCAAAATTGCAGAAGAAAGCATGAAATACCAGTAACAGCACCCAGTGTTTAGTAACTGCCTTTCTGCATTTCATTTATCTGTACATAGCCCAATGAGGTGCATCAGCAATGTTCATAGGGCAGCTTTATGACCCCAGAGAGTGATCCATGAGCAAGCGTAGAAGCATGCTCACGGGTAGGAGACGTACCGGCACTGTCCTCTGCTGGCACAGCCAGCAGTGATCTTCCATCTGCCTGCAGGGCTGGTAGCAGCTTTGCAATTGCAATCCAAACGGACTTTTGGGACAACATGTATTTAACTTTACTGAATTAAAAAAGGCAGGACACTGATGGAAATACTTCAGCTAGAAACAAAAGGCGTAACATGGCTTACTAAACGCAGTTTGTTTCATCTCATTGCTCTCAGAATTTTCCAGCATAATTAGACACTATCTCCTCCCCTAGGTATCTCCTCTAAAATATCATCTCCCCTCCAAAATCTTAGGCTCCGGTTATCTCTATACATTCAAAATTATAAATGCCCAGGATATCCTATGAAGTAAGACATTTATCTTTTATAAATACATACAACAGACTTACTAAGTGATGTCCTCCAACTCCTCCTACAAATAGCTGCCAGATTACATCAGAATTTTCTGTTAATAATTACTGCCTATTTCTGGTCTGTGCAACATGAAAATGGCAGCAGTTATAAGCAGTGCATGCAACAGATGAGAGCTGGATGTATTGGCTGACTCAGTAGTTGGGCTGTATCTGTACAAAAGCCGTGTTAGGTTACAGGATAGCACTCATACTAGTATCTGGGAGGGGTAAAAATATTCGCACTGAGAAAGAGCCCTGGAATTACTCAAAAATTTCTCAACGCTGCAGGAGCAAGACTGTCAAGGGAAAAAAATTATTATTTTTAAGAGATCTGAAAAGCAGAAGCATTATTAATTATAATTAGCATGTAATCTGAAACTCTGACTATACCATGCAGCACACATGAGACAAGACAATTAGCATTTAATTAGGAGCTTTTCTCACTTTCTTCTACCCACTTTGATAGCTAAAACAATTGCCTTAGAGTATCTCTCACTAATTTTTGTTCCATTTCCTTCCATAGCATTTCCATTTTCTCAGATTTGGGGGGCTTATTTTCTAAAAAGTATTTGTTTAATTATTTTTTTTTAATACAAATGAAGTGAAGCCAATACCTAAAATTTGTAATTTGATAATAAAGGCAATGGATTTATCCAGACTGAAATACTTACCTGTACAGAAAACTCAACAGATTTCCAAAAAGCCCAGGCCACGCAAACATATAAGCGCATGCATATGAACATGTGCAGTGCCATAAAAACCACTGTGATTACTTGTGCCTGTTAATGTCAAACACATTTGACCTAAAAGCTTAGCGGTTCTTAACAAAGCAAAAACTCCTCAGACCCAGTCTAAAATAGCATAAAGTAGCTTTAATGGTAGATTGGGACATGGCTTGAAAGGTTAGGGGGGAAAAAATAAATTCTGATCAAAAAGAAAAAGTTTAAGCCAAGTTAAACTCATACATTTTTTTCCCACCCACAAAGCTGAAAATCTGCCCTTAGAGCAGATGTTGCAAAGCAGTATTCCCTTTGGCAACCCCAAGGAAGGCCACACAAATTTTCTAAATTCTGTCTCTTCCACATTTCACAGACACAGAATAACAGCTCTCTTAACAGAAACTTCCAGATTTAGCTCACGACTGCTTATAGGAAGTTACGATAGGAAAAATCTTAATAAGCTGATCTAGAAGGGAATTTTATCTGGCATGTGAATGGTAACTGTCTTACACAGGGGGTATCCTGGACATTTTTATGCATAAAGATACCTGGATCCTAGGAACCTGGAGTACAGACAGCATGTTAAGGGTCTTAATGCAATACACAACCTTTGAGCAGAATTTTAAGCTGGGATCTTCACCCGTTCAGGTCAGAGGAACAGGCTCAGGCAAAAACAGTAATTCAGTGACTCTGGATCCAAGAGCACTAAGCGAGAGCAGTATCAGACCCTCATCTCCCATGAAGGCACAGAGAGAACAGGTAGCACACACAGAAGAACAGAGCATATCTACAGTTAATCATACAAAGGAAGCAAAAGCCTTTCTCTGAAGGCTTCCTCTCTACTCTTTCTTGAAAACTCAAGGTCAGACTGTTAGGGTCTTGCATTCAGCTCCCCATAATTGCCAAGCTCCCCAGACTGGTCCAAAGAGCATAATTTTTTAGGGTTCCCAAATAATACAGTTTGCATTCAGCAACGTACATGCCAACATCCTTTAACAAACCAAAACCCCTTTCTCAAGAAACGCAACATTAGCTGGATGCAGACAGTACTTTATAAAGCATACCCTCTGTAGGAGAGCTGAACTTAGTCTCATTAACAAATGTAGACAGATCAGATGGTTGCGGGTAATCCTGCTTATCTGTGTTGAGGTCCACAGTCATGCAGGTCCATTTCTGACTGGTCACTGAAGACGCCAGTTTCTCCTCATCTGTTGCATGAACCACCGTGGATATGACAGGAGGTGTTTCTGGAGTAGGCAGTGGAGTGGGATCCTGCAGAAAACAAGTGCCAATTAACTCTATTATCTTTCTTTAACACGGTGAATAGTTAACTATCTGAATTCCTTTGCATGACCACACTCATCTTTTTAATTCTGTTCTCTTTGCAGCAGCTCTGTATAAAATACATAATGAAAAATATTAAAAGTACTTCATTTAGAATTCTACTAGCAGCAAGTTTTCCCAGTACAACTAAACTCTTTGATGATAAACACTTGCATTGCAAAGCTGCCTTGATAACAAGGAAGAAAGAAAATCCACAGCCACTTATATCTGTTAGGCACTTGACATAAGTGGCACACAACACCCATGACTGAAGTCTTTGACTACCTAAACCTACTTTTTAGGCTTCCCTCATAGGAGCAAACCTTCTTAGGTCTGTGAGGTCACACACCCTTTCTTCACTTCTACACTGTCAAGCAGCACAAATAAAAGTGTAGGATGGATAACAGAAAGACAAACAGCAGCATGGAAGGAGCTGTGCCACATCAAAGCAGTTAGGCCTTTGTAGGCAGAACAGCTTTTGTTAACTTCTCTTCCAAGAAAACCACCTGCTGGCAGCTTACAACAAGGAATAAACCCATTCAAGCACATGTTCCTGGTAGATCAGCCCACTTGTTTTATTTCTATTTCCCTTCCAGCCCACCAGTTTGATGCATTTAGTTTCTTACTTTCTAATCTAAAAATGCCAGGGAGGATAGTTAAATCTAGTTTTTCAGACAACTGATTGAAGATATTTATTCATATCGTCACTCCACTGTAACACAGGACTTTCCAAAGTACATTTACTAATAGTCTAACTGGAATTCCCAGAGCAAACACTAGATCTAATATACATTGTGTACATGCTTCTAGAGACCAAAAGGTTAATACCTTATGATTGTAGCCCAATGTGCTACACCATTGGACACCATTATGCTTATATTCTTTACAAAAACTTCTTCTATTATTAAAAGTACAATTCCACAATTAAATAAGTCAAATTTTCCTTTTTTGCCCCTACAAGAACACAAATCACATACATCAAAATAAGGCAGTACTTTACCTGAGAAGGAGGATCAGATAGCGGTGATCTTTTTGGTGATTTTTTCACCCTAAATGTATCACTGAAAATAAAGTTAAAACAGTTAATGGTAATACCAGAAAGAATCAGGTAATTTCACACCTAGCAAGAGATAGCCACAAACAATGCAACCTCTGTAAGCCCTTCTGCTTTAAAATCCCATCCATTAGGCAGCAGCACCACAGAGAAACATGCCATAGGTACATATTCTTGTCATGCATTTGGAACAGGCCTTGATTCCCCAAAAGCTGAGACAAGCAGGATTGCCATATTTTTCATGCTAACTACTGACACATTTACAGAACATAGTTGCTGCTCGATTGGAATTCAAATCTGACATCCTCAGTGGCCTTAAGCAAATTATTTAGCTTTGGTCTGCTTCAGTTTCCAAAATTAGGTCTAAATCACATCTTTACCTGAAAATTAAACCTGTGATAAGCTTGGGCAGCAAGCTCTAATGACCCCACAAATAATTAAGAAAAAAATTGGTATGCTTTGGATGAACTACATAAAAACAGCCGAGGCAGACGCTGTCCCCAAGATGCCAGAAAAAGCTCTATCGTTACAAATATGCACAACAGACCCACTTTAAAACAAATACAACAACAAATATGGCAATTCTGCTTCCAGTTCCCCTGACAGCTCACAGTGCAGACTGGGAGCACAGACACTGAAGCCCTTCAAAATCCCATGAGTTTCAATCAGGCAAAAGGAATGAAGAACATACATTACATCTTGGTGTATAATTATGAATGTTGCCCTTATATTTATTCACAATTGGTTAAAAATATTCTCTAACCAGGAAAATAAACAATTATCTACCTGTTCCCTTGATGCATATTGCCAGTTATTCAAAAGCATTCATATTACTAACTAGAAGAGGGGAAAAAATTCACAGCAAACTCACTGATAAAGACTTAATGTTTGAACTGAGATGCAGTGGCAAAAATTACTGCCCACCAGCTCATCCCTGATCAATGATGGCAAGATCAACATTAGAAATTATAATGCTGGGTTTCAATTGGTAGAAAGTAAATCAATACCACATCTAGAGGGGAAAATAAATCGGACAGCCGAACATTGGTGTGTTCAATGCTACTAATTATCTAGTTATGATGCTAGAAGTCATTAGGATAACTTATCCTTTAAGAAGGAGAAACACTTTATGCAGTATTTACAAAAGACTGATTGTACAATGTTGTTGTACAACGGAAGAAATACAACTTTCATATTTTAGCTCAAAGATACAAAATCCATACAGTTTTTAAAAGAGGATCTTCTTTGATAGGCAAACAGATAATGAGGCAATAGATTCCTCAAACTCATCCACAGCCAGGCATCTTACTTAAAATAGCTTTCATATGTGCCAGTGAAGTGAAACAGTTAACATAAAAGCTTCATGCTGAATAACTGATCATGCTGCAAAATAAATAAGTAAAATTAAAAAGCCCATAAATCAAAGAGGAAACTTGAATTGTTAGCTTAGAATTACTTACAACAGAGAACATACAGACATCACATCTTCTACCATCCTAAGACAAATAAGACAAAGAAAAGAGAGACAGACAGAAGGAACTGACAAAAAAGATAAACCTACAAATACTGTTAATGTTAATGTGTTAAGGCAATCAGATCATGCATATTTTCTACCTGTATAATCTTAACCCCTAGTTTTTATTGTGAAATACATGGGGAGGAAAAAAAAATTCATCAAGTCCTTCAATGTTTTCAAATTCAGTGGTATACTTTTGACATGCTTTCATCTTACAAAACATTTTTCAAAGCTGACGCTTCTGAGTTAAGTTCCTTACTAACCATCCTTGCCTTCCCTGATGGTAGCCACCTGCTTTCTTTTAAAAACACAGTATTTGTTATTATATGGGATGTAAAACTGTTCTTCAATAGCGGCTTAGGTTAAGGAAAGAGCACAGTTATGCAAGGGTTTTTTCCTATCTGCTGATTTGTTACAACAGTACAGAAAAAGCTACTTGACCATTTTGAATCATTTACCTAAGTCAAAAAAGAAAATGACATTTCTTTAAATCTCATCTATTTTGCTGTCACTGAAACCTAACTTTGTGTTCTGACAGAACAAACTGATTGCCCCCAAACCAGAAGCAAACCTTGCCAAACAATTAAGGCTAAGAAAAGTTTTCATCTACTTATAAGCTTGCCAGCTTCTGCTCAGCTCTTCTCACATGCAATGCTCTTGAAAGCTGGTGCCTTGTGTTTCTAAATACAGTCTCCAATCATCCAACCATTTTGAGAGCAATGTCTATACAAGCCACCTATCTTTACTCATCACTATAAGCAGGCACTCGAGAGGCATCAGCTGCTCTTTGTTCAGGATCATCTGAGCAATATGATCTATCTCAAAATGGCTCAGCACTTAGGTGTATGACCAGAGAGTAACTGGTGTCGAACTGGCATCTCTTCTAAAAATCTCATCTTTTCACATGGAAGTCAATGCTTAGACTGCTACAGGTTTCATTCAACAATAAAAACTGATTGGTTTTATTCATTTAACACAGGTAAGACCTACCATATGGCACAGATTCAAAGTAGCACAAGCTTAGCAATGGCTTAAGCTCCTGCCTGGCTTCTTCACCTCCCATACGTCTAACCTAGAAATTGCTGTCTTTCCATATGTGGAACAAATTTTCAAACTGGTCCATAGAGTTTTATTTCTGCACCCCTCAATAGTGCTAATAAAAACTCTTAGCTTTGCAAAATTGTCCATTAATTAGCTTAGAGAAGTCCTGGTATATTACAGTATCATTTCCTAATTCAAACACCCTCCTTTCTGCTCCTTGGAGCTGAAGCATTTTGCACTGGCTTCTCTCTCCTGTCCCACCATGGGAGCATTGCCAAGGAGGGTCCTACACCCCATCTCCCTGCCTGCCCAGCAGTTCTCCTGCACTGGACCCACGGAGGAGCCATGCCGAGTCCCCTTTTCATGGAGAAGAGAGACGAGAGACAGGCAGAGAAAAATAAAGCCACTGCTTTCCCTGGCATCCCCCAAGAAGCCTTATGCTAATTTTCTTCTAGAAATTATTATGGCTACAGGCTGCACTGTGTATTAATATGCAGACTGTCATCTCTGTTAGAAACCACTTGCAAGAGCAGACGCATAACACAATGCAGTGAAAGCAGTCCCAAGCAAGGGCTGGGAATTCCTGCAAAACTCCTGACCAAAGAACCTGTAAGCTCTGCTCTTGGCTAGTTTTGCTTCTTCCACAATGATAAAAGACCAGCAGTGAACTTTGTGACTCTAGGACAGGGACTTCCTGCGATGGATTTTCCAAAGGACGAATGTGGTTTAGCAAACTCTTTGTATACTCACGTTGCCCTAAATTAACACCTTTGGAATGCATTCTAATATTCACAGCAGGTGGATGGACCTAAGAGGTTTATACTGGAGGTCTGTTAACCCCTCTGCAGCTACTGGAAGACACAAGGAGACTCTGGCTGGCTGCAAATATCAGATTTAAGGATCTGGCAATATTAAAATTCCCTTCTCTTCCTCTGCACTTCCCCAGTAAGATTCAAATTGTTCCTCTCTTGTAGTCAGACATTTAAGTCTTCTTGGTTTGGACCAAACCAGTTTGGACTGCAGGCCTGGAAAACATGCCAGCTTAGCATGCCTCTTAATTCCCACTAAATTTGAGGCATAACTCAAAAAGAAGCAACATCAGAAAAACAGGCTCCTCCCTCAAAAACCAATTCAACTATACAGTGGTCTCTACTTTCCGTAAGTCAGAAATGCCCCTAAAACAAAAAATGGCACTAGCTTCCTCCAATCTGGCAAGGGATGTGAATTAGAAGCCTAGAGGGCAGCAGGCTGCTCAGAAAAAAATGCATCATCTCCACCTCACTCTGTTAGGGAGGTAATTCTTTGTATTGTTTTACATTAACCGTGTTATCTTCAAATTGCCAGGGTTTTTAAACGTTTTTGTCCCATTTTTGTTAGCTAGCTGAAACATTTAAACTATAAATAAACAAGCACTGAGATATTTTCTTACAGATAGAAACAGGATATCAGTTTCAGATAAATGGGATATAAACTTACTGATTACCAACTCAAAAAAACCATTTCTGAACAGATAAAGTAACATGCACGCCAGCAAGTTAACCACGGAATCAATGCAACTAGCCATTGAGTTTTTTAACCAAATATCTAAATACAACAAGCTAGAAAATTTATCCTGCAATTTGTCAACGGTGTATAAAAGCTGGGTATTTCCCTAATGTGTAGCAGTCTAGGAGATTTAAACCCTTCTGCAGAGTTGTAAGCTCTTTTACAGAAAGGAGATTTTCCACATTTCTTAGTCTTGTATTTAAAAAAATGTATTTCAGTACTGCACTCTTCTGCTTCAGGTTACTTTCTTTTCAATTCCGTAAGTCACTGGATAAAACCATCTTCCTGCTGTAGCAGATTTGTCATTGCCTTACTATTTCACATCCCACTCTCAAAAACTACGATTCATAAAATAGTCTTTACTGGTGTGAATACTTTCATCATCTTACGCAGTATGAAGTTCCCAAGGTGAGGTCACATAAAGTGTGGCACTAAATTGATAAAATTTGGACTTAATCAGATTCAAAGCTACACCGAGTCCAAGATTTAAAAAATCCAATTGCCAGACCAGTGGCCTAATCTGGCTTGATCTGGTTCTCCCCTTTGCTCTGGAAACATCAAGCTATTGAGGAAACAGGTTGCGGGAGAGCACGTACAGAATCCCAGCATGAGTCCAGTTGTGTGGCTACCAACACTCAACCTCATCTTCCTTTCTCTATTCAAATATAAACCGTGTGTAACTGTGCTAAGGGGTAGGAATGTGCTGCTTCTAATCTAGAGACATCTGTGCCCTTTAACTTACGTTTTCAGTGGAGTCTTCTTCTTTTTTGCAGGTTTATTCAAGCTGTCTCCTTCAGCTCCATTTGTTTCATTGGCACTGGCTGGTATCTCAAAGGAAGCGGGAGATTTTGAGGGCGAGCTGGCTATCTTAGAAGAAGACTTGAAAGGGTCAATAGAGTCCTCGCACATATCTGGCTCAAAACTGTATGTTTGTTGAGGCAGTTTGGGTGATTCTTGCATTTTTGTACTAGATGAGAATGGGTTAAAATTGGGATCATCCCACTTGTCAATATCAAAAGTGTAAGAGCCTTTTGTGATAGGGATTTCATTTGGATCAGTGGGTGACTTGGTCGGTGTGGTTGGAGCATTGTCAAGCTTTTCCACCGACTTTTTAGTCTTTGGCCTCCGTAGTGGCATTTTAGCACCAGGCTTTTTACCTGCTTTTTTGGGAGGAGGAATACTCTCCTGCTGGTCTTCACTCACCCCTTTTTCTTCAGAATAATCAAACTCCAGCCTCACTGCAATGCCTTTGACTGGAGGGTCTTCTTGTCCTCCAGTGTCAGGCGGAGTCACCTCCACAGCCTCTGGTGCCGTTGTAAGAGGTAGTGTTTTCTTATTGGCAGGGGGAGAGTTTTGTACTTTGCTGCCTCCGGTGCTAAATGCACTAATCCCTTCAAAATTGTCTGGATCCAAAGGGTAGGATCCTTCAGGCACAGGTGGGGCCTCCTGTTTCTCAGCAGAGATTTTAGAAGGTTCAGTACATTCAGGCTTTACTGAGTCAGCCTTCACTTCAGATACTGTTTTATCCTCACCTGTGGCACAAGCTGCTTGGCCAAGGTCAGACGGTTCTTGTGGCGTTTCCTTCACCAGTGGAGCATCCAGAGATTTTTTTGCTGACTGCTTCTTTTTTAAAGAAGCTGGTCTGGATTTCTTTGTTCTCTTAAGGGTACTAGAAGCACTACTTGAACCAGTAGCGTACACATCTGCAGCAGGTGCTAATGTGTCACTGTTGCCAAGATAAGATGCTCCATCAAAATCACTAGCTTGCAAGCTAAGAGATCGAGACAATGTAGATTTGGAAACTGGGACTGAATCAGTAGATTTTCTTCGAACATTTGCTTTGGGGTCACGATTCTTTGATTCTGGAGAGCTTGGTCCTAAGGCATGGAGAGAATCAACCAACTCAATGTTATCGAAGTCCAAGTTGTAAGTTCCACTGCTGGCTATTGGCTTGTCCTCATCGAAGACGGTGGAAAAAGAATGGGAAGGGGGGCGGAAAGGGCTTTCTTCAACTGATTCACTGTGTGACGCATCAGTTACAGGTACAGCTTCTGAACATAATCCTGTGGGAACAAACAGAAAACTCAGTGATTTTTAAACACATTTCTGAAACTGGAGCTTTATAGGTTTTACTATAATCTAATTTTACTACAAGTAAGAGTAAAGGGTTAAAATCATACAAATGGACTAAGCAGTGATTAAAGGAGGTACAAACCAAAGTGACATTTCCAATATATGAACTAGAGTAAGGGAAAAAACAGTTCTGTTCTCCCCTGAAAAGGATTCAAGGTAAGTTTCCTGAAAACACAAAGTATCTATTTGCAATAGCCTCTAAAGGATCTCTTCTAAACTAATTATCACTTAGTTAAAGAGATGGATATTACCATAACATGCTAAATATGCCAAATACCAGAAAAAACTGAACATCAAGCACTTTATTACTCCTGGTTTCTACTATTACAAAGAGTTCACACAATTGTGTTGGAGCTCTTATGCAGTAGATTCCCTGTAAATTGACTGGTGCTTCAGCAATTACATGTTGATCTTAAGTTTTGTTTCCCATGTGCTATTTTTACAAATTTTCCCAGAGGAACATGGCTTCCTTTCCACAACCCATCAACACTGCTCCTCTATCTGCCCCAAGCAGTCAATACACTCTACTTTGACCTCATAATTCCAAGTTTATAATGCGACATGAATCACGGAGAACTTCATATGAGATAAATTATGGCAAAGGTAAAAAAAGTAGTCAATTAGAGAACCATACAAATATTCTCAATTGAAAATCTTCCTTAAAAAAGACCACTAGATGCTCCCTACAGATTATCGAAAACAGATTTCTCCTAGTTCTAACTCATCAATGAAAAAAAAATTTTACAGAGAGAATTATATGCCAAAACTGTTCATCCGAGCAGCTTTTCATTGTAATTAAACATTTGCTTATTGAATGGAATCCTAAAATGATTTATAGAAGTCTCTTGACTTGGGATATAATAACAACTACATTGGACAAATTAGAAAAAGATACAGTACATATAAAAAAAATAGAAAATATATAGGTAGGAAAGGATTAAGATGATGGTTCTTGCTGCCTTCCAGCTCATTAAAGTTGCTTACCAAAATGTTTTCAAATCCTGAATATGGTTTGCTCCTGCTGTCCTTGTACTGCTACCTATCCAAATGTAACAGTCACCTCTGCCTACATATGCATGTTCCAGTCAGGGTTATCAGAGACCTGGGAAATCTCTCTCCAGCTCATAGTTCAAGCTGGGGTAAGTCAGCTGCTCTGAGCTCTCACTGATATGTACTGGAGCAAAATGAGCCAGTGTTTCCCATTGAAGCAACGCAGCATTCTTCCTGTTGTCATTTTTTAAATTAAGCGATTATAAACAGTCAAACAAAAATGAATGTATTGCTCATCCTTAAATGATTTCAGAGAAATTTCTACACATCTTTTTCATTCTAATCCTGACATGTTTTGCAAAATAATTCCCATTTTGCCCAGCTACATACATTAACGTTGTTCATAAAAGCAACACAATCAATAATTACTTTTAGTCAGAAGTTACAAATGGATTAAGAACAGAAAAAAACATTTTCCTTTGTTTCAGAACAAATCATATGTCTGCATAGAGATTACAAGAATTATTATTTATGCATGTTGAGGACAGAAGGGATTTAAGGAAATTGGACACATTTCCCAAAGCAGTACCTTAGAGTGGTACCACGTATTTCCAGAGATTGTCAAAGCAACGACAGCTACACAGTTTCTCTTTTAAGACTGTGGAAGTTTACTAAGTTACATCAATTAAAATAATATTTTAATGTGTTTTTCTGCTAAATGAATGGTAATAACATGGCAGTACTTCAGGGCAGTTTATTTTTCTCCTTAATCTCCACTGGGCTGGGCTTGGTTTCAGCCCGGCTGAGAGGTCATTAATTAGACTTGATTTGGCAGCTGAGCTGGTGCTCACTTCGCACACACATCACTTTCTGACACTGATGGGTCTTCTGTTAAGGGGACTCAAAGAGTGCCATAAAACTCCAGCATTAGAATGATCTGTACGTTTTACTCTGAAACGGGAAGGGAAGACACTTAACGGGAATATATTACAATAATCACTCACATAGCTCTAGCTTGTCAGCAGAGTACAAATGTAGGTCAGCACAAAATAAAAGGGGGATCTGAACAAGAAATCTTCTGCAATTATGCGTTGTTTTCATTCCAGCGTGCACCAAAGGCCTCAACAGGATTGAGGCCCCTTGTTCAAAGTCAGTACAAACATGCATTTAAAAAAAAAAAAAAAGAAAAGAAACCCAATGCCCTGCAGGACTTGGACTGTAAATGACAGGCGTGGTAGAGCTGAGGTTAGGGATGCATCACAGCAGCAAAAAGAGTGTACAAGGCTTTCCAGCTACTCAAAGCAAAACAGCATTCAAATTTGGTGTGCTCCACATAGTGCAGAGCTTTAATCTTCTTTAATTGCTTATTTCACAACTTCCTCCTAATCAAACCCTTTACTTAAGAGTACAGATTTCTGCAGAGTGTCGGTCGACTCACTACTGTGATTATTTTTATTGTTTCTTTATGAAACAGTATGTGAAACTGTCTCAGAAAACATGGCTTTGGTAGAAGTGAAATGCTGCTGTTAGACTCTTCTGGCATCACAACAGAATCGGCTCAGTATTAGTAACAGCAGAAACGCTGGATAAGAATATATGAACGGTACACACTATTGCAAAACAGCACGGCTTTATTACTACAAAGGGATATGAAGACCATGCTTTCCTGACACCAACAGCATAGCCAGAGAGCAGTCCCATTTCTCCTTTTACACCACAGAACTCAGCAAATCAGTATTACTAATTACAGTCTTGTATTAAAATGCAATTTGATCACAAAGGAACATACTACAATACAAGCTAGGAAAATTAAGGCAAGACTTGCCCTACAGAGAGGCCAGCACAAGGTTTTAGATAAGGTTTATGCCTTTCATTGGTGCTGACAGTCACCCACAAATTATGCTGGTTAAGAGCTGCCCACAGGTAGATATTCAGTTTTACAAAGCATTCCAAGAACATGAGCGATAGCAGGGAAACTTATGTTGCCATAAAAACCAGCCAAACCCCAAAAGAAACCTCCTATTTCATTCATTAAAAAAGAAGGTCCACGTTCTGCTCCTTCCACAAGGGAATTTCTCTGATTTCAGAAAAGTTTTGCCTGGATCAGGTACAAAAAGCAAAAACAATCTCCAAATCAAACCTAACAAAAACTCCCAGACTTCTAGTATCTAGGTGATAAGACCTCTGAATGACAGCTGCATGACATGTTTAATGCCTGGCATTTTCACCTGTCACCTATTATGGCAGAAGCAAAAGTTACTAGAAAGGTATCATAAGACTGTTTACATTAATAAACAAAACAAATTTTTGTTAGCATCAACAAAAAGGAGAAAAAAAAATTTAAAAATATTTCTAGTCAACTACAGAGATTTTTTTTTTGTACATTACAAAATACCAAGATTTTGATGGCGCTTCAGATGGTAGTAAAGCTTCAATGTCCCACAGGAACAGTGAGGTAGCCACATACCATGCTTAACTCAGCCTTTTTAAAATAAAGATCCATAAATTATCTGAACAGTAACAAATCCCATGCATGTGGTCTGAACTGTCCACTGATGAGGCTATCAAATTTTAATTAAATTGCTACCACTGATCTATACTGAATATGAAAGGATAAGAGGCATCCATAGGTTTAAATCAGGATGGGTATTAGGATTTACATCTTTTTACAGCCTTAGGAAAGAAAGACAGAAACGCGGTGGCAGTAGTTGCACAAGAAGCTGCTGAAGTAGCCAAGGCAAGGGCAGACTTGTTTCATTTTGATGTAGTATCACCCACCTCTCCCTCTCCTGCGGAGCTAGCCCTGCCTTCCCTGCTCTGAGCACTGCGGCACCGGTGGGGCAGGCTGCTGCAGCCCAGGGCATGTCCTACCACAGCACCGGTAGCGCGCTCTGTGGGGATGTGTTCACAAAAAGAAAGCTTTCCAAAAACTCTGGAATTCGGGTTTGGTTTAAAGATATTTTAAAGAAGAAAATTAAATATCTGCACCAGCTATGAGCTTATGGAATCTAAATCTGAACTATTTCTTCATAAATAATGAAAATATATGAAGGATTTAGAACATATAAAGTACTTCCAGGTATTTTTAAATATTTTTCCCTTTAAATTACAACAAAGTCTTTGAGAGGGGCAGCTGCACTGTGCAGTAGGACAATCGAGCACTTTTTTTTTGTTGATGTATCTCTAAAATAGGAGGAAAGCCAATAGGCTGAAAATACAGGCCTTAACACTGCCCAGCTGGAAACAAAATGGTACACTATTTTGAAAGGCTTAGAAACAAAACTAATCAGTTCTCATAAAGCAAATATGGAAGAAATTAAATTCTAATTGTGTTTTTTAGACAAAAACAAGCAAAGAGAAACACTTGGAAAATGCATACAGCATGCACCCACAATACTCCATTATAATAAAATAACTCAGGAGACAAGTACACTTCACCTATAGCATACAGGAATTGGAATTCCTAATGCTAGAAATTTTGAAACACAGTTTATTTCAAATTCCTGCTTGTTATGAGAAGCCTTTGAAGTTATGAAATCAATTAGTAATGCTATTTTTAAAATTACTGTAAAAATACCTTTGCCATTTATACTGACAGAAAACTTTGGATTTAAATTTTACTTTCAAGTTTTCTGTTAGTCTTCGAGAGGAAAAACACTGAAGAAGAATGTTTTCCATTCCAAAATTCAGTTTGTTTTTGTCTGGGTCATCATCTCTCTACTAGAAAGCCTGACCTCAATTTCCCTGGCACAAGAAGGACCTGAATACAGGTCTCCCATATCCTGATTGGCGGGCTGTAATGCATAGAGGGGTCTCCAGCCCTCACATCTCCCCTGCGCATATAATCTGAATTCATTAATTAATTGGGGAAGGCAGCAGAAATGCCCCTGCCTAGGCAGGAATTCCTGGCCAGAAACAGGGTATTTGGGAGAAAGGGGTTGGGGCACTTTTCTGGTGCTCAGATGGCTGGAACAAAGCACAAGAGGACACTGCTATGAGAAACTGGTGAGACAGGCAACAATAATTTAAAATAGTACCAAAATAAAAAAAGGAAAAAGCACCCCTGAAGTCATTTGCCTCAAGAGCATAACCCACATTCCCCACAACAAACAAAGTATTTAGGGAGAAATGGAAGGGCTCATTAGTGACACTTTCTGGGGTTCAGAGGCAGTTTCTGTATATGCTGTGTTACTCCTCCTCTCCAGACTCGCCCACAGACTGACTCCCCTCTTCTGCTCTGCTGCTGATGGACTGGAGCCATGCAGCAGGTTTTACCCCATCAGGAGCTGGCACAAACCCAGGGTAAGTCTAGCTATATTTCACTTTCATCACATTTATTAAGCTAGTGTTGAAGTCAACCTAATTAAAAACTCTCCTCTTGGCTTTCCAGCAGTGGGGTCCAGCTGTTGCACTAATGATACCATGCAGCACAACTGCAGCAGTCTGCATAAGTAATTATTGTCAGATATAGATGAAATAATCCTTTAAACACTCAGTATGCTTCCTCCTTCCCTCCAAACGCATACTCTGTCACCAACCAACCCCAAGTAGAAGACAAAGCCATGCAGCTGGTGAACCAGAAACCCCGTTGGACATCGCTCTCTCTCCCCATGCGTGTGCCAGGCTCTCTGGTTGCCCGTATTCCTTACTCCTCATTTATTGAAACCTATTTATTTAGCTGTATGGTACCAACGAGAAACTCTGCTTCAACTGCCCATAACCCCTGAGGAAAGGACTCATTCTTTTTATGTGCAGCCACATGCATAACCTATGAGGTAAGTAAACTACAAGATAACTGTTACTCAAGTGGTTTATAAAGTACAAGATGTTTAACTGTTCGCATTTCTGAAGAAGCATGCAAACACCTAAACTATGGTCTTAGTATTATTAATTTCTTCTAAAGATTTCCAAAACAAATAAGTGCTTTGTGTTGCCCTCCTACATTTGGATTTTTTCTGCATTACACATCTTCTTTCCCTCACATAAATTACCCTGTTGTATAACTTCATTTTGCATAATTTTGGAATGCTGAACATAACTCTGTTAGTTTGCGGTAACTTGTCTCCCATGGACAAATCTTGTTTGCAAATGAAACGTTTTCCTCTCTGCCATCCAGTGACCTTGAATATAGTTCATGCTGGCTGTGAATAGATATATTCAGTTTCCTACCTTTCTTCAGAAATATCTGAAAGAAAGGAGGGGGAGATCTGGGGTGTAGGGATAAAAGAATCACATGTGCCAGGGAAGCACATGTGTAATCAAGGGTTTGAAGATAATCTACTGCAGTAATTAAAAACACACTCCAATTCTGTTTAGCATCTGCATTCTTTTGTTCTCTCAGCACTTATTTTGTAATCGTTAGATTGCAAAAGATTAGAAAAAAGAAAGAAGATGGAGAATGAGTAATGTTGTTTGTTACAATGAAGAGGGAACTTGTAACAGCAGAAAGAAAAAAGTGCCAGGATGTCTCAGTATTTCATTTTTATTTTACGGAATCAGTTTGTTTAACACCTTTCTAGCTTCTTATAAATTTGTATCACATATCATGATCTTAAAGAGCACTCTTTAGTGCATAACTCCCAGAAATGCTTTAGGTGGCTCAAGACATTTGCAAGACTTATTTGTCACCGTCCTGAAGGTTTAAATCAAAGCTGGACAGCCTTTATAATACACATACCAGCCCTGGACATTGCTTTGCCTACTGCTAAACACAGACACTTCCAGAGTGGAAACAGAAGCTTTAAAACACTGCCTGGCAATGCTATACATCTTTCCAAATAAAATACAAGTGAGCTTTAGTCTGCTGAGATTAAAATTATCTTTATACAATTTAGCCAGGTGATCAAGATGACTTGACTTTTGGATGGGAAAAAAGACAGTATAATAGGGAATTCAATCTTAAACTGTTGAGCTGTCATCTGACAGCCCAAACAAAGCTATTTTGGGCTAATAGAGTGCTTTCTACTCCTGCATATTCCATTACTCAATTTGGAGAACAAAGAACACATTTTGGGCATAAAGGACTTCTTTGGTTTTTTTAATAATGGTATTTCCTTTTTAAAGGTTATTTTCCCAGTGTGTACCAATTTTTATATATGTATATTATACATACATTCACAAATACTCCCATATTCCTCCTATAAAGCTGATATATTTCTATTATTCTAATGGACTTTTTGTTCACCTTCTGTTTCAGGTGACAATACATTTGAAAATAACATTTTGTTAATTGTCACAGTTAACAGTGCTTGCCCAGGTACCTGCATCTGTACCTCATACCTCCATTTTCTACTCATCCGACGCTGTGAAGATCCTACAAAATGAAGTTTGATTCAAAAGGAAAAAAGTTTTTTCTAGAAAGCTCCTCTTCTCTTTAACATTTGTCAGACGTTATGGAGCTGACCTCCTGTCACCAGGAGGCAACACGGTTTTTCCTCCCAGCATGGATAATGCCCAACATACACAAACTAATCTACCAGAAGACATTTTATTAGCATCAATTCCTTGCCCACGCTTACCCAAACACCTCCCTGCAGCTTTACCTTCCTCAGTAACATGTCCTGCTCATTACATGCTCATTACCTGTGTCTTCCAAGGGCAGCTGGGGTTTTATTTCTTGTTCTGCTATGTCTGCTACAACTGCTGCTGCTGCTTCAGGGGGCGGCTGTGGAGGTGAAGGTGGTGCCTTTACCGGTGTAGTGGACTCTGGGGTCTCAAATGCTTCTTCAGAGTCAGAGCTCCTGGTGAAAATCAAATGAGAGACCAGTGAGCAGAGTGAAGATTCATGTTTGCAGGTCATACCTGGAAATGCAGGGCTTTCTCAGCTGATGGCATAGACCTCAGCTATCAGGCTACCTCTGAATTTCCCAAAGGATATTTTATATTGCAGTATGGTTTCCAGAGCAGAATATCATGCCTGTGGTCTTCTCCATTTATACATATTTATGTCACTTAGGACCTCTTTGTGTTACAAAAGTGAACAGACACTTGGAAATAATTCCGTCCTGCAAAGCCTGCTTTCCAGTGTGTCTCAACCACACCAACAACAACACGGACACCCCTGCTGTGCATCCTGCTCCCACAGAAATACTGCATTCTATTTCTAGCAGAATTTTACCATAGCCGTTTTCAAACAGTAAGTGTATGGCTTTGTTACACAAGGTAAGACAACCTGTAAAACGCATGGAGTCCTGGTATTATCAGTAATCCTCTTCTAGCACCATGTGCTCACACAGACAGAAAAACCCAGCAAGAAAACAGCAGCACCCAAAATGGAGCCAATCAAATGAAACACAAGCTGCAAAGGCTGCAACTGTACAAAATGATGGGTAACCTAAACATTCAGTGAAGATCTAAACCACACAGAGACACACAATTTGCTCTTACTGCAGTACAGCCTTAGGCAACTGTCCTAGATCTGAAAACTATGGATCTTATTTGTTCTTAAACCAAACCGAGACCAAATTTTAGCTTTTAAACATTTCTTCTTGAAGCCTTTTTTTGGGAGCAAGGAATGCAGTAACAATGGTGTCATATTCAATATGCACTGAACATATGTTCAATATACGTTCAAGAAGCATTTCTGTTGGTCAGATGCAGATTTTTACTGCTGGTCTGTAAGAAAGTGAATTGAATATGACAGTTTCCTAAAGGACAGGACTGATTTGCTTATTTCCAGCGATTCTGTATGTGGCTGTAGTCTCCACTGTTCCTCACGGCTGTCCACACCCCACACAGCAGTGCAACGGGGATAAATTGGAAAGCCTTTTCATCCCCCTGAAGCACTCTAGGAGCCATCCTGAATCGAGGACTCTTCTCATTTTGTTCATGTTAAAAGATAACTCTGAGCTGCCAGATTCTGTTTGGTTTCTCAAAGCTCATGATTATTTTAAGCAGCTCGATGTCAGAAGTACAAGTACAGGATTTGCATTCGATTACATTTGCCTAAATCTATCACAGCATGAAGCCTTCGGCGAGCTGGGGAAGAAAAGACCCCGGTGGCACCCCTGACAGCTTGAGGAGCACAGCGGACCCGATTCTTCCCGGCTGCCTCCGCAATATCCCAGTGAGAGCTCCCACCTCCTCGCACGCCATCAGGGCACGCGCCACGGCCCAGCGCCAACCCCCGTCTCACCACCTCTACTCTGAAAAGCAAAAAAGATTTCTACTAGCTAATAGCTTTGGATGTTTGCCTTGCTTGGAGATTATTTTTTTTCTCCCCAAACTCATGTCACTGCCTGGGGAACCGCTCAAAAATAGTGGATGGCTTTCAATTATTTCAATCTATTGCTGCAGCTCCTCAAAATACCTTCTTTGTGTTATTGCTTAAACCATACGCATTATCAGGCCACAGAACAGTCGAATTGGAAGAGGTAGGCTGCAGCCTTTTAAATTATATCCCTTCAATGATGCACAATATTTTAAGTTCAAAATATTTAAAGCTTAAGAGCAGCTGCAAACAAAGAGCTTCTGTAAATAAAGCTGCACAACAGGTATTCAACAAAATAACACCTTTTCCTCCTTCCACAGAACTGGTTCAGGAAACTTTTAAGTTGAAGAATCAAAGAGAAACAGAGTTGTCTGATATTTTCCCAGTAGAGAAATTTTTCTTGTGTCATAAAAATAAACCTAGAAAGTTATCACCTAGAGCAACAAAATTAAAGGTAATTCATATCCCTCAGGCTTTCACATAGTTCTTCATTGTGCTGTACTTAATTAATGTTTTACTCCCTTCATTTTGAACTCAAAGTGTTGCTCTGTAATACTGAAACAATAACGTTTAGACCCCTTTTTCCCAAACTGTCTGTATACAAACATATACAGTAAATATCTAAAGTAATATAACTGAAACTGAAAAAATCTCTATTTTCATGTCCTACACATATTTGTAACTGCTTTGTTAAACTGGCTTGTTGGAACTGTTCTGTGTCCTTTATTTAAATGACGGAAAGACTCTACACATGTTTATCTATCCCTTTTAAATGAGCTACCTTTGTTTACTTGGTCTCCACCTTGGATGAGGTGGGCATAAGCATTTGAAGAAAAGAGAAACGTCCGTTCTTTTTTGTTCACTGTATGAGGTCCTCGCACTCTGGCAAACCTCAGCCTCCAGCACAAGGCTTTGTTTTGCTAATATTTAATAATTCCCCAAAGATTCTGATGCAATACTAATTTTCAGCTGCATGCCTCCATAAGCGGCAGTATAATTAAGTAAGAACTGTCTTAACTGTAACCCAAATGCTGCTGAGTTTGTTATGAGAAGCAATCGTGCTGGCAAAACATGGTATTTAGCAATGAAATATGAAGGGAAGCTCAGTACCAGAAAATGGTCTTTGTCATAGCCTGGTATCTGGGAGAGAACATAAAGCCTGGAAGCACATTACCAGGACTACACTCCAAGGTCTACGCTACTTATACCCTGGAAAAATTAGATCATGTGTTCAGTTTTCCTTAGTGAAAATATGGATGGTCTCTCTTGCATAGGATACTTTTTTTAAGACTACAGTCCTACTTTCAAACTTTAAGAAAAGATTTTCCCAGAACAACAGGATTTCCTGTGAAAAGGAAATTACATATTTCAGCCAGTTCTATTCATAATGCCTTTTCTCTGAGAAATACAGGGAATACACAGAACAACAACAAAATAAAAGCCGCTGTAAAGTTCATGGTGCAAAACAGATTGCCAAATTGTGATATGCCGTGAGAATCGGCACCAATTCAAAGCTGCACAGGGAGCAGCAACCATGGATCCAGCTGTGGGCAGGCTCTCACAAAAGGAAGAGCCCCTGTATCATCTAGAATATTATTCTGAAGCTTCAGCCAAGGATGAAGCAGGATGAGATCGGACACATGGGTTTAGAGATGGAGAGCTCATCTGCTGGCCCATGCTCATAATGTTGTAGAGATGGGATGTGTAAGTGCAGAGTGGGGCAGCAATGAAGTAAAAGCTACAGGAAGGAACATACATTCATCGTATCCATTTAGCCAGCTCGGGAAAGTAGAGGGAGCTGGCCTTTATAACATATGTCATATCTTTCCATCTGTATCCTTTGGGATTTGTACAGAACAGGCAAAAAAGGTATAGACTGTAGCAGCTACCAAATGATTAGGTGATAGTACCAGAGTACAAAATGACTAGAAATATTCTTTAAGTTCATCTCTTTCATCTCCCTTCTCCAAAGATAGCCAGTAAACAGTAAGTATAACACATACAGATGGGGTCGAGAAGCAGGGGAGAACCAAGAAATGCAAGAATCGTACTAGACCAATACAAATCTGGCAACACTGCATCAACTTGTGGAGCAGGAGCACTCCCACTTTCATCTGGAAACTTTGAGGTCTTGCCCAGCTTGTAACATAAATCTCTGGAGGAAATACTGACGGGACTCACTGGGGTCAACTTCTCTTCTTCACCTTTGGCCTTGCGGAAATCCAGCCTTATGAGTTACGTTACCTTTTTTTGTAAGCCACAGATGCTTATAATTTTAAGTCCTCCCTGATTTGAGAATGAAAAATTGCCTTTTTGTCTCTGTAGCTGGAAAGCACTCAGTAAGCAAGAATGAGATTTCTTTGTTCCACTGCCTCTCCTTGCTGTTTGCCCTCTTCAGGCAAGACAGCCACTGAAGTGAGCTTGTCCCAGTTGTCACTTGGAAACTCGATTCATTAAAAAGCAGTTTGCAACAGAGCTGTGGCCTTCAGCTGTACCGGGAACCCTGCCATCTGTCTCAAGTTCTTCTAATATTTACACTACAGCAGTACAACCAATGCGAGTGTGCACTCTGGTTTTATTTCACAGGAATGAACGGGATGTCTGATACATAAAAGAAACTTAAAAGCAGGGCTTTGACACAACAACTGAGGTCAGCAGCATCACTTCCTATGGAGGGGCACAAGGGAGCAAATCTGGAACCGGTATGTGCTGAGGGAGCATTATGGGCTTTTGTAAAGTTACTTCACTTAAAGTCAAATCTACATAGAACTTTTATTTAGTGTAGAGCTTGCTTCAGGGAAAAAAAAAACCCTCATGCCTAACTACTTCATGGAGCACTGATCTATTGGTGTACAATACAGTCTGGAGAGGCATGGGTGTGTGATATTTTGAAGTTCTGAAGCCAGGAGCTAGAGTTATATTATCAAGAAGCACTGCCCGTGCTGGGAGTGGGGAGAGGGGAATGGAGCCAAAGGAGCTGCTCTCCCACCAGCCAGGGCTGTGGAATCACAAGTAACAACTTCAAGACCAGTTCAGGGGGATCTGCTCCATTAAATTTGTCTAATTTTTTCCAAACTCTGCATGTAGGAAAAAAGTATGTTAAATTTGCCTTTTTCATGGAACACATCCCAGATTAATTGAGGTCTCTCATCTCTGTCAGCGATATCACTGATGCCCAGCTAGCACCCCATAAACTCATCCTTCTCACTGGTACTCAAAAACCTCTATCTGCTAATTGTTTTGTCTCTATGTACCTTTGTTTTATGGACATCAGATCAGAGGCAACAATTCCATTCTCATGGAGTATTTGGAAATATGACATATCAGGAAGAAAAAGTCAGGTAATCTTACAACATGTACACAACAACAACAAAAACAAACTGTGCTCCATTACCACTCAAGAGTGCTTGGAGGGCAATGAAACAAAAGCAAGGATTCCAAAGCTTCATTGGAGAGCTGTTGTTTTCAGATTGCCCCCTAACTGTAGTGTGTGGGACATTTGGAAACATACAGAAAAACTGAGGACTGCCTCAGAAGATGAGCAATTCCTACCTGATCAATTTTAACTGGCAATAACTTCTGAAGTCTTTTCCTGAGATACAGCTGTACTGCCTGAGGGGAAGGAGACAGAAATGGCTATTTTGTCTTTTTTTGCATCTCATCTTTAGATTCACATGTTCTTTACAACTGGCTGGAGCTGCAGTTCAAGGGGAAAATGGCTGCCCAAGTACATCCATCACCTCTAGGCCACATAAAACCACACTAGACTTATCTGCAGATCTGTTTCCCTGGGCCTTAAGAATCAAATGACAAGTAAGAGCGCACAAGGCACATGCATGTTACCAGAAGGACATCGTGCAATGTTCATTTCCCGTACTGAGATTTCTGTGCACCAGAGGTACTAGCATAGCAGGGCTCTGAGACAAACAGGGAGTCCAAAGCCATGCAATGGAAGGACACAAATGAGCAAACCCTGCAGTGCTGATATATAACCACTACCTGTGGCAACACCTAAAGGCAACACAGATTCCATCAGACCTGGCCCTCCAAAGCACCTGTAGCTGTTATATCATAAAGTTAAGGTATAAATTTGACATAAGTATTTACTGAACAATTTATCATAGACTGTGAGAGGAATCTAAATCAGAAAAAAAAAAAAGGCAACTTCTTACAGTGTTCAATTTAGTACTGAAGATGAATTTTGGTTTTCATTCTTGTAAATCCCACTGGCAGATGAGCTGGAAATAAAAAGGAGGAATACGTTCTGTAGTTTCACCTCCATCGATCATTTTCAGAGATGATCCTCATAAAACCTGCATGAATAATTCAGGTCTGGTTTACTGATGAGATCCGAACCAAGGCTGCAGGAGTGGCTGTATACTTCTGAGGTCAATCTGGTTTGCATGTTACTTAAACAGGCACATACACTGCACTGGCAAAAGCCACACAGGCTGACAGATTTGAAGACACTCAGTAACTTTAAGCTCTAGAGTTTCTAAAGAGGCAAGGCACTCAGAGATGCACATTAATTTCAGTCACAGCTCTTTCACTGTAAACAGTCTGATAAAACCTTTTCAGATTTCCTGGTGCCATTTTCAATGGTTAAACTGATTTTTCCATATAATTCTTCAACAAACCAAAACCAAATAAACAACAACAGAAAGGACAGTGAGGCAGAATGTTTCAGCAATACATCTTTCCAGGCAAAGATCAGTCCTACTCTCAACATTGCGATGAACTGCTGCACATACATGGTCTTGGTCAGTTCACTTCTGCATCCACCTCCAACTCTGCCTTATCCTCTCAGGCTGGGATCTCTTAATGGCATGAACAGCTTCTCGCTGCAGATGCATGCAGAGTCCAGAGTGGGGAAAAAAGACCACTCGGTACACATTGAGGGTTTTTTTTCCTTCTGTTTATATGAAATTCAGTAACTGACAATCTCTCATAATTCATCTTGTGGTATCACTCATGTTGCAGATACACCACAGAGCTACGTACAGTCTTTTCTCTCTTTTTTTTTTTTCTTCAGACTCTTACAAATACAGCTCTGGATCATAATTCAAAATCACCAAGGAAGCCCCAATGGTAATTCCTTCCCTTGAGATCAAGTTACCAATTTAGGCCAGCAGCCATTAGCTGACCTGAGGGCCAAGGAATATTCTATAGCTACAACAAAAAGTAATTTTTTTCATCCCAGCACTAGGTTAGGATAATATCAAAGATGTGTCAACTTTGTATGCTATCATTTTGCTACAGTATTTGCCTACTAAGTGACTTCCAGCTAACATGACATTCCACAATAATTAGCTTCTTTAATACGATGATGGTTGGCTATGTCATTGTTCAAGTACGTGTTTTGAATATGAAACTTCCCTACATATTTTAAATTTTAATATTAAATTTGTACAGCAACATATAGAAAACATGGATGCAATGGTAGATTTACCTGGTTATTTTAGGTATTAAATATTAATATTTGGTGTCTGAATTAGCCTACCTATCAAACCTAGCACCCGAGGATCTGCTAAATTCATGCTATTAAAAACAACACAAATACAAACAGTGATAGGCATAAACCTCACAAAAAAAAAAAAAAGGATATTTCCCTTCTCTCTAATAAAATATACTATTGAAATAATAGAACTTCTCAAAAGAATTCAACAGCACAGATAGCTCTGAAAATGTTTTGCCCAGAGAAGAGCAAAACCAGTAACCTTAGCCTAGCCTACCAAAGCTCAAGGGTGGGTGACTTTTCATGGACCACTGAAAGCCATCTGCCTTGCTGCCTAGCCCCCCACGGGGAATGTTCTCAGTGCTGGATCTGACACTTATACTGAGTCAGGAGCTGGGGGACGTACAAACATGTCACTTACATGTCACCAGACTCCACTTACAAGACAGTTCCTTTAGGGACACATATCTGACCATTAACTATTAATGGACTTCTCTTGCACTACTGGAAGGGTATTTAGTGACATCATCTATCCCATGATTAAATAAATTCACAACAAAGCTATCCTGTGAGGAGACAAACCACAAAATGGGTCAGAAGAAGAGGATGCCAAGAGGGAAAAAGTCAGATCGCCAATCTTGTCTTCAGCTCACATCCTGCTCCTACTGGCATGATACCATAGTCCCACTGGAACATTACTACTATTTTGTGCACACAAGATGAGAATCAAGCCTTGCAAGTAAAATAAAATAATGCTTTGTACCCCCAAGGCAGCTATACGAAAACTGGAGTGTATTGGACTCTGAGGGTCTGCTCCAATGAAATGCAAAATGCCTCAGACTACACCAGAAATCAGTGGGACTTCACAGCTTTCTAGTGCTGAGTCTGTACTAAGCAAGTACATCACCTTTCGGGGGAATACTTTTGTCTGCTATCAGATATGTAAGGCATACGTACAGAATATGTATCATATGCATACCAGAAAAGGCTATTAGGCCTTGTGCTACTCACCTGCATTGCAACATTGGTGCCATTATTTTACAGGTTTCTGATTTGCAAAGTCTGATCATCAAAACAAAACTGTAATTTCATCATAGGATTATTTCAGCTTAAACAATAATGCTGGCAAGTAATTTTAGTCTTCCCTTATAACAATCATCACTGCTGGCCTATAGATCTTCTCTCTTTACTTTTACTTTAAAACTGGATATAGCTCAATGAAAAATAAGTACAACTCCAACTTCTTTAATCACAGCAATTTAAAATAATTTCATAGAAGAAATCCCTGAACTAGGATGAAGTTAATTTCCTAGGTGTCTTCATTCTTTATCCTGCTATCTTTGTGGTGCATTAAAACCCTAATAAAAACAATATTGTAGGACAGAAACACAGACAGCCATTTTTTTAAAAAGGTTTTTGTGAAGGAACATACCTAATCAAAGTTGGAAGGTTTAAATAGGAACTACGTTTTGCATTCTTGGGTTTCTGCAGCTAAAGTAATATTCTACAAAATCATCTGCAGTTTCTTCCTCAGCAGAGGTATTCTGCTCAACATAAGAGAAGGATAAATGTCACATGTTCACTTTACAGCCTGAGCTACAACGCAGCAGAGAAGCATCCTTTGCAGTTCTCACTCAAGAATAAAAGCTTTATCAAATAAATCCCATTCCACTGAAATTACAAAGACCTACTTTAGTGCAACACAATTACACAAGAACTCATATTGACATGGATGTGTGCAGAAAGCAGGGCAGACACTCCTCTCCAGAGAAGGATTTTAATATTATTTCAGCATGAATATTCCTACAAGACCCACAGAAAACATGGCTCCCCAGAAAATTAATCACTATTACATCGAACGTGATACTTCCCAGCCCACAAGTGACATGTTATGACAGGCACGACTTTTAATTCCGGGACACTAGGGAGGACGATCATTCTGCATCATGCGCAGGAACAGCCACAGTTGTTCCCTGCTTTGTGCAGCTTTCCGCTTCTTCCATGCCATGAGCCCAAGGGTGTAATGTCCTCTGCTGCCCCAGTGCATGACAGACACTTCAGCTGAAGTGTTAATGATTTACACCAGTGTAAATTTGGTGTGAATAGGTAAATAAGGCTCAGTTACACACTGCTGCTGATATAATGCTACCGAGCGAATTCACCAGTCTTCCAATAATGTTCGAGTCTTTGGACAACTTAGTGTCTGAGCTGAGATACAAGAACCTGGATTTTCTTTTTTTACACAGGTGAGGTAACAGAAATAAAATGCTATGGCTCCCCTTTTCAGATCATTATGTGGGGCTTTAGCAATGGAAAATAATAACTTGAGTGTTATCCAAGCCACACAGATCAGTTTGGAAATGTGTCTTCTAGAATAGATACCAAAAAGAAACTTATGAATCCCTTAAACATCGATCACTTGCTATAAAAAGGCCACTTTTTCCTCACAGGATGGTTATATTTAGCAAACAGGATTAAAACTGCAGTGGAAGGGAATTAAAAGGGCATAATCACCTTAAAAATAATGTTGATTTTTGTTTTTTAGCCTATTGTATTATAAGTAATCTTCCTACCATAACTGATAGGGGAAGAAGGAATTAATTTTTCCTGCTTTTTCTGCTTGTTTATTCAGCGATTTTGAGAGCATTTTGTGCAGAAGCCAAATTCACACTCCCCCAACAAAAGCTATTTCCTGCTTTCACACAGCAACCAGAAAGAAATGTCTCAAGCTGTGGGAAACCACATCTGAAGCAAAAAAGAGTGAGGGATATAACATGGCATACTTAAGCAGCACTTCAAACTACTTAAATCATTTTTCTAACTGATTAGCAAGAAGTTCCCTATATTGCTTTAAATCGTGTTAAATTTTTCCTTTTAATTGATTTCCTGAGATCTAATAGGGTATGTTTTTCAACACTACTGATATAAATGAATAATGAAATGAACACCCATCCTTTCTGGCCAGACTGCTTTCCCTTTTACTGGCTTCAGCCTGAATAATGAAAACATCTACGTTACGGAAACAGGACTCAGAACTGAAGATTTTTTTTTAATCCCTATGCTCTTTTCAGGCAGATGCTTTATTCTCAGAGGAACAACAGGAAAATACCATTTAATTAAAGGTACTCATCTTCAGACATCACAACAGCAAATACACTAATGTGTCCCTAAATCACCAGAGGCTGCTAAATACTCAAACATGTAAATCTCTGAAGAGATGAGAAGAAACAGTAAAGATGCAGGATACCCCAATATCCAAGGTAGAAAATACTTACCACAAAGATAGTTATAATCAGTTAATACATAATAATCCCAGTCAGTGTTGCACTTTGTTGACCCTAGTAGGTTAGGGATTGGTATTTGAATCAGTAGTTGGTGTTTTAAGTATTTAATACCCACAGCAAATATCTTTCCTCTGCCTTTAGTACCGAGCTCTAAAGTTTTAATCCAGGAAACAACACCCTGTTAACTATCTCCTCAGAAAGCATCCATGTGCCTGTGCTCACTGCTATACAGCATCATGCAATGGCTTCAAGGGAAAACAATCAATAATTCATTGCGAGCCAGAGACATAGGTTTGAAATTGCTTTGTTTATTGGAACTACCTTTTAAATGCAACAAGGCTTTCCAGAGTCACATCTCTGCTCTGCCACACTGCTCAAAAGCAGGACCTGGGGACAAAACAGCAACTGTGAAGTGCAAAAATGAATATACGACACCCGTAATCCCTGGGGGACCAGCTTATCTTGAGAGGCATGGAGAGTCGTGAAAATAGTCAGATGTGGAAACAAGACTGTGTTCCTGCAATGCTTACAGCCCTTCCTTTCAGAAAGGAGGTTATGGCCTACACGGAGGGTGGAGAAGCGGGGAGATGGGGAGCCCCATTGCTAAAAGGGAAAGAGGGGAGAAAAGAGTCCCTCTGCCAACCTGTTCCATATTCTTCCTATTTTACCACCGCACAGCCTCCGTAAAGCTGCGCAGAGCTTCGCACAGATCTGCAATGACACTTACTCCTCTACTTCAACACACGAAGCAGCTGCATGGATAGAAACACGGCCAGGAAGCAGTAGGAGCAAAGGACAAAAAACATCTCAACCTCTTAACAACAACAACAACAAAATCTCTCATGGGGCTATTATAATTTCATGTCCTGACTCAGGCATGGGTGTGATCCTTCTGCTGCCGCTCCAGCCCAGGGTAGCTCTGGGAGATTTCTCATTTACTTAAGCAGAGCTGCAGCTTTACCTCTCCGGTGGGCGCACTGCGCTGCTCCAGCCCTCGATGCAATGTGCTGTGTGAACGCCCGGCTCAGGGAAATGCCTACTCAGCACAACAGCATGCTGGAAAAAGCAATCCTTGATTTGCAGTGGCACCTCACCAGCTGGCACCCAGCTGGACTGCCCACAGCTCTGCTAGGTGAGGAACAACGGTGCTAAACCTTCCCTTCCCAGGCTCCCGCTTTGGAAGGGGACACTCCTGCACTTGGGAAGTTAAACAAAGGGATTCAAATTCCTTGCTCATCCTCCCCTCCTTTAGCAACCAAACCCTCTTCCCAGCACAACACTGGACTCATTTCTAATGAGAGCAATGAACTGTTATTAACAAGACCAATAAATGCAGGTTTCTGTGCTGAAGGAAATCAAAACTCAAAAGCAGGAGTTTATGTGATTCTAACTACCACCAAGTTTCAGATACAATCTGGTCTATATTTAGCCCTAGAAACAAGCTTCTTTTGTTTAGAAAACCCTATCTTGTAAATTTGAACATAATTCTAAGGACTCTGTTTAATCAAAATCAAATAAACTTGAAATGGAAAGCCCCAGATTTTCCCAAAGTTTACTTTTCATCCCAACAGAACCAATGGCCTCAGTTCTTCCTCCAGAAAGCAAGAGGCTTCCCAAGCACCCGTTCATCTCCTTAACCAGTCCTCATAGCAGAGGGAGAGGAGCTGCAGCAAACAGTACTGTGGGGAAGCAACAAAATTTATAGAGCTCTACAATTACCTTGAGGTCTGTCTCAGAGATATCTACAGTTGCTTAAACCAAAATTCAGTTCATATGCTATACATGTAGACAGTCTGCGTTGCAAACTCCACTTTGGTTCTAGAGCTAAGGAGGAATCTTACTATCTTGTCTAGTATCACCATCAATGAAGGCTCTCAGGCCAAAATGTGCCTTAAAAGAAACCTCTGAAACCTCTGACTGTGGTGGAAAAAGGAAACTAATTCAATTCTTTTTTTGCCATTAAGCTAGCTCTCTGGTGCTAATGGGAGTACAAAACATGATATCCACAGTCTGCTACTAAATCAGATAGTTGCTTCAGAGCATTTAAGGATCTAATGGGAAAGGATAACGTTTTTTCCTTAGAAGTTTTTCCACAGTAAAAATATATTTGTTTGTTTCTTACGGCAAACACGCCCACTTTCTCAAAGAAAATGCAAACTGCATTGGAATTCTAGCTATAATTAAAACTGCCTTTTCCCACCGAAAAACCTGCTTACCTGGACTAAGTAGGAAGTTTGTTACATACCTAAATCCTTACAAAGCATCAGAGATGGATAAGGAAATGGTATCTAAGACATTAGCAAATACAAAAACTCTTTATAGGTGTGAGGTCTTAAAACAAAGGAAATGTGTTTATAATAGACAGAACCACTTTTCTACGTACTACAATCATGTTAGAGAAACATTAAAAGCACCCAGACTATTACCTCTTGAAACACGCAGGACTGAAGAGCATCTTTGATTTAAATTTAACAAGCAGTTACTTTGACTGCTGGGTCAAGCAAAGCAAAAAGCAAAAGCAGACAGGGAAGCAGTTCTGACTGTAAGTGACAGCCACAATGCATGTGCAGGAACACCTTTTCATTCATGTTTTTACTACCTCACATCAGTTTGTATTTTCCAATTTGCCTGTATGTCATAATACATAATAGATGACAGCAGCTCCATTATGCACGGCATAGGGCATACCATTCCACTATAGAGAGCTTTATAATATACACTTATTTGCCAGATGTGTGGCATGCCTTGCTAATAGAAGTGTGAGTGATTCTGGGGTCTTTTTATTTTGTTTTCAAGTCTAAACGTGACCTGCCTACTTCTAGTGACAGATGTAGCAGTTGATGTAATAACCTCTCATATCAAAGGAAGCACTGTCATTGACTTCAGAGATGAGATCCTTTGGACTCAAATAAGGGAGGCTGGAATAAAAGACAGGGGAGCTTGACAGAAAAATTTGCTCGTTACTTCTGGTCCATTTTCTCTTAAGTAAAACACCCCCACGTCTTCTGGCAATTCACTCTATTTAGTAGACAAATCTAGTAGATAGAGTATGCTCTACTTATTGATGGGCATGCTTACTGATGACTGGCAATAAGAGGAAGAAGAAAACAAATTTACGTAGAATGCTGACAATAGGCAGAACTATCTGTCAAGGGATTAACTCAGACTAAATACCAATTCAGTAACAGAGGCCTCCCCTCCTCCCAAGACCCAAATTCTTTTCAATACTTTATATATATATATATATATCCCACTCATCCATGTATATTTTCATTAAGATGATTTTCCTATGTATGAGCACATAAAGGTGGGCAAATATTTTACCAGTCTAATTCTATTCAGACTTTTAGGAACCATACAGTGGATTCTTTTCAGTTTGGGAGACAGAAAAATAAAAAATGCGGCAGCAAGCAAGGGCTGCATTTTTGTACGCATCAACAGATAACTTTTACATATACATGCGTCTATATACACACACACACTCAGAACAGCTGCTTACATCTCTTATGCACAAGGCTGAGTCAACCCAGTTGAAATTTTTCTGAGTCTTCCCAGCAACCAACAAACAAATGAAAAGACGATGCAGCAGAAGAAATATTGAAAAAACAACCCACAAGGGCACCAACATCTTGGCCTGCTACCAATGATCAGTAACATTCAATTTCTTTCTTGGAGCCTGATCCAGCTTCGACTGAAGTCAGTGGGCATTTCACCACCAGCTTCAGTGGGAGCTGGCTCAGTCTTCACTCATTTTCCTCTTGGATTGGCAAGGGATGAAAATGTTAGAGACGCAGCATGTAGAGCTCCTGATGGGAGGAAATAACACATCATCAGCCCTTTGGCTGATCAAGAAATGGGCACTGCATGTAAATCCTGCCCAGTTGCTGCAAGGACAGCAACCATAATGCTCCACAAAAGAAAGGTGTGGTTTGTGCTCAGGAGAAAGGAACCCTTTTCCATCAGAGAAAAAAAAAGATTCAGAGATGACAACTGGCTAAGAGCTACCAACATTTAAAAACCTGCCAACATTTCCAGTTTACTAATACTTAAAAAGTATTACCATGAGATACAAATACATTACTATTAAAAAGAAAATCACTCATACATAGGTGATAGAACTTGGCAAGCTGAATTCTTTTCACATCCTCAGTAGGACAAAATTGGTGTCTTAGCGTAGCACAAACAGCGCATGCAAGGATACTGCCACAAGTGCGCTAGATGTGTGTACACACCTGAACAAATTCATGCACACTAAACACCATCATACTGTCATTTGCTTTTATTTCAGCTGAGTCCATTCCTATTATTTGATTTAAATGTGCCCTTGATTTAGCTAAATCTGTGACCACCTGGGTGCCTGCTGCAATTTGCAAAGCACATGACAGTGCTTATAATGTCAATTGCGAGGTCTGAACCATACCACTTTTATCTGCAGTTAACTTTTATTGTCACAGGCTTCCCTTGGGCTTTCCCTTTTTTATCATTCAAAATTGACTTTTTTTTTTTTCTTTAGGAAAGGACAATTGTCTACTGCCAGTGACTGAGTCCCTAACAAGCCACAATGAACAACAGAATACCCCAGGCTGTCGGTATCAATACTGGTTTTATTACAAAAACTTTTATCTGGCTGAAACAAATTTACATTAAAATTGGGAATTTGGCATACACATGCAAAAAGAGCATATTTAATCAGGAATACACTCTAAAACCTTAACCTAGACTTCTTTTCAGCATCGATTCTACTATCAGTTTCTTTCTACAACTTTCCCTAGTGTTTAGCAAAGAAGTCCACCATGGGACACTTTGGAGGAACTCCTAAAACAGCAGCTATTTAAGGAATTGTCTCTCTACTTTTTTGATGCTAACATAAATCTATTCTAGTAATGATTTCTGATTTACACCCCTCTAATGAACTCAGGGCAGCCAAATCCAACCCTGCTTTCCCTTTGTTAAGAAGCTGTCTCCATTAAGCAGACAGCCTCTGGTGATGGCTAAAACGATGACTTCAGGGATGCTGTAACTGCATGGGCAGTCACCCAACATGCCTGGGACACGGCCAGATGTTTCTGCCTCTGAACTATCACTGCCATTAAGGAATTTGCTTGTGTGTGCAAAGTAAGTTAAACGTAACCTCATTAAAAAAGTGTTGGTAAAAGTTATAGTGATAAAGGTATAAAGTCAAAACCTCAGACCAGAACTGATTACCATGACACCCTATGAGGACATTCTTGTTTCAGAAAACAGGCACATACTTTCTCAAGGATAAAGAAACATTTCCTTTCTTATCTCATTTTAAGGAATATTTAGTTGGAGTGAAGAAAATGTCACACTCTTTTAGTGATTTATTTAATGCAAGATTAGTAGTATCTTTCACAAACTCTTTCCTAGGACTTCAACAGTTACTGAATGATGCCTGTGCTAAAAGTATACCTGTTGATTATGTCAGGCCTCAAAAGATCATGTTGAAACCCCACAGGAATGACTAACTACAAAAGATGAGTGTATTTCTATATAAAAGGAGTCATCAAAAGAGATGACAATGTAATTTACTCACATGCCCCCAAAATATATATATACATATATACATAAACACATCTTGACCAGTATGTTCTCCAACAGAATGCATTCTTAAAAGGCTGTGAAAATTGTAGATAAACAACAGTGAACTCTGCTTTAGCGACATCTCTTTTATTGCCCAGTCCAGGATCACTGTTAAAAATCAACACCAGTTTGTGCAGGTTAACATGTAATTTACAGAACTTTAAAGATAATGAGGCATCAGTTTATTCCACCATATCATTAAAATAGATGCTGTATATAGGAATGTCAGTACTATATAAGATGGAACTATATAGAAAAAAAATCTTAATTGGTGAAGCTATACATCAAAGGAACAAAGGATGCAGAAATGCTGTTAGGCCTGTATCTTACAAATGTAACAAGACAGTATCAAGCAAAGCTATCTGCTGATACACTGGAATATGACAATAGGGAGCATATACCTACTTGTAAGACCTATTATAGAGGCAAAACTATCAGTTACTGCTTTATCATTCCCCAATGACTCTGAAGCACTTATCTCAAACACCCAAATGATGTCTCAACTATAATTGGATCTACCTTAATAAGCAGACATTACATTGAAAAAATTTTGAACAGACCTATATGAGGCTCGTTTATAGACTAGCCCTAGTGGATAAATACCTAAAACTTACCAAAATACAGGATCAGAAATGAACTCGGTGTTCAGACATGTTAGATAGATGTGATATATGTAACTGAAATGACAATAGGAGACAAGGGAATACCCCCAAAATCCATGTAGAGGTAAGGTCCGTGTTCCAGCATGCAAGCTGAGTAGTTTGGGGTGAAGGGTAGGGGAAAAAGACTGTTGGCTACGTAAACTGATAAATCTTCAACTAATAAATGACAAAATCCTATTCACAAATGGGAAATGACTCTGCTATTTCTGCATGCACATACCTTTTTGTGCACTTTCATATATGATTTAGCCATCTGAAAAAGTGGTAACTTGTTCTGAGCAAGCACTAATTGTTTGCTTTTTCCTCCCTCCCCCCAATGAATCTTTCAGAGTTGGCCTTCAGTGAGAAGAGATCTAAGGACACCTTGCTTATGATTCATCAGAGGATATAATACCATGACAGGGATGGATGCTGATAAGGGTGATGTGACCTGAAAAACAGTATCTGTGTAGAGAAAAGCAAAAAGAAGCTCCGAAAAAACAGTGAAATGCAGCTCCATGCTGTGCATTTTAAATAGAAAACACAGAGGTGGTAGGTTTGGGAGGGGGAAGGGGTTGGTTTTTTGTTCGCTGGAAATGGTCATTGTGTTTGATTGATTATGCATCCAAAACATAAAAAGACAAAACATATGGTACACTCCTATTGATCAACACAAGTGAATCGAGGTGGTCAGTCCAAGCGAGATGCCTTCATACTAGGAAAGCATTATAAAATATAACTCGCAATATTCAGCAAAACCTTAACTATGTCCCCAGCTGAATGCAATTAGCACTAAACAAAGGCCTCAGACACAAAAGTCAGCTCCTTAACACACCACTCAGGTTAAGTGCAGAAAGGCTGCAGGCCCAGCAGTACAGAGAAAAAAAGAGGAGAGCAAAGGGAATCCACACTTACATGGCCTCTGACGGTTCCCGGTTCAGGCTACCTGTCTGTGCCTGCTGCAGAGACTGCGACCCTCCCATCCTCAGTGTGCCCTTGGGTTGAAGCTAGACGAGAGCAAGGCCAGCTTCCTCCGTAATTCCACCAGCAAGGAGCCCCGAGAGCTCTGACTGTGTAGAGGCTGCAATACTGCAGTGCAGATGGAAACAGCTGCTTGCATCAGTGGCAGCACAAGCAGAAACACTTCAGCAGCAGCTTCTCTTCTCTGAACTGTTGCCAGTTATTTTTTTTTTGTCCAGATGAACACTATTTATAAAATAAAATAAACTAAAATCCCAGCCACTGTGACAGGCTAATCATCTGCTAAACATCAGTGGTCCAAGCAGCTATGGTGCAAGCGTCTCTAACACAGGACTATTGGCTATTGAAACTGGCTTAGGAAAAAAAAAAAAAGAAAAAAAAAGAAGAAGAAGAAAAGCAGACCCTCCCTTTAAGCACACATTGTCAGCTACTGTGGCTCCCTAAGGACCTACAGGCAGGACCACTATATTGTGTTGACTCAGCTGATTTGAAATGCAAATGCATGTGTGCACTGGATGCCATGCATACATTTCCCTCTAATAACAGGCAAGTTGTGCACATCGGGATGATTGCAAAGAGGATTAATAAGTAGAACGGCTGCTTTTTTTCCATTTAAACAATCGAGCTCATCCCTCTTGCAAAAAATGGAATCTTCCATGAGGAACGTAGGGAGAATATGAGCAGCCAAGGTAAACAAGCCAATGTGGGATCGGACCCTACCCGGCGCAGCTCCATCCAACATATCAGTGCACTTAACCATTTTGCTTCTGTCTGCACAGACCCCCTTGCTGGATGACGAGGTAGAGAGCCATGGGGATGCTCATCATCTAGTACTGATGTGATTAGTGGTGAAGATCTTTAAGCCCAATAGTACAAAAACCCAAGCAAACAGCATTCCAAACCTTATTCATAAGCTTATCCTTTTGCTACTGTGGAAGCACCAGGGTACTGGGAATTCACGTGCATAACAAGCTGAAAGGGCTGGGCACCATCACTCTCCACATCACTGTCTTTAGCAAATAACAGATGCTCCACATACAAGTTAGGTTTCACATCACTAAAGGAGCGAAAAAAATATCAGTTGCACAACGATTTATACTAGGAATTAAACTCTAGGGACACAAATGGCTTAAAGCTATGTAACAATTCTGGATACATGACAGGGCAGAGAGGTCAAAAGGATCAGATAAATTTAACAGAATTATTAAAACATACTAACTTCCAAGCACCTACCATAGCATGGCTTTCATGTTTCAGTGCAGGCCTCACTAGGCTGACACCTTAAACAGCTCCTGCTTTTTTTTCTCTGCTTGCAAAAATGGAAACCCAGGAGGGTTTGCATACTTTACAGAAACAAGGACTGCTATATACATGCGCAAGGTTCTATCTGTCTGGGTGCACCCACAATAAATTTTTCTTGGGATAAGAAGAAACAAAGATGCTTACTGAACACAAAGCACATTTCATTTCCAAAGTGTGCCTAAAATGAAATTCTGTTTTATGAACAGCATCAAAATAAGCGTGCCTTTTTTTTCTCTCCATATTTTTTTTTAAAACTAAGGGGAAGAGCTAGTGAGCTAGCACTTTGTTTAGCCACAAACTTCCAAGAAACTTACAATTTTGGGGTTTTTTCATTTCTGGTGAAAGCCAAACCCTCATTTCTAGTGTCTCATTGCTCAACACTTGTCTCAAGTCCCCCAGAGAAGCAGCAGCACTGCCTCCCTCAGGGACTGAGCTTCAGAATGTCTGGTGCCCAACTGGATGCCTGAGCCACGGTTAACCCCCAAGCTCTGCAGTAGAGCCCAGCTCTGATGCTCCCTTGTCAAGGTGGTGGCAGCTCACTATGCCTTCCCTGTATTTGCCAGCTCCCAGGGGAAGGCTTTCACTACTTGGGCAGCCCGACCTGCCCGAACAGCCATTTCCAGTCATCACTGCACAAGAGATGAGGAACCAAACCCATCCCAGGCACTGTCAAAACTCCACAACTCTCAGCCTAAGAGTTGAAAATACAGGACGCTGTCACTTGACAGGTTAGCACCTCTTCTGTGCTAGAGAATACAGGCTGCTTTTTAGCCCTTTTACAGCAGTATTTACTTCACCAGACATTTACCAGGATAAGCATAAAACGCCATGAACTGGACAATTTTGTTAGTGACAGCAAATCAGCAGAGCCAAATAAAAACACAACTCAGTGTGCAAAATTTTAAGGTAATGTCAGGTATACACTTGTCAGGAGCATTCCCAAATAAGAAAAACACAGAATGTGAAGAAAGTGCATAAAAAGTCCGATTTACACTCTGGCAGTAGATTTGAAATGGTTAATAACTCCAGTACTTCCATCCAATATGGGAAATGAATGGTACCAGCCAACACACTAGCATTACACGGCTGCATTCTGAGACCCTATTAGGTTGAGGTTACAGCTCAGCTTCAGTTTTGCATGTGGTATCTATACTGAACTACAGAGGACTGGTCTTTGGAGTATCGTTAAGAGCTCCCTACTAGATTTCATTTGTTACATAGAAAAGGAAGACAGTGAGAAAAAAAAATTTCCTTAGAAAGGAAAACACCATGTTGAGAAAGTAAAGCCCTAGCAGGTACCTGGAGGCCAAGAGGGAGAACACAGGCACAGTTTGTCCTGCCAGTGGGGAAAATGGGAATACTGTTGCATATTCCTAACAAGTGTAAGGAATACACTTAAAATGCCTGTGTCAACTGCCTCAAGTTTCACATGTACATCTATTAAATAAACAAAGACCCAATAAAAAAAAACGCATTGATTGAATCCTACTCTGAGGCAGCACGGTCCTTTCAGGAGCTGTATAGTACAGGAAGCTTTTATCCCATTCCCCAACACTTCCATGCAACAGATATTTGACTTCCACTAGAAATTGCAGGTCTTGGCTAACATGTTCACTGACAGTCTGCAGGATCAAGGACTTCAGCCTTTCAAGCCCCACTATGCCCCTGGTCTCTTTGCATGTACGGTCCAGGTTAGCAGGGTGCTCTGGTCTATCACGAGGGGTGTCACGGACAAAGTATTGCCTCCTTCTCCCCTCTGTCTCACCCCTTTTCATGTGCACAGCTCACGGCACGGCTCAGAGATTCACCACGAGGACAGCTCACTCCCTGTGCTGCTCCTGCTTATAAAGGGGACAGGATTTAACTCTTCTCTTTGAAAAATAACCTTCCAGGTAGCTTAATTACAGCAGTGTGAACTGGAGCACTGGTAAAACAAGAAAATGGCCTATAACACTACTGAGACCTTGATGGATGCGCTACTGTCACTTTAGTGTCAATACTTCATTGACTGGCCAAAAAAGAGCTGCTTGGAGCCTTAGGAAAAGGTTTCAGACCAAAAACGAAGGAACTCCATTACACCCAAAGGCACGTGCACAAAGAGAAGCTACATGCTTGAAAGCAGTGGCAGCTCTGACCAAGTACTACATCAACAAGATCCAATGAGAGAAACTAAAATTAGGAAAACAAAATCAAGTTAACCTTTACATGCAAATTCCTAATAGTGTCTATAGTTACCTCATGGGGATGAACACATTTAATAATTTTAAAACTCCAGACTGTGATGTCTTTCAAAAAAATATGTGCTGTAACTGAGCCTTGGACTTGAATGTGTTTGCTAAGGTACGCAAGCGTAGCAAATAATAGACTGCAGTCTCTGGCCAACACTGTGCAAGAAGCCAGACTGTAGATTTACTTCTGATTTGGCCATAAAATCTGTTACACTGTAAACTGTCGGTGGACCAACCCTAGGTTAAGGTTGGGAGAAGATCTGTCATTTTGCTTGTTGCTATATTCACCTAAACCCACATATTCTTTAAACTACTCTAGATGCTCAGAGGATTATGTCACTCATTTCACTTCTTGCACTTCAGAGGGAGGGGACGTGTAACTAAGCATCATGCAACTACAGTAGTAAGCTTGCAAAGCTAGCTCTGGCCTTTGATTTCTCAGTGGGGCAGAAGCACAGAGTCTGGCAGTCCTCGAGTCTGAACACAAATGCGGTGTGATCAGCAGCACTGGAAGGTTTTCCCTGCAGCCTGCCCTGATCGGTAAGAAAGACCTTGGATGAGAGGGGAGCTCTCCCTCTACTGCCTGGCCCCAATCCATCATCTGGTCCTGCCAAGAAATATCAATTTAGTACTAAATTTAGTGCTGGCTTTTAAAAATATAAGAACTGTGTTGACACTATAAGTATATTTTGCAAGAACTTCTCTGGAACCTGAAAAACACACAGATGTAGCTCAAAAAGAGAAAAATAATTTTTAAAATCCCACTGTGGCTTCAAAGGACTTAAAGATGCCCTAGGCATTTCAGCCTAGGGATGAACAGCCACATAACAACTTACTGTGATCCCACTGCTGGAAAGGACTATTTAAGTATTCAGTACCATCCTTCAAAATTTATCATTTTCTCTTCCTGCCTGTTTCATCCATTTAAGCAAAAGCCATATTTTGGCCTGCACTAAATTAATGTTTTATTGTATCTTGATGTCTATTGGTTAGTTGTTTAAAACCCTGTGCAGGCTCCTAAATATTTGGTCTTATTACATTTCATGCTTATATATATAAATTCAGACTTGGGTCACTTGCACTCAATTTGAAATTTTTGGCTTCCATCAAAAAACAGTGCTGGACAGAACAGTGATAAGGTTTTATGATATACTGAAATTTATGTTCTGTTTCTTTGCTCTTGGCTTCATTATCCATCGTGCTAGGCTTTTATGCTAGTTATAAACATGACCACACATACACACATGGAAACATCAGAGCCTACTGAAAGAAAACCCTCCCTCACCCTCTATCCCCCTTGGGAAAGAGTGAGTGAATATTAAGCTATACCTCCTAGCGGCAATGTATTATCGAGGTACTGTGCAGAAATGAGCACCATATAAAGCAAATTGCATAGACAGAGCAAAACCAAACATCCCAGTAACGAAAAAGGTTTCTCTGGTATCCTGAAGGCTGCTGTCAAAGCTCTGAGGAACAGTACTGTCTACAAAAAAAAAAAAAAAACAAACAAAAAAGAAGGGAAAATGTTAAAAAAGAATAGATTATTGTTTAAACATTCCCCTCCCCAATTTTTTTTTTTTATTTATTTAGATGACACTGCCTTTGCATCCCAAAGACTTGAATGCAGAAGTTTTCACTGCAAGGACTCCCTTATTTGTAGGCTACCTGGTATCAAAGGGCTCATGGCTGGGGCATCCACAACATCAGACTGCTAAGGAAGAGCAACATCTTTCCTAAAGGACTAAAAGGCCCAAACTGTTCAAAAAACCAACAGTGTTCTGTATAGGCACAGTTGCAAGGCAAACCAGTGCCTCCGGGATGCTGGCTGTACTTTTGAGAACACATTAGCCCATAAAAGCATTGACATCGTTTGAAGTGCAGTGGTGACAGCCTTTTTAGGACACCCAAGGCTGGAGACTCCTGTACTCCAAAACCCTTCCAGGAGCACCAGCCCTCGTTGACCTTTGCTGATAAGACGTCTAAGCAGAGGCTCCGTCTTGCTAAGTCCTTCCCAGAAATACGGGTCTCCCAGGACCAGTGTTGATCCTTGTGTTACAAAGAAGGTCAAGCAGACTGTTTTCAACCATGCGGCACTCAATGTTTGGCGTTCATCTTTCTGAAGGTTATACAGTAAGCAGTTTTACAGGCTTTTAAAGAATTCAAGCATTCTTCATTATAGGCTGCACAAAAATACATGGCTTTAGGCATGTTACTCATATTCCTGTGCTAATTTACTCACCATTCATTTTTTCAGTCCTGGGACATTTAGGATTTTTGGGTTTTATTTATTTATTCTCCAAACCTCTCTCACTCCTGCTGACAGATTTTTGCTGCTTAGTCTTACCTCCCTCTCTAAAGTGACCAAGAGAGGACCTATCTTATAATTTCCCCTTGCCTTGAGGAGAATCACTTAAAAGACCTCTTCAAGCATTGAGCTACTGAGGCTGCCAGTTGAATGCTACAAGGCATTTACTACCCTTCACTTTGTTCTTTACTTTATCCAGTTAAATCTACTCTTGCATTATGCCCAGAGATATGCCAACAGAAATCTTTGCAAGACTACATTGATCTTGCATTTGTTTTTCCAGCCAGGTCATTCCATAATCCAGCTTACTGCCTACACTCCTGTGGGACAGTGACAGTGGCAATAGTTAATGCTGGTACTGTCATCAAATCCTTCAGAAAGTCACACCTAAGCACAGAAGGCAACCCTAACCCCTTCAATCTCTCTTTCCCCAGAGCTGCAATTCCAAGGGGTTTTTTGCTTCACGGAATAGCCACAGTATTGCATGTGAATAGACCACCATTTAAAATTCTTTGTTGTTTTGAAAGATGGTATCTCCAAGAGGAAACCTAAGCAAATGCCACCTCTCTGAGCCATGCAAATTGTCAGAGAGGAATGACCTCTTGCTGCTATCAGGTAGCAAGAGCAGTGGAAGAAAACCACATTTCTTTCTTTTTCTCTCTTAGGTTTATGGGGCAACTTTGTGCTACAAATGAGAGAGTAAATATGAAAAGTCACCTAAAATATGCAACAAATTTATCCCATTTTGGTTTACTGGCAAAAACCAGTTAAGTGTTAATATAAATTGTAACACCTATGCTTTAGTAGTGCCTTATAAATAGGTATTTAGTGAAGTTCATGTCCACAGTATAATTAAGATATGATTATAGTCTATAATTAGCAATTTAAAGGCACGTTCATCACCATCCTTCAAAGATCCAGTTACCCTAATTTGATGCCACTCCAGTACAGACAAGTCAGAAATTCAGTCCTAAAGTAAGAATGACAGACATTCAGATTGAGACCACAATCTTGTTGGGTTTTGGTTTTTTTGGAGCTTTTTTTTTTTTTTAATGGGCTTAGAGTGGGGTACTGATTCATGACTAGAGAGTGTAAATGAAATCTGAGCAGTAAAATAATTAGAGAGTGCTAAATCAGTGGGATTTCAATATTGACTTCAAGAAAAATAAAATAATTAATTCAATTGCCTCTGTACAATACCTGGCATTACACAGCCCTATCTGTGTTACCATGATATAAAATAATACACCACAAAATAACACGAGGAGATACTAGGTATAAAGCTTCAGAGATTTAACATACTCTTACGGAGTAAATACTTTGATAAAGACATTGCCTGCTCCACCACTGACCTAAATTAACAGGGTACCAGGGCTTTATTTGCATTGATACATTGTTAGTTCATGAAAAAAACCCCACTGTCTCAGAATTTTAAGCCTCAGCACACCGACAGAATATTTCCATCTGACAAGTCAAAGAAAAATGGAGTGACCAGTGATGATGCATCCAGGATGGACACTGCAACTCATAGGAAGCAAACACTGGAATAAGTTTGTAAAAAAAAAGTTAAAATAAAATAAAAACAGAAATAAAAATAAAAAAGAAAAAAAATAACTGTGCCCCCCACCCCCATTGATCACTGTTTGGTTGCAAAGGTCACTACTTAATCTAAATTGCAAGTGAGATTAATGGCATTAGGAGTTATGAATAACCAAGATGCCTGCTTAGTTATTGAAATTTCCTGCATGGGAAACCCACTGCAAAGATAACAAAAGGGGCCTCTGCACGGTGCCATTCAGGATGTCAGGGGGGCTTCAGAGGTCGGCAGTGAATTACAATCAGTAACGTGAGAACTGAACACACCAGAAGATTCTGTGTACAAAAGCATTTTATGAAATTAAGAAGCCACACAAACAGGGAGATTAGGTTTCCAAGAGCTGAGCACACCCTCAAGCATGGAAGCCTCCACGGTGGCCGTGCAGAGATTTCACTGAAGGAACGAGGGGGTCTGTCTACAACACAGATCTACAGAGCAGACCTACGTTAAGGCTCAAGGGCAGCCAAACCCCTACAGAAAGCTCTGCATCCCACATCATTTTGTGCAGCCTCTGGCCTGTCATTTCCTCTTTTGCTTTCCCCTCCTGCTGAGGCACAGACACTTCAATTTTGTATTCCATTTGTACCATGCTACTATTGTATGAACAAGGCCTGAATTCACTGGATCACAAACAGAAGTTTAAACCCCTCTTTTCCAGATTTCTGGCCCAGCCTTCAGACTGGGACCACAAGCATAACCACACCAAAGGAGGCAGTTTGTCTTACTGCTGAATATGCCTCTGCAGACCACATCCATGAGCTAAACGCCCAAAGCTTTGTTGGCATTTCTATGCACTGGAGTTGCAAAACTGCCATCATGGATCATGGGATCTTTTCTTGCTTCCATGCTTCTTTCTAAGCCTTTAAGCATCCTGAGATGTAAAGATCCCTAAGATGGCTGGAGCCGGGCTTGTTAGGAAAGGAGCTGCATAATGCCAGGAGGGGACTGACATTTTTAACGGCTTTCATGCACCTGCCCTCAGCTGACAAGATCAGTGCAAATAACACTGTCCAGGGCTGCCTTGTTGCAGGATATTTCAGGAGGCAGAATCCAAATGTCTCTTGCCCTCAAGGCCTACATGAAGAATTTGATTATGAAAACACAGGATGAAGAAATCAGACAAGAACAGTATTCCCACCTGCTGCAAGTCTTTGCTGCGACTGCCAAGGATGGGTGGTCAAATGATGACTGGGTAACTTCTTAAACAAGTTAGCTTACAGCTTCAATTTGATTTCAAAAGAGTTAACAGAAAATTGGTTTGAAGTATTTTAGGTATTTTTCAGGGGTTTCTTTTTGCTTTTGTTTTTACAAGATTTAGCAGTTGGGGTAGAGTGCCTCAAAAGCGTAAGCCATATTTAAGCATAACATGGATTACTGAGAAATACAAAATACACCTAACTCGACAGTTTTAACCCATGCGTTACCTGCTCTAGGTGATCCCCTGCAACTCCTCCACCCTCCTGGCAGTGCCAGGCTCCTCTGGTGCCCTTGGAGCTGTCATCGTGTGTGCCACAGTGCCAGGGAACAACAGCAACCCAAGCCAGGTGTATTATCTCTGCCTTGAATCTGTACTGCCAGTTTTGTAGGGTTGATGCAAGATGATTAATGCCATTCTGAAATTCCTTGTGGATGGATTAATTAGCGTAATGATATATTCATTTTCACGCTGCTGAACCTACTCTAGCAGCAAGGAAATTACCATATATCGCCTGAGGGAACCTGTAAAATACACAGCAATAACAAGGAAACAGGGGGCTACCATCGCCCTTTTGTCCACTGCCACATACAGAGTGAAGCTTTACAACACACAAAAATAATTGCTCTCTTTGAGCATAAACATGCAGGCAGAATGTACCCTAGAGAGTCCAAATTCTGAACAAAGCTATGGTTAGAAAACCAATGAAATTTCCCACTTCTGTCAAGCATCCATTAATGCTGTGACTTTTAAAAATGCAGTTACTGGAAGCTATTTGTTGAATTGCTGCTGTTTTATGGAAGCTGTCCTCTGCCAGCACACAACATGGGGGTGCCCAGGCACCCTGCCCATCACACACAGAACTGTCGTGTCCCCCCTCCATCACGGGTTCACCCAGGGAAGTCTGCAGGATCCAGTCCCTAGTCTGGGGACCCCACCATACCAGTCCCACAATCAGCTACAAGAAAATGCACTTAGTCTGCAACATTTTTGGCTTGAAACACAGCAGACATGCCAGGATTTGATGCTATTACTCAGTAATAGGCTGGAGAGATCCACACTGGGCCACACAAAGCATCCTCCTGCCTGGGGCTGAGCAGTTCTGAATGCATCACTCAGCAAACACAATCTCTTTTAAAAACCTGGAATGGAGGAAATGAATGAAGAACAGGACTGTGGCTCATTCCTGTCCATTTGCTGCAGACTGGCTGATTACACGGAAGATATCTGTTTCTTCTGTTGTGCTTCAGAAAATGATGGATGCTTTTTGGGATATCAGCCACAAAGCCTCAAGAAAATCCTTAGGTTTTAGTTTCCAAGACCTAAACAACTTCATTTCAATGCCTTCATTCTGATTTTACTGTAAAAAAACCCACCAACTCACTTGTGCACCAGGCAATCCAGACACACTTTAGAGGTATACTACTATCCAGTTCATATAACACGCATAAAAAAACCCAAATCACCACCCCCTACCAAAAGCCCTCCCAGCCCCCCAAACCTCAACCCTCCCGACTTTGGAAACAATAAGACTTTTAGATTGCATTTGTATCCCTCACTTGTATTTCCCATTTCTTCCTTGTTCAGTACACTTGTAAACTTAAGAGTAATGACACATCCTTTTCAAAAGGGTTAAATTCGCTCAAGGAAAAAAGCCTTGTGTTTTTGAATCCCATTTAATCCCTTCTTGATTTCGATTACATCATTAAAAGCAACTCAGTCTATGATTATCACTATTGGTCATAAATGAAGCCAATACATTGATTTTTATTTTCTTAGTTTTACACTAAGCCTCTCCAAAGGTGGGCAAAAGGAGAAAACTTGTTTTCAACATGTGACCAAGCAAATAAAACCTAGAAGTCATAAAGCTTATCCTGTTCTTCTGTGTGACACCAATCATTCAGCTTTGCTTCCCCCTCCAGGGAAGTATTATGAAACCACCTTTTGGAAACCAACAACATAGAAAGTGGAACTTTCTGCAAAGACTGTTGTGACTTTTTGCTTTTGACAGAAGATTTGTTGCTGTGCTTCCAATTGGTTCCAGGCTCATTTCAGGAAAATTAGGCAAGACAGAGATGTGCGTTTAATTTCAGAGATTCAAGTTCCCTATCCATGCAGAGTCTCTCAAAATGAACCAACTCCAGTCTGTTTTGGTTTTGAAAGAAAACTGAGCCTGTATCTGACAAGGAAGACTCACCTCTCCAATCACATCAGCCACATTTAACATCACAGGTGTAGCTTTCAAAGCAGGTAGTGAGGCTACAGGTGAGGACATGCACAAAGAGAGCATTTGCTTTTTGCTCTACAGAACGGATTATACTCATCTCTCTTCCTTCTAGGACAATTAATGGGATGGATCAGCTCTTCAGAGCCTTTCCAGCTTTATCTGTAGGGCTTCCATAAAGGGAAAGTTACACTTACTAGCAATATTTCAGCACTTCTCCCAAATTATGAAGTGTCTGTGATGCAGTTCATAACATGACCATCATAATCACAGAAGAGACTGAAATGCCTCAAGGATCCATTTTGCAGAAAATTGTGCAGTGGCACAGCATTTACAGAAGTTTAGCACCTTGCCATCCGGGCAACTGCCATAAACGTGACAAAGTGAAACATAACCCAATTTGCATGCTATTATTTTCCATGGCTGATTTGACTTGATACACATGAATCACATAAATGTGCAAGATAGTGCAAGAAGTATTTACATAAGGGGCTGACTGTAACAGCAAAGAGCTATGTGGACAGTAATGTATTTCCTTTTCAAGAGGATGCAAGAATTATCTTTTGTCGCACAGATATCTCTAATTCTCACCTCTGTATACATCTTAATTTCCATTAAGATCTGTGAAAGTCTGTGTCCATGTTACAAAAAGAACAAACACACAAGTTTAGCTTTAGAGAAAGAAGGCTATGGATGATAAGACTGCTATTCTCAAGGCGTAATAAGGATGCTTGCCAGTGTACTGACATCCTAGGTTGGATTTTGATTCTGCATTAAGCAGTTGTACTAATAGTACTTAATTACACCACTGTTTACCCCATCCAAGAGATTCTTATGCACACATAGACATTTACATTATTAAACACACTACAACATTACCAAAACCAAACAGAAACCTGAGAGGCACAAGCCAATCTAAATATGTGAGCACAGCAGTTCTGCTTGTCAGCAGAGTTCTAAAATTATTTCTCCTCTCTGATGCTGAATTCTAGTGAAAAGGAATAAAAAAAAAAATCACCATGTGTTTTGGTGGTTTCAATTTGGATTTGTAAACGATTGTCATCTGTGACTACACTAAAGCACTCACAGAATGTGAAATTCAGTCCAGGGTATCCATAAAGTTCAAACAATTTTGAATGATTCTCTGGAAAGAGCCAAGATTTTGGGGTGAATACTTTCTAATTTACAACCTCACCTGACCACTTCTCTTCATTTTTAGAGAATAACCATGCTATCCACCCTTCATTCAGAAAATTCTCTCCAGATTACAGAACTTGCATAGTGGTGCAAAACAGACTTCCGAGCATTTCTGTTCTGCACCAACTATACACAGGTTAAAAAGTGTGGGTCCAGTATCATGGAAGAACATTACACAGAAGACTTGGCCTGAGTTACATCAAGCACATACACTAGAGGCGAGGAAAGCATTTTCTGATCAAAACAATCAGAATTTAGAAAATAGTCAACCAACATGTTTCCTAGATATTACATTGTGGATGATTTTCTGAATAGCAAAACATATTGTACTGGGTTTGCATGGTAGCAGGGGGGCTACAGGACTGGCTTCCCCCCATGTCCGACAGAGCCAATGTCTCCAAGATGGACCTGCTGCTCGCCAAGGCCGAGCCCATCAGCAACAGTGGTAGCACCTCTGGGAGAACAGATTTAAGAAAGAGAAAAAGCTGCTGCAGCACAAAACTGCAGCCAGAGAAAGGAGTGAGAACACGAGAGGTCCGTGGGGGAGCAGATCTCCACGTGCAGCCCTGGGAGGACCCCATGCCAGAGCAGGGGGAAGCCCGAAGGAGGCTGGAACCCCATGGGAAGGCCACACCAGAGCAGGCTCCTGGCAGGACCTGTGGCCCTGTGGAGAGAGGAGCCAGGGTGGAACAGGTTTGCTGGCAGGACTTCTGACCCTGTGGGGGACCCACGCTGGAGCAGGCTGTGCCTGAAAGACTGCAGCCCGGGGGAAGGACTCATTCTAGATAAGTTCATGGAGGACTGACTCCCGTGGGAGGGACCCCACACTGGAGCGGGGGAAGAGTGTGATGAGTCCTGCCCCTGAGGAGGAAGGAGCGGCAGAGACAATGTGCGATGAACTGACCCCAACCCCCATTCCCCATCCCCCTGCACTGCGGGGGGGGGTAGGTAGAGAATTCAGGAGTAAAGCTGTACCTGGGAAGAAGGGA